>CM039516.1:38915257-39204600 GCA_022432975.1 Begonia masoniana
GGCCAAATCTATACGTATGAACTTACCTGTTTGCTGCGGTGTAAGATGCTCGAATGTCCCTGGAACGCTCGGATCTGTAGTACGCATGTAAAGGAATTAAACAGCTGCAAATGCTAACTAATAAGTTGGTAAGATATGCAGCAGACTCTACTCAATCCTTCAGAACACAGTCTATCGTGTTTTTATCCAAAACAGAAGTTTATTCCATATTATCGAAATCTTTAACTCCAACAAGAACTCACATTATAACCTATTCAACTTGATAACTTTTGTGGATGGTTACCTTTGTTGGAAGAAACAGAAGAAAAACTGGGAAAGCAAAGTGTTGGTATTTTGTCACAATCGCCAGAAAGAAAGAACAGGGAGTAGTGGAAAGAAACAGATGAGAAGTGAGGGTTTCACGTAGAAGGAAGAACTTAGCTTCTTCACCAAGTCGCCAGATGTCACTCAACCATTGATTTTCTCCCAACCACCTTAATTGTTTACCTACTTTGCCCTTCCATTGATTTTTAACCAAATTGGTTTGTTTTGATTACACATAGTTTGGTTTTCCAATTAGATGCCCAAATAAATTAAAGAAAATATTCATTGTATTAATATACAATTAATCCCGCTTAAATGATTACGTGACAAAAACGCCGAGTGTTACATTATCCTACCAATCCAATTACAGTACCAATATTTAATCACTTTTAATAAATTTTGTATAACGATAGTTTATAATATATGATACAAAATATATGTAGGTTTATCAATATATTGAATTATTTCATAAAGAGAATTTTCAATCGATACAATCTAGCATACATATATACATCTAATACATAAATGATAATAAAAGTGAAATGCATGTAAAATAGAGTACAATACACTATATCACCTATAGTACAATATAACAAACATAAACTAAGCAAAATCATTATATAGAAACATTAAATAATTATATATACTAAAATCAATTTCCAAACCTCGTACAGAGAAAATTTATCCTATCTTTTAAAAGTAGAACTAACATTGTCAGGAAACTTTCCTTTTTTGAACAAGAACAAAACAAATTTTAAGATCAAACAGTATAGTGTCCATTGAAAAAAATAGCGTTTAGTGATCAAAATTCTATTTGAATTGGATCGAAAAATTCGCCATGCAATGAAATAAAATTATAGATTTTTCTGTAGCAAAGAAATTGAGTCACTAACTTGACATGTTTTAGGTTTTAGATGTGAGTCGTGAAAATCACATTATATTTTGATTTGGACCTAAGGCATATATTTCTTATGTATTAAAGCACACTTCTCTCACTATTCATTTATAGTTCATTTAGTTCATTCAGTTTAGTTAGATTACAACCTTTTTAGTTTCTTATCATTACTTGTATATGTAAGGTGAAATATGGGGAAGACAATTACAGAGAAATCATTTTTTTTTTTTTTTTTTTTTTTTTTTTTTTTTTTTTTTTTTTTTTTTTTTTTTTTTTTTTTTTTTTTTTTTTTTTTTTTTTTTTTTTTTTTTTTTTTTTTTTTTTTTTTTTTTTTTTTTTTTTTTTTTTTTTTTTTTTTTTTTTTTTTTTTTTTTTTTTTTTTTTTTTTTTTTTTTTTTTTTTTTTTTTTTTTTTTTTTTTTTTTTTTTTTTTTTTTTTTTTTTTTTTTTTTTTTTTTTTTTTTTTTTTTTTTTTTTTTTTTTTTTTTTTTTTTTTTTTTTTTTTTTTTTTTTTTTTTTTTTTTTTTTTTTTTTTTTTTTTTTTTTTTTTTTTTTTTTTTTTTTTTTTTTTTTTTTTTTTTTTTTTTTTTTTTTTTTTTTTTTTTTTTTTTTTTTTTTTTTTTTTTTTTTTTTTTTTTTTTTTTTTTTTTTTTTTTTTTTTTTTTTTTTTTTTTTTTTTTTTTTTTTTTTTTTTTTTTTTTTTTTTTTTTTTTTTTTTTTTTTTTTTTTTTTTTTTTTTTTTTTTTTTTTTTTTTTTTTTTTTTTTTTTTTTTTTTTTTTTTTTTTTTTTTTTTTTTTTTTTTTTTTTTTTTTTTTTTTTTTTTTTTTTTTTTTTTTTTTTTTTTTTTTTTTTTTTTTTTTTTTTTTTTTTTTTTTTTTTTTTTTTTTTTTTTTTTTTTTTTTTTTTTTTTTTTTTTTTTTTTTTTTTTTTTTTTTTTTTTTTTTTTTTTTTTTTTTTTTTTTTTTTTTTTTTTTTTTTTTTTTTTTTTTTTTTTTTTTTTTTTTTTTTTTTTTTTTTTTTTTTTTTTTTTTTTTTTTTTTTTTTTTTTTTTTTTTTTTTTTTTTTTTTTTTTTTTTTTTTTTTTTTTTTTTTTTTTTTTTTTTTTTTTTTTTTTTTTTTTTTTTTTTTTTTTTTTTTTTTTTTTTTTTTTTTTTTTTTTTTTTTTTTTTTTTTTTTTTTTTTTTTTTTTTTTTTTTTTTTTTTTTTTTTTTTTTTTTTTTTTTTTTTTTTTTTTTTTTTTTTTTTTTTTTTTTTTTTTTTTTTTTTTTTTTTTTTTTTTTTTTTTTTTTTTTTTTTTTTTTTTTTTTTTTTTTTTTTTTTTTTTTTTTTTTTTTTTTTTTTTTTTTTTTTTTTTTTTTTTTTTTTTTTTTTTTTTTTTTTTTTTTTTTTTTTTTTTTTTTTTTTTTTTTTTTTTTTTTTTTTTTTTTTTTTTTTTTTTTTTTTTTTTTTTTTTTTTTTTTTTTTTTTTTTTTTTTTTTTTTTTTTTTTTTTTTTTTTTTTTTTTTTTTTTTTTTTTTTTTTTTTTTTTTTTTTTTTTTTTTTTTTTTTTTTTTTTTTTTTTTTTTTTTTTTTTTTTTTTTTTTTTTTTTTTTTTTTTTTTTTTTTTTTTTTTTTTTTTTTTTTTTTTTTTTTTTTTTTTTTTTTTTTTTTTTTTTTTTTTTTTTTTTTTTTTTTTTTTTTTTTTTTTTTTTTTTTTTTTTTTTTTTTTTTTTTTTTTTTTTTTTTTTTTTTTTTTTTTTTTTTTTTTTTTTTTTTTTTTTTTTTTTTTTTTTTTTTTTTTTTTTTTTTTTTTTTTTTTTTTTTTTTTTTTTTTTTTTTTTTTTTTTTTTTTTTTTTTTTTTTTTTTTTTTTTTTTTTTTTTTTTTTTTTTTTTTTTTTTTTTTTTTTTTTTTTTTTTTTTTTTTTTTTTTTTTTTTTTTTTTTTTTTTTTTTTTTTTTTTTTTTTTTTTTTTTTTTTTTTTTTTTTTTTTTTTTTTTTTTTTTTTTTTTTTTTTTTTTTTTTTTTTTTTTTTTTTTTTTTTTTTTTTTTTTTTTTTTTTTTTTTTTTTTTTTTTTTTTTTTTTTTTTTTTTTTTTTTTTTTTTTTTTTTTTTTTTTTTTTTTTTTTTTTTTTTTTTTTTTTTTTTTTTTTTTTTTTTTTTTTTTTTTTTTTTTTTTTTTTTTTTTTTTTTTTTTTTTTTTTTTTTTTTTTTTTTTTTTTTTTTTTTTTTTTTTTTTTTTTTTTTTTTTTTTTTTTTTTTTTTTTTTTTTTTTTTTTTTTTTTTTTTTTTTTTTTTTTTTTTTTTTTTTTTTTTTTTTTTTTTTTTTTTTTTTTTTTTTTTTTTTTTTTTTTTTTTTTTTTTTTTTTTTTTTTTTTTTTTTTTTTTTTTTTTTTTTTTTTTTTTTTTTTTTTTTTTTTTTTTTTTTTTTTTTTTTTTTTTTTTTTTTTTTTTTTTTTTTTTTTTTTTTTTTTTTTTTTTTTTTTTTTTTTTTTTTTTTTTTTTTTTTTTTTTTTTTTTTTTTTTTTTTTTTTTTTTTTTTTTTTTTTTTTTTTTTTTTTTTTTTTTTTTTTTTTTTTTTTTTTTTTTTTTTTTTTTTTTTTTTTTTTTTTTTTTTTTTTTTTTTTTTTTTTTTTTTTTTTTTTTTTTTTTTTTTTTTTTTTTTTTTTTTTTTTTTTTTTTTTTTTTTTTTTTTTTTTTTTTTTTTTTTTTTTTTTTTTTTTTTTTTTTTTTTTTTTTTTTTTTTTTTTTTTTTTTTTTTTTTTTTTTACATTTTATAAAGCAAGCCAAAATGGAAACATTAATTAAATTTATTTATTTATTGATCATATAAAAACGCATAGATTCATCTTCTCAGCTAGATGATGGAAATCAACTTTTGAAGGGGAAAAGGAAAATTTAACTTCTAAATACTAAGTATGTAGTTATTATTTTGCCTATCACAAAATAAGATAGTCAAAAATTCTTCGTCGTGCATAAGACTCGTAGGCATAACCTATATTATCCTACCAATCCAATTACAGTACCAATATTTAATCACTTTTAATAAATTTTGTATAACAATTGTTTATAATATATGATACAAAATATATGTAGGTTTATCAATATATTGAATTATTTCATAAAGAGAATTTTCAATCGATACAATCTAGCATAAATATATACATCTAATACATAAATGATAATAAAAGTTAAGTGCATGTAAAATAGAGTACAATACACTATATCACGTATAGTACAATATAACAAACATAAACTAAGCAAAATCATTATATAGAAACATTAAATAATTAGATATACTAAAATCAATTTCCAAACCTTGTACAGAGAAAATTTATTCTATCTTTTAAAAGTAAAACTAACATTGTCAGGAAACTTTCCTCTTGTGAACAAGAACAAAACAAATTTTAAGATCAAACAGTATAGTGTCCATTGAAAAAAATAGCGTTTAATGATCAAAATTCTATTTGAATTGGATCGAAAAACTCGCCATGAAATGAAATAAAATTATAGATTTTTTTGTAGCAAAGAAATTGAGTCACTAACTTGACATGTTTTAGGTTTTAGATGTCGAGTCGTGAAAGTCACATTATATTTTGATTTGGATCTAAGGCATATATCTCTTATGTATTAAAACACACTTCTCTCACTATTCATTTATAGTTCATTTAGTTCATTCAGTTTAGTTAGATTACAACCTTTTTAGTTTCTCATCATTACTTGTATATGTAAGATGAAATACTGCGGAAGACAAATTACAGAGAAATCATTTTTCTTCAGCCGACTACTCTTCTCCTCCTCTTCTACTTCATCTTCTCCATATTTCTCTCTGTTTTTGCATAACCAAAACTAGCGATAAACTTTCTTAACATGGTATCAGAGCCAGTGCAAATGGCATCTCCGAGCTCAATAGTCCCTTCCTCACCCTCTCTTACTCAGGCTTTCTCTTTTCCTCCATTTCTTTCAATGAATCAAACTCTTACCATCAAATTAAACAACCGCAACTATCTGGTATGGCAAGCTCAAATCCTCCATCTTGTTATTGCAAACAGACTCAAACATATCTTGGACGGCTCCTCCCCTCAGCCCCCTGAATTTCTGGAGAACCTCTCCAACCAGATGAACTATGAATACCTTCTCTGGCAACGCTACAATAGCCTTCTCATTAGCATGTTATTCTCCTCCCTCTCTAAAGAATTTCTCCCTCAAATCATGTCTCTCACCTAGGCAAGCAATATCTGGTCCCCTCTCGCCCAAATCTTTGCTTCATCCTCTCTGGCACGAATCAGCGATCTCCGTTCGCAACTTCACTCCCTCAACAAAGACGATCTCTCAGCAACCGCTTATATCTAGAAACTCACCGGTCTATGCAATACCCTAGCGGCCATCGGCTATCCAGTCTCTCACAAGGACAAACTGCTCTATTTTCTTGGCGGCCTCGGTTCGGAGTACAATGCACTAGTTACGGCCATTAGCAGTCGCTCCGACCCCCAAATCTGGAAGAGGTTCAAAGTATGCTCCAGAGCTACAATTTTCACCTGGAAAAACAGAACTCGATGGTTTCTCTTCCGACGCCGGCTCAGTTGCAAGCCAACCTCTTCTTCCAGCACAACCCCCATCCAAATTGGAGTCCTCAACCTGGCACAGTTCACAAGATTATCCTCCTCAGTCTGGCCCATGGCGTCCTTGGCCCGCCCAACATTCCAAGCCTCATTGCCAGATTTGTAACAAGGTTGGGCATTCGGCCCTAAAATGTTATCACCTCTCACCTACAGCCCACTAACATTCGTACCCAGCCAATGCAAATTTTACCCAATTTTCTTCTCAATCGACCCACCCTTCTTACCCAACTCACTCACCTTTCCCTTCGCCCGACTCAATTTTCCACAACTCCTCCTTCGTTCCACTTCCAGCCTCAGTCGTCTTCACCAACGCCCAACTCTGCCGGCCTCCTCTCAACTCCGGCACTCTCCTCGTTGGCCGCCCCTTGGGTCCTTGATTCCGGCGCCACCCACCACTTCTCACCGCAATCAGAACTCCTCGGCCCCCTTACCAGTCTTCTGATTTCTTCCCAAGTGGCCACATCTGAACGTAATCTCGTTCCTCTCCTCCACTCTGGTTCTACTACACTTCCGGCTGCCAGCCGAATCCTTCACTTACCCACTGTATATCACTCTCAGCATCTGTCACATAACCTTCTGAGTATTTCACAATTATGTCGAGACAATTCAGTGTTTGTTGAATTTCATCCCACTTTTTTTCTTGTTAAGGATCAAACTACGCACCGCATCCTACTCCATGGTTTACTCCGTGATGGCCTATACCGCCTCAATCGGCCACCCCTGTTTTGTACCTTGCTGCTCGGCTCAAGTACTCTGCTCCCTCCCTCTAGCATCTTCGGTTGGGTCACCCCTCTCGCCGTGTTCTGCAGCAAGTTTTAGGATATTGTAGTTTAAATTCCAGTAATCTTTTGTCTGAACTGTGTACTCCTTGTAAAATGAGTAAAAGTCATCAATTGAAATTTCCAAATTCACAGTCTCATGCTACTTTTCTATTTGAGCTGATCCATGTGGATGTCTGGGGTCCTTCCCCAATTAAATCCATCACTGGTGCACGCTACTTTGTTCTTTTTGTTGACGATCATTCTCGCTTCACTTGGCTTTTCCCATCAAACTGAAAAGTGATGTTTACTGGTTGAACATTTTACACACTTTGTCCATACTCAGTTTAGTACTAAAATTAAAAATGTCCAATTCGACAGAGGAGGTGAATTTCAGTCCCTCACCCCTCTCTTTAAAAATCTTGGCATTCAGCATCGCATTTCTTGTCCATACACTCCCAATCAAAGCGGTCGTGTGGAAAGAAAAAACTGTCACGTGGTTGAAACTGGTCTTGCTTTCCTTTTTCACTCCTCTGTACCTTAACAATTCTGGTCTTTCTTATAGTTACTCACTTAATCAATTTCTTTCCTACTCACGTCCTCCACCACAAGTCCCATTTTGAATACCTGTTCCACAAAATCCCCGATTATTTTTCTCTTCATGTTTTTAGCTGTCTCTGTTTTCCACTTCTTCGTCCTTTCAATTAACACAAACTCCAATCCCGTTCCTTTCCCTATGTATTTTTAGGTCCTAGTCCGAATCATAAAGGCTCCATATGTCTTGACCCTACCACCCACAAAATTTACATCTCTCGCAACGTCACCTTTGTTGAGTCTCAATTCTCATTTTCTTCCCCATCTCCAAGTCCTTCCCTAGAGCCTCCTTGTCAACTTCACATTCCCTACATACCTCCCCTCCCCGCTGTTACTAACCATACTGCTCCTCCCTCCTCTGTCACGACCCTAATACTGTACCCTTATTACCCTTATTTTACCGTACAAATTTTTCGTTATCCTTTTCGTTAGCCTTTTCGTTAACCTTTTCGTTCACCTTTTCGTTTACCTTTTCGTTTACCTTTTCGTTTACCTTTTCGTTAACCTTTTCGTTAACCTTTTCGTTCACCTTTTCGTTTACCTTTTCGTTATCCTTTTCGTTAGCCTTTTCGTTAACCTTTTCGTTTACCTTTTCGTTAACCTTTTCGTTAACCTTTTCGTTAACCTTTTCGTTCACCTTTTCGTTTACCTTTTCGTTAACCTTTTCGTTTACCTTTTCGTTTACCTTTTCGTTCACCTTTTCGTTTACCTTTTCGTTAACCTTTTCGTTTACCTTTTCGTTTACCTTTTCGTTACCTTTTCGTTCACCTTTTCGTTAACCTTTTCGTTTACCTTTTCGTTTACCTTTTCGTTATCCTTTTCGTTAACCTTTTCGTTTACCTTTTCGTTTACCTTTTCGTTTACCTTTTCGTTACCTTTTCGTTTACCTTTTCGTTATCCTTTTCGTTAGCCTTTTCGTTAACCTTTTCGTTTACCTTTTCGTTCACCTTTTCGTTTACCTTTTCGTTTACCTTTTCGTTTACCTTTTCGTTATCCTTTTCGTTAACCTTTTCGTTCACCTTTTCGTTTACCTTTTCGTTACCTTTTCGTTATCCTTTTCGTTAGCCTTTTCGTTAACCTTTTCGTTAACCTTTTCGTTCACCTTTTCGTTAACCTTTTCGTTTACCTTTTCGTTATCCTTTTCGTTAACCTTTTCGTTCACCTTTTCGTTTACCTTTTCGTTATCCTTTTCGTTAGCCTTTTCGTTAACCTTTTCGTTCACCTTTTCGTTTACCTTTTCGTTATCCTTTTCGTTAGCCTTTTCGTTAACCTTTTCGTTAACCTTTTCGTTCACCTTTTCGTTTACCTTTTCGTTACCTTTTCGTTCACCTTTTCGTTTACCTTTTCGTTTACCTTTTCGTTATCCTTTTCGTTAGCCTTTTCGTTAACCTTTTCGTTCACCTTTTCGTTTACCTTTTCGTTATCCTTTTCGTTAGCCTTTTCGTTAACCTTTTCGTTTACCTTTTCGTTTACCTTTTCGTTAACCTTTTCGTTTACCTTTTCGTTATCCTTTTCGTTAGCCTTTTCGTTAACCTTTTCGTTAACCTTTTCGTTAACCTTTTCGTTAACCTTTTCGTTAACCTTTTCGTTAACCTTTTCGTTAACCTTTTCGTTAACCTTTTCGTTAACCTTTTCGTTCACCTTTTCGTTAACCTTTTCGTTAACCTTTTCGTTAACCTTTTCGTTCACCTTTTCGTTTACCTTTTCGTTTACCTTTTCGTTACCTTTTCGTTATCCTTTTCGTTAACCTTTTCGTTTACCTTTTCGTTAACCTTTTCGTTAACCTTTTCGTTCACCTTTTCGTTAACCTTTTCGTTAACCTTTTCGTTAACCTTTTCGTTAACCTTTTCGTTTACCTTTTCGTTAACCTTTTCGTTCACCTTTTCGTTAACCTTTTCGTTTACCTTTTCGTTAACCTTTTCGTTAACCTTTTCGTTAACCTTTTCGTTCACCTTTTCGTTAACCTTTTCGTTAACCTTTTCGTTTACCTTTTCGTTTACCTTTTCGTTATCCTTTTCGTTAGCCTTTTCGTTAACCTTTTCGTTAACCTTTTCGTTAACCTTTTCGTTAACCTTTTCGTTTACCTTTTCGTTATCCTTTTCGTTAACCTTTTCGTTAACCTTTTCGTTTACCTTTTCGTTAACCTTTTCGTTCACCTTTTCGTTTACCTTTTCGTTTACCTTTTCGTTAACCTTTTCGTTCACCTTTTCGTTTACCTTTTCGTTTACCTTTTCGTTACCTTTTCGTTATCCTTTTCGTTAACCTTTTCGTTCACCTTTTCGTTAACCTTTTCGTTTACCTTTTCGTTAACCTTTTCGTTAACCTTTTCGTTAACCTTTTCGTTCACCTTTTCGTTAACCTTTTCGTTAACCTTTTCGTTTACCTTTTCGTTTACCTTTTCGTTATCCTTTTCGTTAGCCTTTTCGTTAACCTTTTCGTTAACCTTTTCGTTAACCTTTTCGTTAACCTTTTCGTTTACCTTTTCGTTATCCTTTTCGTTAACCTTTTCGTTAACCTTTTCGTTTACCTTTTCGTTAACCTTTTCGTTCACCTTTTCGTTAACCTTTTCGTTCACCTTTTCGTTACCTTTTCGTTAACCTTTTCGTTCACCTTTTCGTTTACCTTTTCGTTATCCTTTTCGTTAACCTTTTCGTTAACCTTTTCGTTCACCTTTTCGTTTACCTTTTCGTTATCCTTTTCGTTATCCTTTTCGTTAACCTTTTCGTTCACCTTTTCGTTAACCTTTTCGTTCACCTTTTCGTTAACCTTTTCGTTCACCTTTTCGTTAACCTTTTCGTTCACCTTTTCGTTAACCTTTTCGTTAACCTTTTCGTTAACCTTTTCGTTAACCTTTTCGTTTACCTTTTCGTTATCCTTTTCGTTATCCTTTTCGTTAACCTTTTCGTTAACCTTTTCGTTTACCTTTTCGTTTACCTTTTCGTTAACCTTTTCGTTCACCTTTTCGTTACCTTTTCGTTTACCTTTTCGTTTACCTTTTCGTTACCTTTTCGTTACCTTTTCGTTATCCTTTTCGTTAACCTTTTCGTTTACCTTTTCGTTTACCTTTTCGTTTACCTTTTCGTTACCTTTTCGTTTACCTTTTCGTTAACCTTTTCGTTCACCTTTTCGTTTACCTTTTCGTTTACCTTTTCGTTTACCTTTTCGTTACCTTTTCGTTAACCTTTTCGTTCACCTTTTCGTTAACCTTTTCGTTAACCTTTTCGTTTACCTTTTCGTTAACCTTTTCGTTTACCTTTTCGTTTACCTTTTCGTTTACCTTTTCGTTATCCTTTTCGTTAGCCTTTTCGTTAACCTTTTCGTTCACCTTTTCGTTTACCTTTTCGTTTACCTTTTCGTTATCCTTTTCGTTAGCCTTTTCGTTAACCTTTTCGTTATCCTTTTCGTTAACCTTTTCGTTAACCTTTTCGTTCACCTTTTCGTTTACCTTTTCGTTTACCTTTTCGTTTACCTTTTCGTTACCTTTTCGTTAACCTTTTCGTTCACCTTTTCGTTTACCTTTTCGTTAACCTTTTCGTTTACCTTTTCGTTTACCTTTTCGTTTACCTTTTCGTTCACCTTTTCGTTACCTTTTCGTTTACCTTTTCGTTTACCTTTTCGTTATCCTTTTCGTTAACCTTTTCGTTCACCTTTTCGTTACCTTTTCGTTTACCTTTTCGTTTACCTTTTCGTTATCCTTTTCGTTAGCCTTTTCGTTAACCATGATGCATGAACAATTCATATCTTAAAGTAAACAAGCAATACTGTATACCATCAAAGACTGTAAAACATAATTTATAAAACAAATAAACCTAGCTACCCAACCAAAGCAATATAAAACAAGTGCGTCTCCAAAATTCCTCGACACGACATTCGACGTACGGTGTAGGCCAATCGGCCAGAGAAGATCACGAGAACTTACCTCGTGTCCGTTGCAGCTCAAACTCCGTCCACGAGCACTGTTCACCTAAACAATTTACAACGTTTATCGTTAAAACGAGTTTAAACTTCTAAACGTCCAAATTTAACAAAAACCTTAACTAAGGAATTTTCCTAAAATATTAACTTAACTAATCGAAGTATTTAAACAACGATTAACGCTCGATAGTTTAAAATCACAATTAACGAGTTTTCCTAAAAACCCGAAAATTCACAAATTTAACATTTCTCGCAATTCACTCTAACTCCGTCCAATAACGTTCAATACGTCCTTTATATCGATAATTACTATAAACCTATCAATTTCGGACCCTAATTTGGGTTCGGTAAAAACCGACCCGAAACTTCGAACGCGCGTAACTTTCGCGTCGGTTATCGGAATCGAACGATTCCAGCGGCCACGCGCTCCCCTAATAACCTATTTTAACCTGCCAAAAGGAATTTTAAAACAATCGACCGTAGCTAGGTCAATTGCAGCAAAACCCGAATCTGCCCTAAACCGGGAATTTCACCATTTTCGGTTTTTCATCAATTCTCATCAATTTCTTCACCAATCGACCATAATTAGCCTCAATTTTCTTTTTTTTTTTTTTTTTTTTTTTTTTTTTTTTTTTTTTTTTTTTTTTTTTTTTTTTTTTTTTTTTTTTTTTTTTTTTTTTTTTTTTTTTTTTTTTTTTTTTTTTTTTTTTTTTTTTTTTTTTTTTTTTTTTTTTTTTTTTTTTTTTTTTTTTTTTTTTTTTTTTTTTTTTTTTTTTTTTTTTTTTTTTTTTTTTTTTTTTTTTTTTTTTTTTTTTTTTTTTTTTTTTTTTTTTTTTTTTTTTTTTTTTTTTTTTTTTTTTTTTTTTTTTTTTTTTTTTTTTTTTTTTTTTTTTTTTTTTTTTTTTTTTTTTTTTTTTTTTTTTTTTTTTTTTTTTTTTTTTTTTTTTTTTTTTTTTTTTTTTTTTTTTTTTTTTTTTTTTTTTTTTTTTTTTTTTTTTTTTTTTTTTTTTTTTTTTTTTTTTTTTTTTTTTTTTTTTTTTTTTTTTTTTTTTTTTTTTTTTTTTTTTTTTTTTTTTTTTTTTTTTTTTTTTTTTTTTTTTTTTTTTTTTTTTTTTTTTTTTTTTTTTTTTTTTTTTTTTTTTTTTTTTTTTTTTTTTTTTTTTTTTTTTTTTTTTTTTTTTTTTTTTTTTTTTTTTTTTTTTTTTTTTTTTTTTTTTTTTTTTTTTTTTTTTTTTTTTTTTTTTTTTTTTTTTTTTTTTTTTTTTTTTTTTTTTTTTTTTTTTTTTTTTTTTTTTTTTTTTTTTTTTTTTTTTTTTTTTTTTTTTTTTTTTTTTTTTTTTTTTTTTTTTTTTTTTTTTTTTTTTTTTTTTTTTTTTTTTTTTTTTTTTTTTTTTTTTTTTTTTTTTTTTTTTTTTTTTTTTTTTTTTTTTTTTTTTTTTTTTTTTTTTTTTTTTTTTTTTTTTTTTTTTTTTTTTTTTTTTTTTTTTTTTTTTTTTTTTTTTTTTTTTTTTTTTTTTTTTTTTTTTTTTTTTTTTTTTTTTTTTTTTTTTTTTTTTTTTTTTTTTTTTTTTTTTTTTTTTTTTTTTTTTTTTTTTTTTTTTTTTTTTTTTTTTTTTTTTTTTTTTTTTTTTTTTTTTTTTTTTTTTTTTTTTTTTTTTTTTTTTTTTTTTTTTTTTTTTTTTTTTTTTTTTTTTTTTTTTTTTTTTTTTTTTTTTTTTTTTTTTTTTTTTTTTTTTTTTTTTTTTTTTTTTTTTTTTTTTTTTTTTTTTTTTTTTTTTTTTTTTTTTTTTTTTTTTTTTTTTTTTTTTTTTTTTTTTTTTTTTTTTTTTTTTTTTTTTTTTTTTTTTTTTTTTTTTTTTTTTTTTTTTTTTTTTTTTTTTTTTTTTTTTTTTTTTTTTTTTTTTTTTTTTTTTTTTTTTTTTTTTTTT
This sequence comes from Begonia masoniana, assembly GCA_022432975.1. Taxonomy (NCBI): domain Eukaryota; kingdom Viridiplantae; phylum Streptophyta; class Magnoliopsida; order Cucurbitales; family Begoniaceae; genus Begonia; species Begonia masoniana. The sequence goes on from CM039516.1 coordinate 38,928,250, forward strand.
TTTTTTTTTTTTTTTTTTTTTTTTTTTTTTTTTTTTTTTTTTTTTTTTTTTTTTTTTTTTTTTTTTTTTTTTTTTTTTTTTTTTTTTTTTTTTTTTTTTTTTTTTTTTTTTTTTTTTTTTTTTTTTTTTTTTTTTTTTTTTTTTTTTTTTTTTTTTTTTTATTTAATAATAATAATAATAATAATAATAATAATAATAATAATAATAATAATAATAATAATAATAATAATAATAATAATAATAATAATAATAATAATAATAATAATAATAATAATAATAATAATAATAATAATAATAATAATAATAATAATAATAATAATAATAATAATAATAATAATAATAATAATAATAATAATAATAATAATAATAATAATAATAATAATAATAATAATAATAATAATAATAATAATAATAATAATAATAATAATAATAATAATAATAATAATAATAATAATAATAATAATAATAATAATAATAATAATAATAATAATAATAATAATAATAATAATAATAATAATAATAATAATAATAATAATAATAATAATAATAATAATAATAATAATAATAATAATAATAATAATAATAATAATAATAATAATAATAATAATAATAATAATAATAATAATAATAATAATAATAATAATAATAATAATAATAATAATAATAATAATAATAATAATAATAATAATAATAATAATAATAATAATAATAATAATAATAATAATAATAATAATAATAATAATAATAATAATAATAATAATAATAATAATAATAATAATAATAATAATAATAATAATAATAATAATAATAATAATAATAATAATAATAATAATAATAATAATAATAATAATAATAATAATAATAATAATAATAATAATAATAATAATAATAATAATAATAATAATAATAATAATAATAATAATAATAATAATAATAATAATAATAATAATAATAATATCCTCAATAATCCGTACGAGCCGGATATTACATTCTACCCTCCTTATTTAGAATTTTGTCCTCAAAATTTGCCATAGCTTATAGTCCTTGACATTAACGTTTCTTGTCTCGCGATATTTTACTTCGGTTAATCGTCTGTACTTACGGTCCTCCTTCGTGGTTCTAAACCAACATCCTACTATATTCTCCAACATTGGCCTAAATTTGTATTCACTACTTTCGATTTGATCGTACCCGTCTTCTTTCACGTACTAAGCATAACCCAAACTCTCAAATCTCTATCAATTAACCCGACAACATATTTGTCATCTTACTTCATGCACATGTACCAACTTTCAACTTTCACTTAATCATTCGCAGATTAAAATTTCTTAATAATACTAACTTCAAAACTCACACTTTATCGACGTCTTTCTCCCGCTGTCTCATCAGGTCAGAATTACACCAAGCTTTCTAGTGCCAGTCAAATTGAATGCCTACAATTTCATCCAATTTCTGGGCTGTAACCCATATCTCAACGAAATTCCCTCAATCCTACCCACAATCGGGATACACACCAACCGAGTTTCCACTTTAACTTCCTAATCATAGCCTTCATTTTCAATTTACGCATCAAATCTTACCAAATCTCTAACTCTCACAAACCATCTCGTTGATATCACTCCGAGGTTTCGATGAGTTAATCCTGGGCTAAAGTTACTACTTGCTTAGGATTGATTCAGGTCTCCTTGTAACTAAGATGTTGTAAACATCATATGTTCTAGACTACCTCAGTGAATTATGTAGTTACGCCTTTACTAATCTACTCATACTACTTCTACTATAGTCCTTTGTCTTAACTTAAGTCTCCATCAACTCCAAGCAACATCAAGTCTCAAAGTCTCCTCATTGATGCGTTCTAAACTAGTCATTCTAACTTAAACCACTTATGCATTACTTGGCCTTGACTTGCCAAACACGAGCCGATCTCTAGAAATTTGCTAACTTAACCTTACTTCCAAGCTTTTTTTTTTTTTTTTTTTTTTTTTTTTTTTTTTTTTTTTTTTTTTTTTTTTTTTTTTTTTTTTTTTTTTTTTTTTTTTTTTTTTTTTTTTTTTTTTTTTTTTTTTTTTTTTTTTTTTTTTTTTTTTTTTTTTTTTTTTTTTTTTTTTTTTTTTTTTTTTTTTTTTTTTTTTTTTTTTTTTTTTTTTTTTTTTTTTTTTTTTTTTTTTTTTTTTTTTTTTTTTTTTTTTTTTTTTTTTTTTTTTTTTTTTTTTTTTTTTTTTTTTTTTTTTTTTTTTTTTTTTTTTTTTTTTTTTTTTTTTTTTTTTTTTTTTTTTTTTTTTTTTTTTTTTTTTTTTTTTTTTTTTTTTTTTTTTTTTTTTTTTTTTTTTTTTTTTTTTTTTTTTTTTTTTTTTTTTTTTTTTTTTTTTTTTTTTTTTTTTTTTTTTTTTTTTTTTTTTTTTTTTTTTTTTTTTTTTTTTTTTTTTTTTTTTTTTTTTTTTTTTTTTTTTTTTTTTTTTTTTTTTTTTTTTTTTTTTTTTTTTTTTTTTTTTTTTTTTTTTTTTTTTTTTTTTTTTTTTTTTTTTTTTTTTTTTTTTTTTTTTTTTTTTTTTTTTTTTTTTTTTTTTTTTTTTTTTTTTTTTTTTTTTTTTTTTTTTTTTTTTTTTTTTTTTTTTTTTTTTTTTTTTTTTTTTTTTTTTTTTTTTTTTTTTTTTTTTTTTTTTTTTTTTTTTTTTTTTTTTTTTTTTTTTTTTTTTTTTTTTTTTTTTTTTTTTTTTTTTTTTTTTTTTTTTTTTTTTTTTTTTTTTTTTTTTTTTTTTTTTTTTTTTTTTTTTTTTTTTTTTTTTTTTTTTTTTTTTTTTTTTTTTTTTTTTTTTTTTTTTTTTTTTTTTTTTTTTTTTTTTTTTTTTTTTTTTTTTTTTTTTTTTTTTTTTTTTTTTTTTTTTTTTTTTTTTTTTTTTTTTTTTTTTTTTTTTTTTTTTTTTTTTTTTTTTTTTTTTTTTTTTTTTTTTTTTTTTTTTTTTTTTTTTTTTTTTTTTTTTTTTTTTTTTTTTTTTTTTTTTTTTTTTTTTTTTTTTTTTTTTTTTTTTTTTTTTTTTTTTTTTTTTTTTTTTTTTTTTTTTTTTTTTTTTTTTTTTTTTTTTTTTTTTTTTTTTTTTTTTTTTTTTTTTTTTTTTTTTTTTTTTTTTTTTTTTTTTTTTTTTTTTTTTTTTTTTTTTTTTTTTTTTTTTTTTTTTTTTTTTTTTTTTTTTTTTTTTTTTTTTTTTTTTTTTTTTTTTTTTTTTTTTTTTTTTTTTTTTTTTTTTTTTTTTTTTTTTTTTTTTTTTTTTTTTTTTTTTTTTTTTTTTTTTTTTTTTTTTTTTTTTTTTTTTTTTTTTTTTTTTTTTTTTTTTTTTTTTTTTTTTTTTTTTTTTTTTTTTTTTTTTTTTTTTTTTTTTTTTTTTTTTTTTTTTTTTTTTTTTTTTTTTTTTTTTTTTTTTTTTTTTTTTTTTTTTATCATGCAAATATTGCCAACACAGTAATTAAAACAGTACCTGCAAGTAGAGAAGGCTGGCCCACATCATCAACATCACTCGGGCTCTTAAACGCAAAAACTCTCGGAGTAACCCTTTTTCTGGTCACCACCCTGGGGCCATGCCCAGTAGAGGGCAATCCCTGACAAAATGCCCGCACCACCGCATCTATAGCACCTATCCGTGCCCATTCTGCATCAACCCGAAGTGCTCTTCTGACATATAGGACACAGGGGCTTTTGAGTAGCTCCTTGCACTTGTTTTCCTTTGCCTTGGTCATTGTTTCCCGCATACCGGCCTTTTAACATCTCTTTGTTGTTGCTTGCTATTGTCCTTGTGCTTGCCATTCTATGTTTGAGGTTGAGGCTGTATCTCGCGGAAGAAGCCCTTAGCTGGCTCCCTCGTTTGACATAACTCTGATCAACGGCCTCAATCTCAAGTGCCCTGGCCACAATCTCGTCATAGATACATTCCGTACCCCAGATATCGTAAGACGCATCCGAAATTCCTGATCAATCCCTGTAAAACTCTGCGTACCTTGTCTTCATTTATGCTGACCTGACGTGGCGCAAATCGGGACAGTGCTTCAACTTCCTCACATACTCGACAATAGAACCAATCTGCCGTAACTGCATAAACTACAACCATCTTCGCCTCACGTACGGTAGACTGAAATATTTAGCGTAAAACATGTCCTGAATCTCTCCCCAGCCCATAACAGTCACATCGTGGGTGTCTTCACTGTGGTCCCACCAGAATCTGGCATCTAAGGCTAGGTGGTAACTCACCAACCGCCACCTTCTCATCCGTCCTCGATGCGTTGCATACGCTAGCATATCCTCCATAGTACGTATCCACTCCTCAGCTGAAGAAGGATCCGTAGACTGTCCATTGAATAAGGAGGTTGAAGCTTTTGGAATCTCTCCATACCACGATTACCAGAAGTCGTGGGTCTCCCGAGCTCTAGCACCCTCCGGTCATAAGGTACCCAATTGCTGAGACTGCCTCCCATCTGCTGAGCTTGTCTCTCCATAGGCGGAGACTGTTGGGCAATAAAGTCCTTAAGGGTATCAATCGTATCATCTCGGTCGTCTCGTTCATTTCCTCTCGACGCACCATACTATAAAACTCCTATATAAAAGTTAAACAATATTCTAAGAAACTAGAAATCAAAATAAAGCTATAAACATACTTACAGTTGATGAAGAATGTCCGCGTAGTGGGCTGTGCAGTCGAGCATTCTACAGAACCGATTTTAAAACCCGGGGGCTCTGATACCATAACTGTCACGACCCTAATACTGTACCCTTATTTACCCTTATTTTACCGTACAAATTTTTCATTTTCGTTTACCTTTTCGTTATCCTTTTCGTTAACCTTTTCGTTAACCTTTTCGTTAACCTTTTCGTTCACCTTTTCGTTTACCTTTTCGTTAACCTTTTCGTTAACCTTTTCGTTAACCTTTTCGTTCACCTTTTCGTTTACCTTTTCGTTAACCTTTTCGTTCACCTTTTCGTTTACCTTTTCGTTATCCTTTTCGTTATCCTTTTCGTTAACCTTTTCGTTTACCTTTTCGTTATCCTTTTCGTTAGCCTTTTCGTTAACCTTTTCGTTCACCTTTTCGTTTACCTTTTCGTTCACCTTTTCGTTTACCTTTTCGTTTACCTTTTCGTTATCCTTTTCGTTATCCTTTTCGTTAGCCTTTTCGTTAACCTTTTCGTTAACCTTTTCGTTAACCTTTTCGTTCACCTTTTCGTTTACCTTTTCGTTTACCTTTTCGTTATCCTTTTCGTTAGCCTTTTCGTTAACCTTTTCGTTCACCTTTTCGTTTACCTTTTCGTTATCCTTTTCGTTATCCTTTTCGTTAGCCTTTTCGTTAACCTTTTCGTTCACCTTTTCGTTTACCTTTTCGTTTACCTTTTCGTTAACCTTTTCGTTAACCTTTTCGTTCACCTTTTCGTTTACCTTTTCGTTAACCTTTTCGTTTACCTTTTCGTTATCCTTTTCGTTAGCCTTTTCGTTAACCTTTTCGTTCACCTTTTCGTTTACCTTTTCGTTAACCTTTTCGTTAACCTTTTCGTTAACCTTTTCGTTCACCTTTTCGTTTACCTTTTCGTTATCCTTTTCGTTAGCCTTTTCGTTAACCTTTTCGTTAACCTTTTCGTTTACCTTTTCGTTATCCTTTTCGTTATCCTTTTCGTTAACCTTTTCGTTCACCTTTTCGTTTACCTTTTCGTTTACCTTTTCGTTATCCTTTTCGTTATCCTTTTCGTTAACCTTTTCGTTAACCTTTTCGTTAACCTTTTCGTTAACCTTTTCGTTAACCTTTTCGTTAACCTTTTCGTTAACCTTTTCGTTAACCTTTTCGTTAACCTTTTCGTTCACCTTTTCGTTTACCTTTTCGTTAACCTTTTCGTTTACCTTTTCGTTATCCTTTTCGTTAGCCTTTTCGTTAACCTTTTCGTTAACCTTTTCGTTAACCTTTTCGTTTACCTTTTCGTTATCCTTTTCGTTAACCTTTTCGTTAACCTTTTCGTTCACCTTTTCGTTTACCTTTTCGTTATCCTTTTCGTTAACCTTTTCGTTAACCTTTTCGTTTACCTTTTCGTTATCCTTTTCGTTATCCTTTTCGTTAGCCTTTTCGTTAACCTTTTCGTTAACCTTTTCGTTAACCTTTTCGTTAACCTTTTCGTTAACCTTTTCGTTAACCTTTTCGTTAACCTTTTCGTTAACCTTTTCGTTAACCTTTTCGTTAACCTTTTCGTTTACCTTTTCGTTAACCTTTTCGTTAACCTTTTCGTTAACCTTTTCGTTCACCTTTTCGTTTACCTTTTCGTTTACCTTTTCGTTACCTTTTCGTTAACCTTTTCGTTCACCTTTTCGTTTACCTTTTCGTTAACCTTTTCGTTAACCTTTTCGTTAACCTTTTCGTTTACCTTTTCGTTCACCTTTTCGTTTACCTTTTCGTTATCCTTTTCGTTAACCTTTTCGTTAACCTTTTCGTTTACCTTTTCGTTAACCTTTTCGTTCACCTTTTCGTTTACCTTTTCGTTATCCTTTTCGTTAACCTTTTCGTTAACCTTTTCGTTAACCTTTTCGTTAACCTTTTCGTTAACCTTTTCGTTAACCTTTTCGTTAACCTTTTCGTTAACCTTTTCGTTAACCTTTTCGTTAACCTTTTCGTTCACCTTTTCGTTTACCTTTTCGTTTACCTTTTCGTTACCTTTTCGTTAACCTTTTCGTTCACCTTTTCGTTTACCTTTTCGTTAACCTTTTCGTTAACCTTTTCGTTAACCTTTTCGTTTACCTTTTCGTTCACCTTTTCGTTTACCTTTTCGTTATCCTTTTCGTTAACCTTTTCGTTAACCTTTTCGTTTACCTTTTCGTTAACCTTTTCGTTAACCTTTTCGTTTACCTTTTCGTTAACCTTTTCGTTTACCTTTTCGTTAACCTTTTCGTTAACCTTTTCGTTTACCTTTTCGTTATCCTTTTCGTTAACCTTTTCGTTAACCTTTTCGTTTACCTTTTCGTTTACCTTTTCGTTATCCTTTTCGTTAGCCTTTTCGTTAACCTTTTCGTTAACCTTTTCGTTAACCTTTTCGTTTACCTTTTCGTTATCCTTTTCGTTATCCTTTTCGTTAACCTTTTCGTTAACCTTTTCGTTTACCTTTTCGTTAACCTTTTCGTTCACCTTTTCGTTTACCTTTTCGTTTACCTTTTCGTTAACCTTTTCGTTCACCTTTTCGTTTACCTTTTCGTTATCCTTTTCGTTAACCTTTTCGTTTACCTTTTCGTTCACCTTTTCGTTTACCTTTTCGTTATCCTTTTCGTTAACCTTTTCGTTACCTTTTCGTTAACCTTTTCGTTCACCTTTTCGTTTACCTTTTCGTTATCCTTTTCGTTAACCTTTTCGTTAACCTTTTCGTTAACCTTTTCGTTAACCTTTTCGTTCACCTTTTCGTTTACCTTTTCGTTACCTTTTCGTTATCCTTTTCGTTAACCTTTTCGTTAACCTTTTCGTTAACCTTTTCGTTACCTTTTCGTTACCTTTTCGTTACCTTTTCGTTATCCTTTTCGTTATCCTTTTCGTTAACCTTTTCGTTAACCTTTTCGTTACCTTTTCGTTATCCTTTTCGTTAGCCTTTTCGTTAACCTTTTCGTTAACCTTTTCGTTTACCTTTTCGTTATCCTTTTCGTTATCCTTTTCGTTAGCCTTTTCGTTAACCTTTTCGTTTACCTTTTCGTTAACCTTTTCGTTTACCTTTTCGTTACCTTTCGTTAGCCTTTTTGTTAACCTTTTCGTTCACCTTTCGTTTACCTTTTCGTTTACCTTTTCGTTCACCTTTTCGTTAACCTTTTCGTTAATCTTTTCGTTTACCTTTTCGTTATCCTTTTCGTTAGCCTTTTCGTTAACTTTCGTTTACCTTTTCGTTTACCTTTTCGTTATCCTTTTCGTTAGCCTTTTCGTTAACCTTTTCGTTCACCTTTTCATTTCTCTTTTCGTTAACCATGATGCATGAACAATTCATATCTTAAAGTAAACAAGCAATACTGTATACCATCAAAGACTGTAAACATAATCTATAAACAAATAAACCTAGCTACCCAACCAAAGCAATATAAAACAAGTGCGTCTCCAAAATTCCTCGACACGACATTCGACGTACGGTGTAGGCCAATCGGCCAGAGAAGATCACGAGAACTTACCTCGTGTCCGTTGCAGCTCAAACTCCGTCCACGAGCACTGTTCACCTAAACAATTTACAACGTTTATCGTTAAAACGAGTTTAAACTTCTAAACGTCCAAATTTAACAAAAACCTTAACTAAGGAATTTTCCTAAAATATTAACCTAACTAATCGAAGTATTTAAACAACGATTAACGCTCGATAGTTTAAAATCACAATTAACGAGTTTTCCTAAAAACTCGAAAATTCACAAATTTAACATTTCTCGCAATTCACTCTAACTCCGTCCAATAACGTTCAATACGTCCTTTATATCGATAATTACTATAAACCTATCAATTTCGGACCCTAATTTGGGTTCAGTAAAAACCGACCCGAAACTTCGAACGCGCGTAACTTTCGCGTCGGTTATCGGAATCGAACGATTCCAGCGGCCACGCGCTCCCCTAATAACCTATTTTAACCTGCCAAAAGGAATTTTAAAACAATCGACCGTAGCTAGGTCAATTGCAGCAAAACCCGAATCTGCCCTAAACCGGGAATTTCACCATTTTCGGTTTTTCATCAATTCTCATCAATTTCTTCACCAATCGACCATAATTAGCCTCAATTAGAATAATTTCTTTTTTTTTTTTTTTTTTTTTTTTTTTTTTTTTTTTTTTTTTTTTTTTTTTTTTTTTTTTTTTTTTTTTTTTTTTTTTTTTTTTTTTTTTTTTTTTTTTTTTTTTTTTTTTTTTTTTTTTTTTTTTTTTTTTTTTTTTTTTTTTTTTTTTTTTTTTTTTTTTTTTTTTTTTTTTTTTTTTTTTTTTTTTTTTTTTTTTTTTTTTTTTTTTTTTTTTTTTTTTTTTTTTTTTTTTTTTTTTTTTTTTTTTTTTTTTTTTTTTTTTTTTTTTTTTTTTTTTTTTTTTTTTTTTTTTTTTTTTTTTTTTTTTTTTTTTTTTTTTTTTTTTTTTTTTTTTTTTTTTTTTTTTTTTTTTTTTTTTTTTTTTTTTTTTTTTTTTTTTTTTTTTTTTTTTTTTTTTTTTTTTTTTTTTTTTTTTTTTTTTTTTTTTTTTTTTTTTTTTTTTTTTTTTTTTTTTTTTTTTTTTTTTTTTTTTTTTTTTTTTTTTTTTTTTTTTTTTTTTTTTTTTTTTTTTTTTTTTTTTTTTTTTTTTTTTTTTTTTTTTTTTTTTTTTTTTTTTTTTTTTTTTTTTTTTTTTTTTTTTTTTTTTTTTTTTTTTTTTTTTTTTTTTTTTTTTTTTTTTTTTTTTTTTTTTTTTTTTTTTTTTTTTTTTTTTTTTTTTTTTTTTTTTTTTTTTTTTTTTTTTTTTTTTTTTTTTTTTTTTTTTTTTTTTTTTTTTTTTTTTTTTTTTTTTTTTTTTTTTTTTTTTTTTTTTTTTTTTTTTTTTTTTTTTTTTTTTTTTTTTTTTTTTTTTTTTTTTTTTTTTTTTTTTTTTTTTTTTTTTTTTTTTTTTTTTTTTTTTTTTTTTTTTTTTTTTTTTTTTTTTTTTTTTTTTTTTTTTTTTTTTTTTTTTTTTTTTTTTTTCTGTTTTTTCGCCCAAATTCGGGCACCTCACAACTCGGCGACCATTGGTGGTCCAAGGGTGGGCAAACCCATGCCGAGAACTCTCAAAACGGCCGGTGATCGGAGCCAAATCCGGCTCATCACAGTCGGCCACGACAGAACGGAAATCGAGTGGAAACCGAACCATACCAGGCGGTTCGCGCGCGGAGGGGGCCGGAATCTCTTCGTCGCGGCGTCTGGTCGGAGAGGGCGGAATCGCCGGTGATCGTCGCGCTCGTCGATCGTCGCCTCCTCTTCGTCTCTCTCGGCGTCGGGTATTCTATATAATAATAATAATAATAATAATATCTATTTTATTAAACATCACTACATCTCGTGTTTTCAACCCCTTTCAAATTTCTTATTTCGCCAATAAATCCAACTTATTATCTGGGTCCCAACAAAACTATCCGTTCGCAAAACGGACCTCGTTTACTATTTTTATTAAAACGTCCTTTATATTACGAAAAGCGTATTTACTCGGAATATATCGATATTATTCCGAAAATTCCCTAAATTTCTTTAAAATTCCTATTAATTGTTAAGATCGTCATGACGCTTTCTTTTCGTAAAACGGACCTGATTTGACATATTTACAAAAATGCCATCCAATAATATAATAATAATATCCTCAATAATCCGTACGAGCCGGATATTACATCCTCCCTCTCCGTCCTACCCGTATCTCCTCCCTCCCCTAACCCTTCTAATTCTAAAATCCATTCCCCTCTCTCACCTGAACCCCCACCTATCCAAATCACCCATCCTCCCAGCCTTAATACCCATCCTATGACCACTCAGGCCAAAGCCGGTGTTTTCAAACCTAAGGCTCTCCTCCTTGAACCCAAAACCTTTAACAAAGCTGCCAAATATCCTCACTAGCTCACAGCCATGAAGGAGGAAATCTCCGCCCTTCAACAAACTAACACTTAGACCTTAGTTGCTCTCCCACACGGTGCCAAGCTTATAGGCTGCAAGTGAGTGGTCAAAACTAAGCTCAATTCTGATGGAACAGTTTCTCGATATAAGGCTCGCCTTGTGGCCAAAGGTTATGATCAGACTGAAGGTGTTTACTATGCTGAGATGTTTAGTCCGGTGGTCAAACTAACAACTGTACGCACGGTGCTCTCTATTTCCATCTCCTCTCACTGGCTTATCAGATAACTCGATATCATCAACGCCTTCTTACACTATGATTTAACTAAGAAGGTATACATACAATAGCCTCCCGGGTTTATTGATTTATCTTCTCTGTCTGCTGTCTGTTTCCTCCACAAAGCACTATATGGCCTCAAGCAATCTCTGCGAGCATGGTACTGTACACCGCTTTAATTAATTAAGGCTTCTTCGTATCACGGTCCAACTCGTCCCTCTTCATCAGACATACGCTCGCATCCATCATTATTATGCTGGTATATGTTGATGATATTATTGTGACCAGTGACTCTGCTACCCTCTTAGACTAGCTCATGATATAATTACACTCTCAGTTTTGGGTTCAAGATCTTGGGCCTTTATCCTATTTTTTGCGCATTTCAGTCACTCAGACGTTTGCTGGTATACACCTCTCCCAATCTCGCTACATTTCGGAGTTACTTCACATGGCAAGTATGAACTCTTCTAAACCAGTTCCGACTCCTATGGTCGTTGGGCCGGTATTATCCATCCACTTTCGGACACCCTTACGTGATGGTTTTCTATACCGCAACATTATTGGCGGCCTCCAATACTACTGTCTTACACTGATGTAGCGTTTGCAGTCAACAAGGTCTTACAGTTCATGCATGCCCCTTCTGACGTCCACTAGCAAGCTGTCAAGTGAATCCTACGCTATTTGAACGGTACTCCTTATCTCAGCATATCTCGTCTGATTTGACCTGTTATACAAACGCCGACTGGGCATCTTGTCTCGACGATTGAAAAAATACCAGTGGCTTCTGTGTCTTTTTAGACACCAACCTTATATCTTGGTCTTCCACCAACCAAACAACGCGTCGTCTCTCGCTCTAGCACATAATCCGAGTATGTCCCCAATGGTGCAGCCGAGGTCCTTTGGCTCCAATCCCTCTTATAGGAGCTAGGTATTTTCTCTACCAAGGCACCTCTCATCCTCTTTGACAACTTGAGTGCCACTTATCTTGTAGCAAATCCAGTGTTGCACTCAAAGTCTAAACATGTGGAAATCGACTTTCATTTCGTTTGGGAAAATGTACTCCAAAAGAAGCTCTCTGTCAAATTCACCCCTTCTGCAAACCAACTTGCTAATGCGCTTACCAAACCTCTCCGGCCGACGTCATTTAATCTTTTCCTCTCCAAGATCTTCGGTTCTCACCCTTGATCTTGAGGGGGATATTAAAGCACACCTCTCTCACTATTCATTTATAGTTCATTTAGTTCATTCAGTTTAGTTAGATTACAACATTTTTAGTTTCTCATCATTACTTGTATATGTAAGGTGAAATACTGGGGAAGACAAATTACAGAGAAATCATTTTTCTTCGGCCGACGACTCTCCTCCTCCTCTTCTTCTTCACCTTCTCCATATTTCTCTCTGTTTCTACAGAACCAAAACTAGCTGTAAACTTTTTTAACATTATGCGTATACTTTTTTTCTAATATGGTTTTTTTAAAAATTTCAATGTAAATTTTTCATTTTTTTCTCACGATCCTCATTGGCTCCGCTTATTTTAGGTTTTAGATGATACTTGAGCGGTTAAACTCACCTTATAGTTCGATTTGGATGGCTGAATTTCTCTCTAATTCATGTAGTATTTTTTAATTAGTTTTATCATATAAATCTCAATGTTAGTTTTTTCATTTTTTTCTTGATTTTTGTTCCGTGATAATAAAAAAAATCTAAATTAACAAAATACACCGAATAATCATTCTTCCTAGGTTCTAGTCCATCAACGTCATCATAAAAAACGTGACAACAAAATTTAGAAAATAATTCAGGGTTAAAACGAAAAATACAACAAACAATCGTCCTTTCCTTCTCCAAGTACTAAAGAGACAAAATTCAAAATAATGGCTAGTCGTGATTGTAAATACATACAGCTAATATTCAAAATAGTGAACTTGTGTCATTTTCACAAATATAGCCGCTACGCATGGCAATGATGTAATTATACACAAACTAAAGGCTTAATATGAATTCAACTTTATTCAACATAGTAGATGACGTGTCGGACTGGCGATGACTATGATAATGCTTTCTCTCTCTAGCTCCCACCATCTACTCACCTCCTCTACAAAACAAACACAACAGCCTCCCAAATCCACCGTCCAGTCTTCCACGTCATCTATCCGTGGCAATTCCAATCCAACGGTTCCAAGTTACCCAATAATTCCCTAAATCTTATTCCGCACGGTGTGCCTCCCCACTCCGAGCCGTAGCCACGCACCACGGTCACCTTCCTTTTGGGGTTTTATCTCCCTGGACTCGCTCACAAACCAGTAAGTGAGACTTTTAGAGAGAGAAAAAGAGAGAGAGAGAGGTGTTCGTTTTGATCGTATTGGGACTCGCAGAAGAGTTCATAGTCCATACATATGGTATTTAGGGTTTTTGGGACTGTTCATAAGAGATTGGTGTTCATCGTTTTAGGATAAAAGTTTGCTTCGTCCATTTTTTATTTGGTTGATCGAGTGAAGTTCTTTGATTTCACTGGAATTTGTGACTTTTTTGCCGGTGTGCCCTGAAATTGGAGGTTTCGTATAAAACATTAGAACAGGTAATTTGGATTTATAAATTTATATGAGATATAAGGTTTCGTATTTGATGGATGAAATCTGGGAGCGAGCTGTGGAGACAGCGTTAGACGGCCAAACTGACCGTGCTGCGGCCAGAACCCTGACCTTAGACGGTGCTGTGAAGTGCGTTCAAGGTCGATTGCCTCCACCGAGCCTTTTGGAGAAGTTCCCCAACCTTCACCACCTTTCTATTGCTAACATTGGTGTCTCAACGTTAGAACAATTTCCTCGCCTCCCTAACCTACAGAAACTTATTCTCTCTGATAATCGGATAGCTGGAGGCCTCAAATTTCTCGTCGAAGCAGGGCTTGATTCTCTCCGAGACCTTGACCTCTCAAACAATAGGATACAATTTATTGAAGATCTTGAGCCACTTGCACCGTTAAAGCTCGTATCACTTGATCTCTATGAGTGTCCTGTTACGAGAGCTAAGGATTATCGATCTAGGGTTTTTGGATTGATTAAATCGCTTAAATATTTGGATAAAATGGATTCTGAGGAGAATGAGCGGCCTGAGTCAGAGGACGAAGAGGAGGAAGAAGAGGAAGAGGAGGAGGAGGACGATCCGGGAAGTGGAGAGGTAGACGGTGTGGATCAGCCCTATAGAATAGTAAATGGACATAATGATGGAGTTGAAGGGGTTGTTGATGTGGATGAGGATGAAGAAAGCGATGCTGATGAGGAGACTGAGATATCTAGACAAGTAAATGGAACCAATCACCAGGCCAATGGCTTTCATGTTGTGCCTGTAGAAGTGGAGGATGCTGGTGAATACGAAGATGGTGATGATGAAGAAGATAATGAATCAGTGGAGGAAATTGATGAAGAGGAAGGTGGTGATGATGATGATGCGGTTGAGGTCCATGAGATTGATGATAGTGATGACGAAGGTGGGGTAGAGTATAATGAGGATGATGATGACGATGAGGAGGATGATGATGAGGATGAAGAAGTTGATAATGAAGAAGGAGACTTTGCAGAGCCAGAGAGTACAGGAAGATTGGTAAGTACCGAAGGTGAAATTGATGGACATGAGCAAGGTGAAGATGGTGGAGATGAGGATGATAATGGAGAGACTGAAGAGGAGCAGGGTATTGAGGAAGATGTAGAATATGAAGATGAAGAGGATGGTGAGGAAGAGGTGAGGTGTTTATATTGTTGGCATGCAAATTCTTATTTACTCTGAATCCATCTTAAAAAGAACTAATTTTTTTAGCAGCGTCCCTTGATTTCTGCTTAGTTCTCATTTATTTTCTTTACTACTTTACTGTTTTATTTCTCCCTATAAAAGATATTCATTTGGGTATGATGCATCTTAATTTACATGCTGATTTTGATTATTTATTTATTTCGTTTTGCATTTGACTTGGGGTGAGTCATTTGTGTTTCTATGCTCATTTATCCTTCATTTGTCACTACTGATAATCTCCGTATCTATCTTAATTTAAGCACAAATGTTGATTTGATTTCATTTGTAGATGTTGTCAGTAATTAAGTACATGTACTTTCATGAAGCTCTAGCGGTGCAGAATTTTCTTGTTGGCATTTGTATCACCTCGTCTGAAAAATTGAACTTTGTTGGTGTAAAATTTTGGTGCTTTCCGTGTGACAAAAAATACAATTTTCTGCATTCTAACTAAAAGATTTCATGCTAAATCTTTATGCTTTTCTGTTGCAAGTCTTGAAATTCATTTTAATTACTGTGATTTTATTCCAATTCTTGTTGATTTCGTTTATGTTTTTTGTAATATCGAGCATGTACTGACTAATGAATCACTAATATTTATATTTTAAAAGAATAGGAGTATATGCTACTTGTTACTCTTTCCAAAATGCTTGTTGTTGATTTTCTAATTCGTTTGTGATTCGATGCTTCTGATATTGTCATGTTTTCATGAAGTGTCTGTACTTTTTTAGTTTCTGAGTTGTTTTATTGACTGACATACACTATTTGAAATTGCAGGACGAAGTTTACGGTTCAGGGTACTTGGTTCAACCAGTAGTGCAGGCTGCACAAGAAGAAGAAGAAGGCGGAGGTGGTCTTGATATGGGCCCAGTAAATGAAGATAGTGATGAGGACGAGGAGGAAGAAGTTGAAGATGATGAAGAAGTTGAGGTAATACAGCCTTCTTCCTCCCAACCTAGCAAAAGGAAGAGAGAAGAAGAGGAAGACAGTGAGGAAGACGAAGACGAAGATGAAGATATTATCGAGCACGGCAAATCAACGAAAAAGCATCGGTAGCCATAGCCAACCTTCTCCCTCGGGTTAATGTTGGATACAGCAAACAATCAAACAAGGTAAGAAAAAGATTGATGATGATGATGATTTTGGGGCTCATCTTTGAAGGAGTGCGATGTGCTGAATTTTGAAAAGTCGTTAATGTCCCCTCCCCAAGCTTGATAGCCGTTATAGTGATTCAAATGGTAGTTGTTTCCAGGTACTGCTATACTTCATTGGAGGGAAAGTTTAAGAGTTTTAATTTTTATATATGTTTGGGTTTTGGGTGAAGGACATGAATGCCTCCTCCTCTGCGTGCGTGTAAAATGGTCGATTTTCATGTCTCCTTTCGACAAGTGGTATTCGTGTCATACGACGTGGTTCTTTTCTTGTTTTCTTTTCCTTTGTTATTTATTTCAGCGGTTCGATTCGCTCAATTTGTGCCTGTATTTTTTTTTATGGATGCAGGCAAGAGGTGGATTTCGCTGTATGGCATTTTCGTTATTAAACGTAAGCAGAAGGGTTGATAATTATACCTAGATTACTCCCTTGCCAACGTTTCACAGTTCAATCAGACGGTAGCCTGTAGCCACTGTTTTGTTTTATCATCTGCATTAGAAGCTGAGGTGGTGTGATTCTATTGGCCTACTCCCTTTATAAAAGAAAATATTTCTTATACCGGTCAAATATTTAGCCGGAAACGCCTTGCTTACGGCGGAGCTACCGCTCATGGGATCTAAAGAATTGAGTGACTAATTTTAAAAAAAGACGCGACTGCTTAACAAATAAATAAATGAATAATAAATTAGGTACGAATATTTTCTACCCACAGCTAAGAAAAAGGTAACCATATATATAGTGTGGATTTCTATTCTCTCTCTCTCTCTCTCAAAGATGATGACGCTATTTTTATCACTTCCATCAACACAGTGGTTACCACCAAGGAATCTCCATTACAAACCCAGACGAGTTAAGTTGCAGAGATGGCCATTAAAAGTCCTCAGCATGGCCAAGCAAGAAAGTGGTGACACCAGCGGAGGAGGAATTTCAGAGAAAGTAGCCATAGCTGGCGGCTTAGTCTCCAACCCTGTCATCGCCTGGTCGCTCTACACCCTCAAAACAACCGGCTGCGGCCTACCACCGGGACCAGGCGGCTCTCTGGGTGCCGTGGAAGGGGTAAGCTACTTACTTCTCTTGGGCATCGTGGGTTGGTCCTTGTACACCAAATCCAAAACGGGTTCGGGTCTACCTAACGGACCATTTGGGTTACTGGGTGCCGTCGAAGGACTGTCATATTTAACTCTGGTTGCTATTCTGGTTGTTTTCGGCTTGCAGTATTTGGAGCAGGGCTCCATTCCCGGTCCTCTCCCATCTGATCAGTGCTTCGGCTGAAATGTGATGTCTTGATTAATGGGTTATTGTCGCCCATACGTTCCTCTTATCTCCTCTTTGTGGCTACAGCCACTTGTAGACTCTAGTACTATTTCGAGCTTTCAATTTTTATTAAAATTGATATTTTCAGTTTAATATAAAATGGCATTCTATCTGTGTTTAATTATTTGGGTCTCATGATGCATGGATGGCATGTCTATCAACGATCTACATTTGTTTTACTTAGATTTCTGACCTCATCAACTTCATCACTTTCTCTTTACTCATCTACTTTCAAGATGTTCTTATGGAATACTCCACGTCATTCCTCTCGTCCTGTGTCTACCGTTGAGGAGATATTGCATACTTTGTCAGCATGCTAGGTCATCTCACTTGCACAGTTGAAGGAATGGCTCGACGTATTCATAATATCGTTTCAATTCAAGCAGTGATAGTTGCTAAACTTGATACAATTGAGGAACTATGTTAAAAATACGAAGACGACAATGCCTACACTGTCGAGCCTAGGCCCAGTGATGATTCTCTTGCTCATCCTTCCTCCGATGTTGGACCTTCAGCCGAGAACATCTTCACATATGTTTTTAGGTGATAATAAGAATGAACATAATCTTCAATTGACCTCATCATGAAATGGAAGACACGAAATGCTAATAGCTCTTGTAATAATTGCACACACGTTTATATAAATCAACAATGTACTGTACATTTCTGTTACTGACCCCAAATTGGGTCGCTCCTACAGATAGTGGACTACAATTTCGAGCTTCAAATTATAGTTTGTCAAGTTTCTGATTGATCTAATAACTCTACTGACTCACCATCTTTTGATGTTTCTTTACAATCCTGAATATCATACTCTTTCTTATCATCTCGAATATTGTAAAATTCAATTTGTTCATAGCTGGTAGGATGAATGCGTTGAAAGACTCACTCAAATTATTCAGATTTATATTGCACTTTGGGATCGTACTAAAAACATGTGTTGCCAAACGTCTCAGATTGATCTGTCTTAAAAATGTGTACGCTGCCTCATCTATCAAAAATAAATTCTTCAATTCAGTCTTAAAGTGCGCTGATGCCTAGTAGTCCCATATGCATTCCACATTGCATCCTTGTACAACTTACGTATAAAATATTTTTTGAAATTTGCATATAAATGTCTGAGACTGAAACGATGTTTGACTGATGCTACATACTCCTCCATAGCGGGTATCAACCCCTATGAAGGGACAGTGAGTACATAATAAGATAAAAGTTCAAATAAAATACATAATATAAATATCCATCCACGGCCTGAAGCATTCTGTATATCCATCAACAATAATTGTAGAAATCATGATCATAAATCTCTACATTTGCTTCTACTACTGCTATAGCAACTGGATAGATTACATCGTTGCCATAAATACTGACAGTTGTAAACAACTACCTCGGACACGAGCTCTTCAAATGACAGTCATCCAAATCAATGACGGCCCTATCACACTCAAGCAGACCTCTCTTGCATGTAGTTAGACACGTGTACATTCTCTTAAAAATCAGATTTGGCATAAAATCATTCTATCTACGCTAACGCCCAAGGAGCTACTAGGATTGGATCTACAAATCTCTTCTTCGTACGAACACAATTGTTTATGTTGTTCATCACCATTCCTTTACTTAAGTTTTTGGACTTCATTCTTTGCTCTTCATTATATGATTCTTTGGTCGAAAACTGGAAATAAAAACACATAGATCATCGATTTGGTTGCCTGAGGGGAGTGTTTGTCGATTATGGTTCGCGCAAGAGAGCTAATGTCTCGTGCTATTATATAAAATTGTGAGCGACCTCTTGCTTTTTAAGTGCAGGAGCCCGCAGGATATTTAAGAACGAGATCTCACGCTCATGATTTTGACGAATGGTGATGGAAGGGTTGATGTTGTGGCATAACCATTTCATGTTGTGTCGTCGTTTTCCTGAAACAATACACATAGGGGTTCTAACTATGAACGCCAAGGCATCTATTCTAGCACCATGACAAGGTGCTCTCCGACCTTGAACGTCGAGGCATACCAAGTCTTGGTTGTTGAGGCGTCCAAATTTCACGGAAGGATGTGACATTAAGTTCTTTAAATACTTAGGCATTTCTTTGTTTTTAATCGTTCCAAAACATGATAACATGTATATTTAAAAGGTAAGAGCATTTATATAACAATAATTTCATGAATTAAACCATATATAATTAATTACGCAAATATTCATAAATTCGAGGGTGAGAACATAAATTGATGTCAGAAACACTTGTCATGTTGGAGATTTTTCCCCAAATCTACTCCTCCCCAATCCTAATTTGTCTTGTTTAAATGACCATTTTGCCCTTCTATTCATACGTAATTACAATAAAACTGAAGTTAATTAAAATTGAGACATTAGCTTTACGCTCTTCACTTCCAATAGCAACACCCACTTTCAACGTTCCCAAAGTCAAAAGTTAACCTTGAACTATTTTTGTTTTTCTATTTTAATTCTAATTGACTTAGTGTTATAGTTATTTTTATGTTTGGAATTTTAGTTCAATAATCTAAATTGGTTCGTATTTGTGATCACATTTAGTTGGTTAATTTCATTTCTAAAGCTATCTTACTTGAATGACTTTTTAATACAACGTCATATTACTAATTTATAGTAATTCCCAACTTATAATTGTTTATAGTAACCATTGTAGTTAAGTCCATAGCCGAAACAAATACATTCATTAGAGTGAGGAAACAATTTATGGCGATCAAAAGGTTTGGGATGTGGAAAACATAAGCAACCAAAACTCCCAAGTGTCTAGTAATCAAGATGGAGATTAAATAGGAAGCAACATGGTGAATTATTGTTAAAAACATTGGTGGAATCGATTAATGAGGTAAAGTTCAAAAGAAAAAGAGTAAGGCATAAATAATTTGAAAAAATAAGGAAAGTCCTATCTCAACAACATGTCGATTTTTGCACTCACACGAGCATTTTGTGTAGGCTTAGTAAAAAAAAATATTGTTAAAGAACAATTTCTCTATTTATCTTCTTGATGGAAGAAGATAAATTTAAACGGAGAAGAATGTAGTGTGAGATTTCTTAAGTTTAAACATCTTATACAATACAATACGCCATTAAATTGAAGATTGTTAGAAAGTTTAGAAGCAACTAAACTAGACGAAAAATAACAATCTCTGTTGTTTTCAGACATCGATGACAAAATGTATTTCAATTTATTATGAATTTGATCTAAATGTTTTAATTTTGATTGTTAAAGCATGTTTATATGGCATGAAGTTTATATATGCGAAAAATTTATAATTATCTCATTCTCTTATTTGCAAAAATATAGTGGAACGTGAAGATCAAAAATAAAAATAGGGTTTTTTTTTTTAAAAAATAAACCTCAAACGATTGGTTTGTTTTTTAAAAAAAACCTCATATTTTACTATTCAACGAAAAAAACCTTAACGTTTCGTAAATACTCAATTTCAACCTCGCAGGGGGTGAGGAGGCCGTCCTCCGTAACTGAGTACGACCGGTCCAGCTGGACCAGTCGTACTGTCCTCATTTTGTAATTTTTTTGCAAAATAGGGGATGGAGTACGGCCGGTCCAGCTCGTACTCGGTTGGACCAGCCGTCCTCTTATGGGCAAAACCCGTGACTTTTGTCACGGGTTTTGTTATTTAGGGGGGAGTACGGCCGGTTCGACTGGACCGGCCGTACTTCGAGGGAAACAAACCCGTGACAAAAGTCACGGACCATCCTCTCCCCTTTAAAACCTGTGACTTTCGTCACGGGTTCTTCCTCGTGGAGTACGGCCGGTCTAGCTGGACTGGCCGTACTCGACCCCCCTATTTATAGCCGAGAGGTCGGCTTTGAAAAATCACACAATCCTCTTAATTCTCTCAAATTTCTCTATTCTCTCAATTCTCTCCCTCGTTTTTTTATTTCGATAATATTTCTCCGCGTTCACCTACCAGGTTGGAAGTTTTTTTTTTTTTTTTTATCATTTACTTTAGACATTTTAAAAAAACTCATATGCATGGTGTTAAACCGAGATTAAATTTTTTATGACGTATTGTTACTTTAGTGTATTTTTATTTTAAAAGTTTCCATCAAAATTCTTAAAATATGAATATTTTAATTTATGTTTATTTATTTAAATATTTCTAATATTTTTTTCTCGATTACCGATAACTATTTTCCTGCTCTTGTGATATTTCTTTTCGTTCACCTGCCAGGTACGAAGGTTTTTTCTATTTTATAATTTACTAAATATTTATCTATTATACCATAAATAATTGGATTGCATCTATCATACTGCGAATTAAGTGGTGTAATTATACTGTGTAAGTGAGTTCTGTCTAGAAGACTGAGTTTTAAGTGGGACCGTTTGTGACCCCTTCAGCCTTTCTTGGGAACTTACTTGGAAAAGTAATTATGTCTAAGAGATTGTCCAGTACAGTCTTTCCTGAGAATTATCCTGATCAGTACTCTCCACGTGATAATATTTGCATAACTTATGAAATTTTAGTTGTACGTGAACTTGACGGATCTTGCCATGGAATTTTTGACTCAAGATTGCCAGAGAAAGTTTGTGCAAGATATGCAAAAATGTTCAATAAACTTTTGCATGAAAGTAGACTTTAGAGGTTGGGAGTCGATGGGCATCAAAGAGATGTTAGAGAACATCGGCCTAAGCGGAATCAATGCATTGACGGGCGATACGTGCGAGAGAATAATTCGCTTGTTCTACGCGAACATGAGAGCGTCCGGGACAGATGGAATTTTAATTGGTTTGAGAACGTATATTTTTGGTAGAGAATTTATGATACGGGCAGAGCAAGTGAATGAAGTCCTGAAGTTTGACATAGAATGGGCGGAACGATATTACCATGCTTCCCGAGACTGCCCTTTTTTACATTGACTAAGGGAGTAGAGTTTCTACGGCAAATTTACTGCAATCCCAACATTGGGGCCTTCGTGAAGCCACGAGCGAACGAGTTGAATGTTAGAGGTTTGGTTCTCTGAAACATGCTCACCCTGTCACGACCCCGTTAAGGGCCGAGACTAATTCATATTTTCATGGACTTTCACTCTAAATATTCTCTCTGCACACCTTTTTTTTTTTTTAAAGAACTTTAAACCATTGTCATAACTGACAAAACTAATTCTTCAACACTCGACTCATCCATAAAAAAAACGTCGACATAACTAGTAGCAGAGCAGAGCGACTAAGCTCAGACATTGATTTCATATCACGATTGGGCAGTAGGAAGGTACCCTCAAACCTCACGACTTCATCGTTCGTGGGGCTGCATGGATTTGCAAACATCCACCGACCAACATGTGTATCCCACGTGCCACATTAAACTTAATCCGATCGCTAACGACAAAACTTATAACCACTCATCCGGTAAGATAAACGATATCATCCGATAGGATAAACAATATCATCCGGTTGACATGCGTATTTCACGTGACACATTAAGACTCCATCCGATCGCTAGACGACAAAACCTATATGCACTCATCCTGTGACAGCCCGAAACCGGGACCCGATCGGAGTCCGGGATCTGAGCCATCACTCCGGGACAGATAACGGAAAAACGGGGACTAATTTTTTTTTTGAACAGATCGGTCAAAACAGAGGACATTATGCTTTTAAAATGTTTACAGGGAGGGAGAGTTCTCTAGAGTAAAAAACAAACGGGATACAGTTGGCTGAAATACATAAGTGAATAACAGAAGAGAAGTAGAAGAAAAGAAACAAAAATAAACAAAACTGGCGGGAGGCTTCGGCAGATGACGTGGCCGAAAGATTAAAACTATCGGTGGATGTAAACTACACTGGGCGGGAGATGTCGATTAAGACAAAACGGATGACGTCAGCCGGAAGATGGATGACGTCAACCGGCAGATGCAAACAGCGAACGTAACCGGCAGAAGGTGATGACGTCAGCCGGAAGATAGATGACGTCAGCCGGAAGATGTTCTGAAATAAACGGAATCGGCAGGAGGTGATGACGTCAGCCGGAAGATGGGTGACGTCATCGGAAGATGCAGATAGCAATTGAAATCGGAAGATGAAAACCTAAGGCAGTAACACCGTTTGGTGGTGGATGGGAATAAGACAAAACATGTACAGTATCTATCGGTAGATGAAGTTTAGTCATAGACTTAAAAAGGGTAACGGGCATCGGTAGGAATGAAAACATAAGAAAACATTACTTGGCGGTGGATGCATTCCAAAAAGGCATCGGTAGATGTATTCAAAATTCTTACCGGAAGGTGAAATCGGCAGATATGATTTTAAAGACAGAATTTACAACTTTTAACAGGAAGATATACGAACAGAGGGCATAAAACAGAACACTTAGAAGTCTCATATTTCTTCGAACCAGTTCAAAACATGGTTCTTGAACACAACAGAAAGCATGACAGAAGTTTAAAGGATTTCACTATACATAGAAAGCTCTAATACCAGAGACCCTTTGTGTACAGACTACAGAGAATGTTCCAAACTATTTAAGAACACATCAGAACGTAATTCAACTGTCAGATACAGCAGAAGCAGAATGCATAAAAGACGTAAACCTTCAATGCCTGATTCTAAACAAGACTGTTAAGCATACGTCACAATTGGCAGATACTTTACAATTGACAGATTTAAAGAGGCAAACTGCATGCATGTTCCCAAAACCAGAATCATCCATGCACAGAATAACAGAAAGTATCCCAAACAATTCCAGAATACTTTAGAATATAACTGAATTGTCAAGTACAGCGGTTTCAAAAAATTAGACATCAGACCTATACATTGTTTTAAAGTCTGAAAATCAGTACAGATTATGACATATACTTGCAGAGTTTCTTCAAAGGAAGGGTTTTACAACCAAACCATAATTTTCCAGAAGACTTTACAAAATAGACATTTCAGGAAACTTAAACCTCGGGTCAGAATTTTATGCCTGACTGCAGCAGCCAATCCCCATGAGCTCGAGCCATCAACTACATCAGATCATCATTTTGAGGCACAAGGTCCTCGGTTTCAGGTTCGGTACCTACATCAGAGAGTTCACCTATGAGTCTAAAACTCAGTAAGGACATAATCAGAATGCAGTGATGCAAAATGCTATGCATGCAGATTTTCAGAAATGCGGTGACAGAACAGAACATTCAGTTTCAGTGGCAGAAGAATTAAGTGGGGCTTATAGGGGAACTGGTTCAGTACGTGCACTATCAGGCACAACAGTTTTTTTCAGATTCCCAAGGAGGGATAAAACCAGAGGGTCCTTGCTAGGGACAATATTTTCAGATTCCCAGGAAGGGATAAAACCAGAAGGGCCAGTCCCCGTCCCACACTTAACCTGGTACATTTCAGACAGTCAGATTTTATCTTGTTTAATTTCAAACAGTGTACAGAAATCAGTTTTGCATGGATTTTCAGTAAAAGGTGTATGCATGACAGTCTCAGTGCCTGAACCTATAACAGCAGACATCAGAAATAACAGGGCATATTGTGAAACAGAAAACAGACAACTCGGGACATGAGCTGAACAGACAACATAAAAACACAAACTGAACAGAAGCTATAACATTTCTACCCAAAACTACCCGACAGAACTGGGATCCTAGTACCTCTGTGATGTAGGGCCTTAAGGGCCAACCTACGGTTATGAACTTACCTGTTTTCCTCGACGCAGTTAGCTGGGTAGTCTCGGAATAGACAGATCTGTAACATGCACGTAAAGAGATAAACAATGCTGCAAATGTTAACTAATAACTTGGAAATTATGCAGCAGACTCATTTCAGATTTGTAGAAAACAACAAGTGTGTTTCCATACAAAAAAAAGAACCGAGAGTTTTCTCCAAAATAACTTAACCTAAAACTTCAGCAATACACATTCTTTTACTCATCCAAATTTATCAGCGTGAGTAGATGCATACCTTTGCTGAAGGAAACAGAAGAATGCAGGAGAAACAAAGTGTGGAACTTTGTTTCAATCGCCAGGAAGAGAGAAGACAAAGAAAGAAGAGAAGAAGCAGAGAAGTGAAAAGTCTCACGTAGGAGGATGAACTTAGCTTCCTCAACAAGTTGCCACTTGGCAATCATCCATTGGCTTACTCCCACCAACCTTAATTTCTTTCCAATTTACCCCTCCATCCATTACCAACTAGCTTGTTTGTTTAGTTACCCCTTTTGTTTGGTTTTTATCTCATTATCCAATTCAATATAAACTCATTCATTTTGGTTTCTAACTAAACATACTTTGCATTAATATTGAATTAATCCCACTTAATAGTTCGGGAAAATAATTACATAGGTAAAATGCCGGGTGTTACATTCTACCCACCTTAACAGAAATTTTGTCCTCAAAATTTGCCTAAGCAAAGAGGTCCGGATATTGAGCTCTGACATCCTCTTGTCTTTCCCATGTGGCTTCCTCCACATTGTGATTACGCCATAAAACTTTCACCAACGGGACCACTCGATTGCGCAACACTTTGAGTGACATATCCAATATCTTTATAGGTCTTTCTTCATATGTCAGCGTCGGCATGATATCAAAGTCCACATGTTCCACTATTTGGGTTGGATCCCATACGCACTTTCTCAGCATCGAAACATGGAAGACATTGTGAACTCCATCCATTGACGCTGGCAACTGTAGTCTGTAAGCCATATTCCCAATCCTCTTCAAGATGGGAAAAGGCCCAATAAACCTTGGGCTTAGCTTCCCTTTCTTTCCAAACCTCATCACGCCTTTGAAAGGTGACACTTTTAAAAATACTTCATCACCTTCGGCAAACTCCAAGTCCCTTCTTCTATGGTCCGCATAACTCTTTTGTCGATCCTGAGCAGTCTTTATTCGTTGTTTGATAGCAGCTATCACTTCGGACATCTGCTGTAATATCTCAGGACCAATAAGCTTGGTTTCTCCGACCTCATCCCAACATAACGGGGATCTACACTTCCTTCCGTAAAGTGCTTCATATGGAGCCATGCCGATTGTAGCCTGGTAGCTATTGTTGTAAGCAAACTCCACAAGTGGTAGATATCTACTCCAAGGAGCATGAATTTCCAGCACGCACGCTCTTAATATATCTTCCAATGTCTGAATCGTTCTCTCAGATTGCCCATCCGTCTGTGGATGAAATGCCGTGCTGAAGTCCAATCTAGTGCCCAAGGAGCTTTGCAAACTTTTCCAAAACCTGGAAGTGAATCTAGGATCCCGGTCCGAAACAATTGACACCGGAATACCATGCAGCTTGACAATCTCGTTAATGTACAGCTCAGCATACTTATCCATGGAGAATGTCGTCTTCACAGGTAGAAAATGGGCCGACTTGGTCAATCTGTCAACTATGACCCAAATGCTATTATGGCCCTTAGCCGTTCTTGGTAGGCCAACAACAAAATCCATCGTTATATTCTCCCACTTCCATTCGGGAATCGGAAGAGGCTGAAGCGTTCCACTTGGTCGTTGATGTTCAGCTTTGACCTGTTGACATATCATACAAGACTCCACACACTTGGCCACTTCATTCTTCATATTCGGCCACCAAAAGTGAAGTTTCAAGTCTTGATACATCTTCGTGCTACCGGGATGTACAGAGAAAGAAGATGAGTGGGCTTCCGACAAGATGTCCTTCTGTAACTCTTCATCCTTCGGAACATACCATCTATCTCTGAACTTCAGGATACCATCTCCCGAATAGCTGAACTCAGAAGAGACCATAGGCACCTTGCTTAATATATCGGCCATTTCTTTTGAATTAGTCTTCTGGGCCTCTTTAATTCGGTCCAGAACGGTTGGCCGTAGCGTTAGATTTGCCAGTACAGCCGATAGTTTAGAAACTACCTCCAGTTCAAACTTCTGGATCTCTGTCCTTAAAGGCAGTGAGATGGTAGCCAAGGCCGGTTGTATAGTAGACGGCGTCCTGCTCAACGCATCGGCTACCACATTGGCTTTCCCCGGGTGGTATTTAATCTCGATGTCATAGTCTTTTACAAATTCGAGCCACCGTCGTTGCCTCATGTTTAACTCTTTCTGGGTAAATATGTACTTTAAGCTTTTGTGATCCGAAAACACCTCACATGACTGTCCATATAGGTGGTGTCTCCATACTTGCAGCGCAAATACAACTGCCGCTAACTCAAGGTCATGAGTAGGGTAGTTTTCTTCATGGCTCTTCAATTGTCGGGATGCGTATGCTACCACTTTCCCTTCTTGCATTAGTACACATCCCAAGCCAATCTTGGACGCATCACAGTACACGCTGAATCTACCGTCTTCAACTGGCAATACTAGTAGAGGAGCAGTGGTTAATTTCTGCTTAAGTGTCTGAAAGCTTACCTCACATGCTTCAGACCACCTGAACTTGATGTCCTTCCTTGTTAAGCTGGTCATAGGTTTTGCTATCACAGAAAATCCCTTGATGAATTTCCTGTAATAACCAGCTAGTCCAATAAAGCTCCGTACCTCGCTTGCATTCCTCGGCCTTGGCCAGTCTCTTACAGCCTCAATCTTGGCCCGAGCGATTGGCGATCGATCGCCCCAAACGGGCGATCGATCGCCCCTTGTGTTAGGCGATCGCCTGGGCGAATCGCCGAACGCTTCGGAAATAAATTTCCAGAGCGATTGGTGATTGATCGCCCCTCGTGTTATCGCCGCGATCTGTGATCGCTTCACCCAGGCGATCACTGGCAAAACCAGTGATCGCCGCTTTATTTTTGGGCGATTGCCCGTTTCTGCCTCTGTTTTCTGCCGAATGCTTCCCCTCTGTTTTTAATTGTTTTAATTAATATTTTAAGGTTTTCTTTTAATTGTTTTAAAGTTTTATTTCATGGTTTTCAAAATTAGATTCGAATGTTTTACAAATTTTGGTTTCCGTTTTAAATTCCGCTACATTGGTTTTTTTTTATTCCATTAACATTTTAAATTTCCGCCTTTACGTTATAGGATTACTTAGGTTATAAAAAAAAAATATATTACGGGAAAAATGGGTACTGTGTTAGGGTCGTCACAAGTTATGGTATCAGAGCCCCCGGGTTTTAAAAACGGTTCTGTAGACTGTTCGACTGCGCATGCCACTACGCGAACGTCCTTCTTTAACTGTAAGTACGTTCTATTTTATTTCTTTGTTTTTGTTTCTTAGGATTATCTGTTTAACTTTTATAGGTTTTATACAATATGACTCGAGAAAGAGATCCTAGGGACGACGCCTTAGATCAACTTACGTAATTGTTGGACCGTCAGTCTTAACACATGGACCGACAAGCACAACAAATCGAGAACCTAGTGAACCGAGAGAACCAGAGGGCCCAAGATTTGGTGGTTCCTAATAACCAGGGCATGCAGAAGTTCCAAAGTCTTCGACCTCCAGTATTCGACGGCAGATCATCTGATCCAATGGTTGCTGAGGAATGGGTCAGGGTGATGGAGGATATGCTGGGTTATGCAGAAGTTGGGAACAGGAGGAAGGTGGTTTATGTCACTTTCCATTTGGCGTTTGATGCCCGTTTCTGGTGGGATTCGATCAAGTCGACGACGGATGTATCGATTATGACCTGGGAATGGTTCAAGACCGTATTCTTTGACAAGTATTTCAGCTGCGCGGTGAGGGTGGCTAAGAGGAACGAGTTTACGCAGCTGAAGCAGACAGGTTCAGTTGCTGATTATATTCGGAAGTTTGAAGCTTTATCACGATTTGCACCGCGTCTTGTCAGCGACAATGAAGACAAAGTGGATCAATTTATAGAAGGGCTGAATCCGGAGATCAAGATGAAAATCATTGTGTCGGGTATTATAGACGTGCCCTATTCTGACATTGCAGCCAGAGCTCGGGACCTCGAGGCTGCTAGAGAGACTTGTGTTAGGTCGAGGGAGCCAGCTAAGGGTTTCTTCCGTGAGATTCGTCCTCAGTCTCAGAACCGAGGTTGGCAGCCTAGAGCACCACAGCCCCAACAGCAGCAATGGAGTGTAAAGAGGCCTCTAGAAGGAGGCAACGATCGAGGCAAGGGCAAGCAGGTACAGGAGACTTTTCAGATACCCTGGTGCCCTAAATGCCAGCGAGAGCACAGTGGAGAGTGCCGGGTGGGCACTAACAAATGTTTTAGATGTGGTGAAGTTGGCCATTATGTAAGAGATTGCCCAAAGCCAGGTCATGATCAGTTGAGTGGAGACAAGAGGAGGGTTATGCCGAGGATCTTTGCATTCATTGAGCCTGGTGATATCGATGATGAGGCTCAGCCTTCCGTGATAGCAGGTACCATTTTGATTATGGGCGTAGCGGTATTTTCGTTGATAGACACTGGAGCTACGCACTCCTTTATTTCAACTGCTTGCATGGCTAGATTGGGGTTAGCGTCTGAATTAGCAGAGGTCGAGTATAGAGTGATGCTACCTTCGGGAGAGCATATGCAGTCGGATCGTATTCTCCAGAGCAATGTCGTCTCAGTGGGGGATGCTACCCTTTATGCTTGTCTGATAGTTCTGAGCATAGAGCGGTACGATCTTATCTTAGAGATGGACTGGCTTTCACAGCACTTTGCCACCATCGATTGTTGATCCGGGATTGTGACCTTTCGCCCGGGTAAATCCGAGTTTTCTTATCAGGCGATGAACAGATTGAGCAGATCGCCTATTTCTTATTCTATGAAGGTCAACGAGCAGTTTAAAGGTGAGTGCTCTATTTATTTGGCCACAGTATTTGATACTCAGTTATTCAGTGAATTAAAGCCGAGTGACATACTTTAGTCAGAGAATTCTCTGAGATCTTCCTCGATGATCTCCCTGGTTTACCACCAGACCGGGAGATTGAATTTGTGATTGATGTTTATCCTAGTTCGGCGCCAGTGTCAAATAATGCGTATAGATTGGCGCCTGCTGAGTTGAAAGAGTTGAAATCTCAGTTGGAGGAGTTACTAGACAAGGGTTTCATACGACCCAGTTTTTCACCCTGGGGTGCACCCGTTCTATTCGTCAAGAAGAAAGACGGGACCCTTAGGATGTGTGTGGATTACAGAGAGCTGAATAAGCTTACGGTAAAGAATAAGTATCCACTGCCGCGGATCGATGATTTGTTTGATCAACTACAGGGTGCCCGAGTGTTCTCCAGGATTTACTTACTCTCGGGTTACTATCAGTTGAAGGTACGGAAGGAAGACATTCAGAAAACAGCATTCCGAACGAGGTATGGGCATTATGAGTTCCTAGTTATGTCATTTGGACTTACTAATGCCCCTGCAACGTTTATGGACTTGATGAACCGAGTCTTCAAGGAGTACTTGGATCAGTTTGTTGTTGTTTTCATCGATGACATCATAATCTATTCAAAGACGAAGGAAGAACATGAGGAGCACTTGAGAATAGTCCTGAGGATTCTGTACCAGCACCAGTTGTATCCAAAGTTCTCTAAGTGTAAGTTTTGGCTGGATATGGTCAGTTTTCTTGGCCACATCATATCAGAAGAAGGGGTTTCTGTAGATCCGAGCAAAATCCAGGTGGTCAGAGATTGGCCACAGCCTAAGAACGTGCGAGAGGTACGTGGATTTCTCGGATTAGTTGGCTATTATCGGAAGTTTATAGAGGGATTCTCGAAGATTGCAGTTCCTCTTTTGGACTTGACTCGGAAGAACAAAAAGTTTGTATGGTCGGTTGCTTGTGACAGCAGTTTTATGGAGTTGAAGTAGAAGTTAACCACAGCTCAAGTTCTGACGCTACCTGTCGAAGGTATGAGATTCAGTATATATTGTGATGCATCCGGAGTTGGGCTCAGATGCGTGCTTATGCAGGAAGGGAGGGTTATCGCGTATGCTTCTCGGCAGTTGAAGCCGTACGAGCAAAATTATCCTACGCATGATCTGGAGTTAGCAGCTGTGGTCTTCGCACTGAAAATTTGGAGACATTATTTATATGGGTAGCAGTGCGAGATATTTTCAGATCACAAGAGCTTGAAGTACTTGTTTACGCAAAAGGAACTGAATATGCGACGAGAAGATGGCTCGAGTTCGTTAAAGACTATGAGTTTGAGATAAACTACCATCCAGGAAAGGCGAACAAGGTCGCTGATACTTTGAGCCGAATGCCCTCTGTGAGTCAGCCTTCACTTGCAGCGATGTCGGTTACGTTGCGGTTTGAGATTGAGAGGTTCGATGTAGAGATAGTGGCAGAGTTGTCCAGTATGCTCACTAATATTTCTCTCAGGCCGACTATTCTGGATAAAATACGTGAAGCTCAGCAGAAAGATATGGAGTGCGAGGAGTTTCGGTTGGGCTTTACATCCGAGGATTCGTCAGATTTTCATTTATCAGAGGATGGTATTCTAAAATTTGGGCATAGGTGGTACGTGCCAAACGATGAGGAGCTGAAGAAAGAGATATTGGCTGAGGCACATTCTTCAGCTTATTCTGTGCACCCGGGAAGTACCAAGATGTATCGGGATTTGAAACAACACTTCTGGTGGCCAAACATGAAGAGAGAGGTCGCCAAATATGTCAAAACCTGTTTAGTTTGTCAACAGGTGAAAGCAGAACACCAGAGGCCGGCCAGAACACTACAGCCACTACCTATTCCGGAGTGGAAATGGGAGCAGATCTCCATGGATTTTATTATGGGGCTCCCGAGGACGACAAAGAGCCATGATGACATCTGGGTGATCGTGGACCGATTGACAAAGTCGGCCCACTTCTTATCTGTGAAGATGACATCTTCGATGGACCAGCTCACCAAGCTTTATGTACAGGAGGTTGTGAGACTTCATGGAGTGCCCGTTTCGATTGTCTCAGACAGAGATCTGAGGTTTACATCGAAGTTCTGGAAGATTTTGCACAAAGCTATGAGAACTCAGCTAAATTTCAGCACGGCATTTCATCCTCAGACTGATGGTCAGACAGAGAGAACAAATCAGATTCTGGAGGATATGCTCAGAGCTTGTATGTTGGAATTTCAGAGATCGTGGAGCAGGTATTTGCCACTGATCGAGTTCTTTTATAATTACAGCTTCCAAGCTACCATCGGTATGGCTCCGTACGAGGTCTTGTATGGGCGAAAGTGTAGATCTCTGTTGTATTGGGACGAGGTTGGCGAAGCCAGTATTGTTGGTCCCGAGATTCTACAGCAAACGGCAGAGAAGATTGCTATTATTAGACAACATATCGAGATAGCTCAGAGTCGATAGAAGAGCTATGCTGACACGAGACGGAGGGAACTGAAATTCGAAGAAGGTGATGAGGTTTACTTGAAAGTTTCTCCGTTTAAAGGTGTTATGAGATTCGGAAGGAAGGGCAAGCTGAACCCTCGGTATGTGGGGCTCTTCCCTATTTTGAAGAAGATCGGGAAGATGGCTTATCGACTATAGCTTCCGGCTTCAATGCAAGGCATCCACGATGTGTTTCATGTCTCTATGCTTCGGAAGTGTTTGCGCGATCCATCGCATATCGTAGAAGAAAGAGACATCGAGGTACAGCCTTCTTTGACGTATGAGGAGAAGCCGGTACGTATTTTGGAGTCTTCCATCAAGGTTTTGCGCAACAAAGAGATTCCGCTAGTTAAAGTCCTATGGCAGAACCATGAAGTTGAAGAAGTGACTTGGGAGCGACAGCAAGATATGATGACTAGGTATCCCGAGTTGTTTGTGTAATCAAATTTTGAGGACAAAATTTTAAATAAGGTGGATGGAATGTAACACCCAGATTTTCGAGATTTTGTAAATAAACAATGTAATGGCATTTTGTAATGATGTCAAATCAAGTCAGTTTTTCAAAAAGAAAGCGTTATTACGATCCTAATAATTAATAATGATTTTAAGAAAATTTCGGGAATTTTAGGGGTTTAACGCTAATTTTACGAGAATTGCGTTTATCGTAATATAAGGGATACTTTAGTAAAAATAGTAAACGAGGTCCGAATTGCGAACGGACAGTTTTAATAAAATCCTGGTAGTAAGTTGAAGATATTGGCGAAGTAAGAAAATTTAGAGAAGCCAAATCATTAGTTAATTAACGAAACGAAGGACGAAACAAATAGAAAATCAAAGGAAGGGCAAAATGGTAATTTACAAAGTAAAAAATTTCAATTAAAACACATGTCTTTCTTCTTCTCCACGCCATTTTTCTCCTCTCCCCTGCGATTTCCTTCCTCGGACGAAGCTTCACGGCGATTCCCCATTTCCGATGTCCGTTCGTCCTCCGTTTGTCCTCCGTTCTTCACGTTTTCTTCCCCAAACTCGATTCTAGGTAAGGTTCTATGTTTTAGAAAGATAATTCGTAGTTTTCGGAGCGTTCGATAGTTAGGGTTTCGTTTAGGTTTTGTGAAAAACGTAGTTTAAAGTTAAAAATCAATAGGTTTGTCGTATTAGTGAGTATATTGAACGTATTAAACGTTATTGGACAAAATCTAGAGTATATGCGGCGTTTAAGTTGAAAATCGAATATTTGAGATTTGAGAAATCTCCATTAACGGAGTTTTGGAAATTCACGAGCACGAGTTGCTCGATAAAATGTCTCGAAGAGTTGAGTTAGAATTTTAGGAAGATTTTCTTAGTTAAGGTTTCATTAAATTTGGACGTTTAACGGTTTAAATCTCGTTTTAATGACAACTATTGTGTTTTGCCTTAGATAAACTACACTCGTGGACTGAGCTCGGAATTCGGCGCGCACAAGGTAAGTTCTCGTGACTTACTTGGCCGAGAGGCCTACACCGTACTTCGATATTGCGTCGAGGATCTTTGGAGAATCGTTTGTGTAAATGCTTAGGTTGGGTAGTTAGGGTTAGTTCTTTTATATGATATGCTTTTAATTGGTTTTATTGTCTTGATAGTACATAATATGTTTGTTTATTTTATGTTTATAACTGTTCATGCATTACGTATTTTAAAATAGCATGAAAACGGACTTCTGCACGTGTTTATGAAAATGAAATGATGAACGTAATGAATCAATGTAATCTGTATCTGGTTACGCGAGGTGAGACTTAGGCACGGCTGTTACGGGTGCGAGCATGTAACCCCCCCCCCGTTAGGTGAAGAGGGCAGTCCGACCGCGGGATGTGTCCTCTCCATCTAATAGGCTGAGACCTCGGTGACATTCTATCTGCGACGTAATGATAAGAAAATGTTGCATGATTTCTGAAACTCATACGCACAGCATGCATTGCATTTACGAAACTTGCTGAGATTTTTATCTCATAGTGTGTCTGTATGGTGTAGGTGATATAGAAGCAGGTGAGGACGACATTCCTCCACCCGATGTACAGGATGGTTGAAGAAGAACGGTTGCGGTAGTGTGCATGGGCAGTCGATGCGTATGTTGACCCGTGAGGGTAACGGTTAGGCATTTTGAGGTTTTTGGGCGAATTGGATTGGTTATGAATTATTGTATAGTTAGAAACATTTTAAGATGTTTGGTTATGGACAGTGGATTGGTTATGTTTTGAGTTTGTTTTTAAAATGTATTTTGTAAATGTTTGGCATTAGGGAAATGTTCAGTTTTTAAACCGAACCACGCAGTTCGTTTTTATGAAAATGGGTTATGTTTAATTGAGTTTTGGTTCGTTATTTCGAGTGATTGAAGAAGTGAGGAGTGATGAGATTTTGAGTGAGTTATGTTGGGTTGTATATTAATGAAATTTTGAAAGAATTGTGTTAGAAGTATATGTGAGTAGGAAAAGAGGAAAGGAAAAGAAAGAGGAAAGAAGTGGGAGAAAGCCGAGCGCTCTGGAAAGAAATTTCCAGAGCGATTGGCGATCGATCGCCCAAACGGGCGATCGATCACCCCTTGTGTTAGGCTATCGCCTGTTGAGGCGATCGCTGGGCGAATTGCCGAACGCTCTGGAAATAAATTTCCAGAGCGAGTGGCGATCGATCGCCCGAAATGGGCGATCGATCGCCCCTCGTGTTGTCGCCGCGATCTGTGATCGCTTCACCCAGGCGATCGATCGCCCGTTTTGGGCGATCGATCGCTGCTTTATTTTTGGGCGATTGCCCGTTTCTGCCCCTGTTTTCTGCCGAATGCTTCCCCTCTGTTTTTAATTGTTTTAATTAATGTTTTAAGGTTTTCTTTTAATTGTTTTATAGCTTTATTTCGTGGTTTTCAAAATTAGATTCGAATGTTTTACAAATTTTGGTTTTCGTTTTAAATTCCGCTACATTGGTTTTTTTTATTCCATTAACGTTTTAAATTTCTGCCTTTACGTTATAGGATTACTTAGGTTATAAAAAAAATATATTACGGGAAAAATGGGTACAGTGTTAGGGTCGTCACATCTACAGCTTTCGAACTTTAGTTTTCTGTTTTCACGATGTTTAACAGTTAGGATTTCTTTTAGGGTTTCGTGAAAAACGCAATTTAGGGTTAGAAATCAGTAGAGTTATCGTAGTTATGAATATAATGGACGTATTGAACGTTATTGAACGAAGTTAAATCGATTTGTGAGAAATGTCAAAGTTTGAGAATTTTAGGTTTTTTCGTAAAAACTAGTTAATGAAAATTTTGAGGTATCGAGCGTGGAATGCTCGATAAAATGATTCAATGAATCAAATTAGGACTTTAAGGAATTTCCTTAGTTAAAATTTTGTTAAATTTGGACATTTAATAGTTTAAACTCGTTTAACGACAAAATTGTGAAATTGCCTTAGGTGAACAACGCTCGTGGACGGAACTTGGATTGCAACGGACACGAGGTAAGTTCTCGTTACTTACTCTGGCCGATAGGCCTACACCATACGTCGAAGTCGTCTCGAGGAGTTTTGGTGACGTGTTTGTTTAATTGTTTCGGTTGGGTAGTTTAGGTTCTGTTGTTCTATAGGTTGTTTGCTATAATGTTTTGATGGTATTCGTAGAGTTTTGACGGTATGCTCTTTATATATGTTTATGTTTATATTGAACTGTTCATGCATCATGGTTTTAAAAATGTCATGAAAATGGATTTATGCACGGATTTCATGAAAAGAACATGGAAGTAAAGACAAGTAAAGTATCACAGTAAACAACCATGACATGGGGTTATCGGGGATGAGGTTCAGACCTAGCGTTCCGTGTTGAGCGGGTTTTTCTCCCTTCAGATGGTGTGGGCTGTCTAATCGCTGGACGTGCCCTATCCATCTGTCGAGCGTTTCCGATAACCATAGACTGACACGTACTGATATATGAAGTGACATGGACGATTTTTATAGCATCGAGCATACATGATTATGCATTAGCATTTACGTAGAGCTTGTTGAGATTTTTATCTCATAGGTGTCTTTATGGTGTAGTTGATCTTGACATAGGTGAGGACGAGATCCCTCCACCTGAGGAGTGATGCAGTTGACGGAGGATGACTCGCGGGGGTGTGCTGGCGCAGTCGATGCTTAACCTGACCTGTGGGTGGTGTATGTATGTGTTTTTAGGGGTTTTGGGAATATTTTGGGTTAACGGTGGATTAGATAGGTTAATAGTATAGCTAGATACATTTTAGGTTGTTTGGATCTGGATAATGGATTGATGTTTATGAAATATTTTGTTAAAGCTGTCGTATGATGAACTGCTGGATTATTGAATTTCATAGGGTTTTGTTTAGTTTTTAAACATATCCACGCAGTTCGTTTTCATGAAAATGTATTTCGTTTAAATGCGTTTCGAGTCAGTTTTGAACGAGGTTATAGGTACGAGTACCAGGTGGTTTATGTCAAACGGTATTGTGAAGATGCATGTATGTTTAGTAGTAATTGAGGATGAAGTAAAAGTGTTAAAGTAGTGTTTATACAGGAAAATGAATAAAAGAAGAAGAAGAAAAAGTGAGGGAGGCAGTGAACTTGGCGACCAATCGCCAAGTGAGGCGATCAGTCACCAGGGGGATCGCCACGCTCTGGAATTTTTCCAGAGCGTGTGGCGATCGATCGCCCCAAGAAGGGCGATCGATCGCCTGGTGAACGATCGCCTGGTGAACGATCGCGAGGCGATCGTTCACCACAGCGAGGGGCGATCATGATCGCCTGAAATGGGCGATCGATCGCCCCTATATTTTCAAGGGGAATTTCCCCTTTTGCCCTCTTTTCCTCAGCCGATTGTTTTTCTTTGTTTTTAAATGTTTTAATATATTGTTTTAAGTTTTATTTAAACTGTTTTTAAGTTTGTTAAATGGTTTAAAAGCATAAACAAAAATGATTTCAATTTTTAAAGTATTATTTCTGCTTGAACGTTAAGTTTAAAGTTGTAGGTATAAAAAAAATAATAATAATACGGGAAAATAAGGGTACAGTGTTAGGGTCGCTACATCTTCGGCATCTCGCACTCTTGTCTTCTTCGGCCTACTAGGTTGTCGCTTTCTTTTTGACGGGAGGATTACGTTCATACCTTCTATGAGCGGCCACATTATTTGACCGCTGATGGGACTAATATAGTATGAGTACATCTGCAGGTATTTTGTCGTGTGATAGCATTCATTCACGTAGTCTTCCGGCGCGACTCTCATCCAGTACATGCAAGAAATGAAATGGATACACGGGATTCCTGTAAGCTCTCACCTGGTGTAGTTGCACACACCCAAACTCATGTCGACAATGAATTGTTCGTATCCGTTGTTGACTTGAAATCGTGTTGCTCTCGTAAATGTTGCATGCCAATTTCCAGATGCACTCTTCAGCTTTTTAAGCTTTGTCCTTATCTTGGGACACAGAATGTCGTCTAAATCGGTCAGCTTCTCATATTTCTTCACGATGCAAGTCATCAAGCGCTTCGGATCATCTCGAACATGGTCAGGATCGATTTGTCTCTGACTGGCAAAAGAAGTGCATTGAATGACTTGCACAAATTATTCAATCCCAGTTCGCACTTTGGATTTGGAGAGAAGGCATAACTAGTTCAATATTTTGACTCTTCTGCTCGAAGTCATTCGTGGGCTTCTGGACTTAGCCGGTATAATTTTCGCATTTTATGCTCGAAATGCTGTGGGTGCCCTGGCCGCATTCCACATCGCATCTCTGTATACTTTGCCCCGAAAATAGTTTTTGAAATTCGCATACATATGTCGGAGGCAGAAGTGGTGTTCAGCATGTTCGAATTTTTCTCAAACAGCTCTCTGTAACCCCTGATATTTGCACGAATAACAGCGTCAATAAAACAATATTACATCCACAACGCCACAAAATTTGAAATAACATATAGAAATGCATCATACCTTTTGTCGATCTGAAACAAGTGTCCAACCGCGGCCCGATTCAGTGTTGAGGTCTTTCTTTAATATTTGCAAAACCATGTCTATGAGTCCGCACACTCAGATTCGACGTTGGTAACAACAACAGGGTAGATTCCATCGATTCCATCAATACTGACAGCTGTGAGTAGTTGGCCGGCACACGACCCCTTTAGATGACAGCCATCCAAGTAGATAACAGGTCTCCCGCACTCCAGCAACCCAGCTTTGCAAGCAGCCATGCACATATAGAATCTTTGGAATCCTAATGAATTAGAGCCCACTGGGTTTCCATCAATTTTTACTATGCTGCCTGGATTTGATCTGAATATTTCGGCTGCGTACGACCACAGTTGCCCGTACTATTCATCGCACTTCCCTTCGTTGAGGGTTCGAGATATGCTTCTTACTCTTGTGGCAAGACTGAGTGAAATGTCGACGGTGAAGTCTTTCTTCACTGTCTCGATAATAGATGGGATGTCCCATGTAGGATGACTTTTTAACCTGTCCAGGTAATGTTTCGCCATCTATTTTGCTAAAGCGTGTCGATTTTCATTTTGCCTCGAACAGGTGTGAGAGTCTATCAAATTCTTTATTTGAAACGTACGCTCCTCTTGTACCAACGAAGTATACAGTCGCCACCCAAATCCATCTTGACACTCAGCCGTCAGTCGACTCCTTTCACTTTTAGTGAATTTAATACCATAACCGTTTTCCAAAGAATATTTGTAATACCCGGCTTGTACGGGTTTTTGGATATATTATATTATATTATTATTTCATTATCTAATGGTATTTTTCGTAAATATATCAAATCAAATCAGTTTCGCAAACGGAAAGCGTCATTATGATCCTAACGATTAATAGGAATTTTAGGGAAATTATGGAAATTTTCGGAGTTTAGATGCTATATTCCGAGTAAATACATTTCTCGTAATGTAAAGGACGTTTTCGTAAAAATAGTAAATGAGGTCCAAATTGCGAACGGACAGTTTTGAATAAACCCTATTAACGAGTTGGACTTATTGGTGCAGTAGGGAAGTTTAGAGAAACCGAATAGCTAGACGATTGATGAATCGAAGGACGAAACCAATATAAAAATCAAATAAGGGCAGAATAGTAATTTGCAATTTTATATTATAAATCTAACCTAAAAACATTTCTCCCTCACTTCTCTCTTCTTCTCTGGAAATCACGATCGCCAGAGAGCTTCTCCTCTCACGGCCGCGACGACTTCTCACCATCCCGACCTCCGTTTCTCCTCTGTTCTTCACGGTTTCTCCTCCTCTCGCTATCCTAGGTATGTATCTACGTTCTTAGAGCTTTTATTTCGACGTTTACGGCGTTTTAGGTAATTAGGGTTTCGATCGATTTTCGTTAAAAAATGAGATTTAGGGTTCATAATTAATAGGTTAGCCATGATTAAGTATATATTGGACGTATTTGACGTTATTGGACGAAGTTAAATCAAATCGTAAAAAGGTTAAAAAATTAGGAATTCTTGGAAAAGTTCGTTAATTGTAATTTCGAACCATCGAGCATGAATTAGTCGTTTAAGTATCTCGATTTGATGAGCTAGAAGTTTTAAGGAATTCCTTAGTTAAGGTTTCGTTGAAGTTGGACGTTTAGAAGTTTAAATTTGTTTTAACGATAAGTGCTTCGAATTGCTTAGGTGAACGACTCTCTTGGACGAAGCTCGAGAATCTGTGCGCTCAAGGTAAGTTCTCGTGACTTACTTGGCCGATTGGCCTACACCGTAATTCGATGTCGCGTCGAGGATCTAAATGGATTGTTTGTTTTAAATTGTTTTGATGGGTAGTTAGGTTTAGTCTTTTACAGGTTATAGGTTATGCTTTTGTAGTCTTTGATGGTATATATGTTGATTGTTTACTTTACGTTTATATTGAACTGTTCATGCATCATGGTTTTAAAAACGACATGAAAATGGATTTATGTACGGATTTCATGAAAAGAACATGCATCGTAAAGGCAAGTAAAGTATCACAGTAAACAACCATGGCATGGGGTTATCGGGGATGAGGTTCAGACCTGGCGTTCTGTGGTGAGCAGGTTTCCCTCCCTTCAGATGGTGTGGGCTGTCTAACCGCTGGACGTGCCCTATCTATCTGTCGAGCGTTTCCGATAAGCATAGACTGACACGTACTGATATATGAACTGACATGGACTGTTTTCATAGCATTGAGCATGCATGACCACGCATTTGCATTTACGTAGGACTTACTGAGATTTTTATCTCATAGCGTGTATTATGGTGTAGGTGACGTCTTAGGTGACATCGAGCTAGGTGAGGATGAGATCCCTCCACCTGAGACATGACTCGGTTGATGGATGATGCTTGCGGTGGTGTGCTGTACAGTCGATGCCTTACCGACCCGTGGGGGAAGTATATACGTGTTTTGAGGGTTTTGGGATGGGTATACATTTTGAGGATTATCTGGATGTTTTTGGTTAAAATGTATAGAGATTTTAGGATGTTTGGCTCTGGTAGTTTATATGTTTACGTTAGAATTTTTAAACGTTTTGAAAACTGTTTTATAATTGCTTGGGAAAAATCTGTTTTAGGACTGCGTGGTAAATTGAAAACAGGATGGATTGTCGATTTTTAAACATATCCACGCGGTTTGTTTTTACGAAAGTATTGCGTGCATATAGGTAGCTGAATGAAGAGGGAATGAAGAAGAAATGAATATGTATAGACATGTATGTATGCAGGGGATGAATTATAGAAGGGAAGGGCTCTCTGGAAATCGGATTCCAGGGAGGAAAGTTGAAGATTACAGTATGGAGGTTACAGTATTTGTCGTTGCGCTCTGGAAAAGTCTAGAGTGGGCAGCGACCGATCGTTGGGCAGCGAGCGCTGCCAGCGCTCGGTCGCTGGCCAGCGATCGCTGCCAGCGCTCGATCGCTGGTGCAGCGATCGGCGCTGCAGCGATCGAGCGCTGGGCAGCAATCGCTGCCAGCGCCCGATCGCTGGCCACTGATCGCTGTCAGCGATCGGTAGCCACTTTTCTCCCTCAGCAGAATGACTTTTCAGCCCTCCCTTTGTTTTATTTATAAACTGATTTACTTATAGTTTTAAATAATAGTTTTAATATTAGTTTTAAATGTTTTAAATGATTTACATAATTGATTTTAAATTGTTTTCCGCATAAACACTAAGTATAAAAGAAAATGAAAAATTTATACGGGTAAATGGGTACAGTACTAGGGGTGTTACAATATTTGTGTATTTCGTCTTTAAGTTCCTCTAAAGAACCATATTTTCTACCCTTATGAAATCCTATTGAGATTTGTTCTCTTACAGCTCTGCTTTCCACTTCCTCGTTATCTGAGCCGACCGGTGTTCGAAGCTTATCGTCTAGCGTTTTGGAGGTCGAATAAACAAATATTTTTTCATTTGCATATGCGTCATCGAATGCTCGTACATCACCATATGCAGGCATGCTGTCCAAATACCAATCCATTTCGGCATCACCTGTTGATCTCTCGTCTAAATCAATCGATCTACTTGAATCAAAATTCATCTTCGTTGTTAATAAAAAAAATGTTAAATTAATAAAATACAAAGGTTAAAACGTTGAAAATATTGATCAGGATAATTCCCAGGAAAGATTGATATAGACAATCTCCTTGGACAAAATTTTCTTTCCAAGTAAGTTTTCAAGAAAGGTTGAAGGGTCACTAACGGTCCACTTAAATTTCAGTCTCCTAGACAGAATTTACTTACACAGTACAATTACACCACTTAATTCGTGGTAGGATAAACAATAATAGATGCAATTCAATTATTTACGGTATAATATATAAATATCTAGTAAATGATAAAATAGAAAAAACCTTCGTACCTGGCAGGTGAATGCAAAGAAATATTGCCGGAGCAAGAAAATAGTCATCGGCGAAAAAAAAAGTATTAGAAATATTTAAATAAAAAAATAAAAATAAAAATATTCATATTTTCAAAATTTTTATAGAAACTTTTAAAATAAAAATATAATGATGTAACAATACGTCATAAAGAAATTAACCTCGGTTTAACACCTTGCATATGAGTTTTTTTTTTTTAAATGTCTAAAGTAAATGATAAAAAAAAACCTTCATACCTGGTAGGTGAACGCAGAGAAATATTGTCGAAATAAGAAACGAGGGAGAGAATTGAGAGAATAGAGAGAATTGAGAGGATTGTGTGATTTTTCAAAGCCGACCTCTCAGCTTTAAAAAGGGGGGTCAAGTACGGCCGATTCAGCTGGACCAGCCGTACTCCACGGGGAAAAACCCGTGACAAAAGTCCCGAGTTCCGTCCTCTAGTGGGTGAATACGGCCGATCCAGAGTACGGCCGGTCCAGTCGGACTGGCCGTACTCCTCCTATATGTCAAAACCCGTGACAAAAGT
Organism: Begonia masoniana; assembly: GCA_022432975.1. Classification (NCBI taxonomy): domain Eukaryota; kingdom Viridiplantae; phylum Streptophyta; class Magnoliopsida; order Cucurbitales; family Begoniaceae; genus Begonia; species Begonia masoniana. The sequence continues at coordinate 38,970,885 of CM039516.1, forward strand.
CACAGTTTTTGCTCATAAGAGGACGGCTGGTCCAGCTAGATCGGTCGTACTCGATTGCGGAAGACAGCCTCTTCACCCCCCCTGCGAGGTTGAAATTGTGAATGTACTATACGTTAAGGTTTTTTTTTTATGAATAGTAAACTTTTGAGGTTTTTTTTTTTTAAAAAAAACCAATACTTTGAGGTTTTTTTTTAAAAAAAAACCCCTAAAAAATAACAGCCTTAAAAGGTAAAAAGCAATAACAAATTTAAACTAAGTTAAATTTGATAGACAGGGAGGGAGAGAGAGAGTGGCCCTCCTTCGTAGGAGCTCCATGGGAAGGACAGGCTCCCTCCTCTCCCACCATGAAAATTTAAACCATCACCATTGATTTTCCGTCTTTTTTTACAGTTCTTCCCGTCTTCATTCCGGTACGTTCATCTTCTTCCCAATTCACCTGGAGAAATCTGAGAGAATCGTGGATATCCATTACTAAAATGTGCTGAAAAAACCGAGCAACTTTTGTGCAATTTTTTTTTTTTTGGGTTTTTGATTATCTCTCGTTTTTGGCAGAGAAAGAAGAGTGGGCTGATTTGGAAATTAATGGAGATGTATGTGTTGTTGCGTAGAAATATGATTAACTAAAGGAAAATTTTGAAAACCCATGAAAAAACCTTGATGATTCTGTCGAAGAACAGAGGAAGTTTTGTGAATTTTGTCTGTTTTTTTGGTTATTTGTGATTTTGGGTCGTTGATTTTGCTTCTTCTTCAAGGGGCTGTTGATTTGTTTGACGAGCAGTTGTTGGGGAGGCGGAAAGTTAATGAACCAGATCGGAAATGGTTTCTTCTCCTGAGACTGCTCCGTCGCCCGACTCCTCTTCTTCGCAGGAATCTCCTCCGCCGCCGCCTAGTGAGTCTGCCGAATCACCCCCTCCTCAATCTTCTACGCCTCCGCCACCTTCAGCCAAATCGCCTCCTCCACCGCCCCAAAATGACTCCGACTACTCTTCTCCGCCTGCACCACCGCCGCCTCCTCCTCCTCAATCTTCTTCGTCATCTTCTTCCTCCAAATCATTATCTCCTCCCCCTCCACCATCTGCGTCATCTACATCAAGTCAATCATCGTCTTCAAATCAAAACCTACCAGTTATAATTGGTGTAGCAGCTGGAGTGGGTCTTTTGGTCATCGCAATGCTTATAATCTGCGTAATGTGTTCGAGGAAAAAAAGAAAGCAAGATAAAATGCAATATTACAGAGACTCCGGCGAAGGTGGCAAGAATGGCGATTATTACAACAATTCAATGCAACAAAACTGGCACGGAAGCGACCATTTCGCGAGGCTTACGTCTCCGCCTGGTGCGAGCGGGTCATTGGGAGGCCCGTGGCCAGCACCTCCCCCGCCTCCGCCCATGGGATTTAGCGGCGAAACCAGCTCAAATTACTCAGGCCCGAGGCAAATGCCTCTCCCGCCACCGTCTCCGAACCTCGCGCTAGGGTTCAACAAGAGCACGTTCACCTACGACGAGCTGGCGGCGGCGACCGGTGGATTTGCGCAGGTAAATCTGCTTGGGCAAGGTGGATTTGGGTTTGTTCATAAGGGTGTTCTTCCCAATGGGAAAGAAATCGCTGTGAAGAGCCTGAAATCTGGGAGTGGACAAGGGGAGAGAGAATTTCAGGCGGAAGTTGAAATCATTAGCAGAGTTCATCATCGTCATCTTGTTTCTCTTGTTGGGTATTGCATTGCCGGTGAACAGCGGATGCTGGTTTACGAATTTGTGCCCAACAAGACCTTAGAACATCACCTCCATGGTTAGGATTTTGAAGCTTTTTTTTTTTCCTGCAATCTCGATCGTGCTTAACAATCTCAAATTACAGTAATCAATACTTTGATGATTCGCAAAACTTCAGTGATTAATTTGAATTTTTATGAAGTTTTAATTCTTTTTTTTTTGGTTCTTCCATTGACAGCAAAGAATCTTGCCACCATGGACTTGCCCACCAGGCTTCGTGTTGCCATTGGATCTGCCAAAGGGCTTGCCTATCTTCACGAAGACTGTAAGAATTCAGCCTTCTTTTATTTTGATAAACCATTATTGTAAAATCAGTTTTTAGAAACATCTCTACCTAGGAGTACGATTATCCAAATTGCTTATTGAATCATGATTCTTGAACTTTCAGGCCATCCTCGGATTATACATCGTGACATAAAATCTGCAAATATTCTCCTCGACTACAACTTTGAAGCCATGGTAATTCGTCTCGTCTTTAAAACACCATTATATTTCTCAATGTGAAGCTAATGAAGTTCATCAATGGTTTCTCGAAGGTGGCTGATTTCGGATTGGCTAAGCTTTCTTCCGATAATTACACTCACGTGTCTACAAGAATCATGGGCACATTCGGGTAAGCGACACATTTTTAAGTTCACCAAATAATCCGCTTCATCGATGTGGTTAAGTTCAAATCTAATAGTTTTCATTATTGGTTGAGAAGAAACAAAGGGATGATCTGAAATAAGAAAGGAAATTGTGATTTGAATCGAGCGAATAAAACACGTGCAGGTATCTGGCTCCGGAATATGCGTCGAGTGGGAAATTGACAGAGAAATCTGATGTTTTCTCATTTGGGATCATGCTGTTGGAGCTCATAACTGGAAAAAGACCAGTAGATCCAACTAATGCAATGGAGGATAGCTTAGTTGACTGGGTTTGTAAAAGTTCATTCCTCTCTTTTCACAAATTTTGACCACTCCAATGAAATTGGCATTAATTTTCTAATCATTCTTTACAACTTACTTCAGGCTCGACCTCTTTTGAGCCGGGCACTCGAGGAAGGGAACTTTGCCGAGCTGGTCGATATTCGCTTAGAAAATAACTTCAACCCTCAAGAGATGGCCAGAATGGTTGCTTGTGCTGCAGCTAGCATTCGCCATTCTGCCCGAAAGCGCCCACGAATGTGCCAGGTATGTTTTTCTCTGTTTCGAAATGGCTTAATGTATTTCAAAAACTGTTTTGCAAGTGTTTATAAGAAGTAAATATTTTCAGATTACAACTTTGGATAACATTTGCCAAACAAATCTTTTTGTTGTGTCAAGTATAGATCCCCAAATGCGTTTTCCATGTTAGATCTCGGTATTTGATTTTTTTACGTTTGCTAATCGAGAAGAATTTGGATGAGTACACAGATCGTAAGAGCATTAGAAGGAGATGTGTCATTGGACGACTTGAAAGACGGTGGCGGGAGGCTAGGAGAGAGCTCGACATTCACCTCAAACATAAGCTCATCGGAGTACGACACAAGGACGTATAACACGGACATGGCAAAGTTTAGGCAGATGGCGCTGTCAAGCCAGGAGTTTGGGAGCAGTGAGCTTGGGACTTCCAGCAGTGACTCAGGCAACCAAAAACAGTACTATTGAGCCCCATTCTTCTATAAACTACTGCCAAATGTGAAAGAAAATGTCTTGTTAAATTATATTTAATTATTTAATTATTGATATGTATTATTTGCATAACTTCAGCTTGGAATCGTTTATATTTGGCGATATCACAAATATTAGAATATTTTTGAGAGATAAAAGAAAGAGTATGGGAAAAATAAATGAGGTGTTTTTATTTGATGGTAAATTTCTTTTAATTAATATTTTTTAGAATAATTTCTTTTTTAAAAAACTATTGCAAGTTTTATTTTTCATTTTCCTTTTTTTTTTTTTTTTTTTTTTTTTTTTTTTTTTTTTTTTTTTTTTTTTTTTTTTTTTTTTAAGGAATCGATGCCCTTGGTTATTTTCCGAATTGGGTTTGGATGTAAAATTATCATCGTTTATTGTTAAGGTAATTAGACATTTGAATCCCGAACTTTCGATACTTTGACACTGATATTCTAACTTTAATTTTCGACGTATAAACCTTTTACCAAGTTTAGTTACCAATTTAAACTTAAATCATTGAGTTTAAACCAAATCATTCAAGTTAACTGTAACTTAAAAAAAATCGATGTCTCTCTCTCTACGACAACTGAAGTAACAACAATTGCCTTTGGAGTTACGTAAATAGTGGAGAAGTGATCCCAGGGAATTCCGTTCATAGAGTATCCACAAAGATCAATCAAACACAAAATCACAAATAATAGTTGATGGCCGGTAGAGTTGCCGGTTTTTCCATTCCAAAGTGGTTTGAAAAACTTCTTATCATGGGCTCCGTCATTGAATGTTAAAAAAGAAGTGAAGAGAACGACTTAAACTAGTTTTGATGATAAATATGTTATCATATGCAAATATATACAAGTACAAGTGTACACTATCATAACAAGTAATGTAATGGTTAAAATCGATTGTTGAACCAACATAAAACAATTTATAAAGCTCCTTATAAAACTAATTTAAATGTTAACACATCAAATTCCGATCAACAAACTACTTGACTTTGGAGGGTCTTGAGGAAGCGAAATTCCTTGTTGGGTAAGTTCTGACCCTTTAGTCGGCCTCAAACTCTTTGGGCAACTCAATTCCTTCTTCCACATGCATTTATCTTCCCATATATGTGAATGAGCCCTGGCTTCGCATTGCTGGAAAAGAGGGCCTCAATTCTCTCCTGCCTACACAAGTGGTTTACTCACATTTTGAAAAGTCTATTAGGTCTTAGTAGTGGCCAACGACCTTGATCAAAAGATGAAATTCTTATGATGAGATTAAAAATTAACAATTAAACAAGTGAGATAATATGCGAGTAAAATAATTGAGATTCAATTTCCCATCATTTATATTTTTCTGTTTATGTATCACAACAATGCTACGACAGTATCAATTAGCTAACTTGATTATTCATAATCTATTGATCTACTGTGTTAATTTCTAAAATTTATTCTTATGATATGTCTATGCAAAGATATAATAAAAGATAAAGATCAATTCCACAAGTAGAGATATTTTATAATATGCCAATATTACTGTTTTTGGTTGCCTGGTGTGTCCTATTATGTTTATTCAAAAGTATAATATTTTACATCTTGTACTAGTAGCGATATTTTGGTATCACTAAAATGAAGAATAGTTATATTTTCAAGATAGTTAGAAAAAGTACACTTATATCAAAATTTTGTGAGTAAATGCTTAAGTACGTTAATCTAATATTATTGGAGCTCTTGACGACATCAATTACAATAGTAAATCTATTGGCATTAAATGAAACCTCAACAAAGATTTTCAAATAATAGCGAGAGAAAACAAGAATCTAGCTTCTATGTAAATTAAACGGCAGTGAATAATGCAACTCAAGATGTTGAAAATAATTCATTCATTGAGTTATATCACAAAAGATTTGGTCATATAAGGGAAAAAAAATTCAAATACTTGGCAAGAGATATTATTTGTTATATCTTAGAGGTGAAACTCTTCCAAGTTTATTCACTATTTGATTAGAAAATATCACAAAATTTCCTTCCAAAAGAATATGCATCAAGAAAACCAGATGTAATAGAAGTCATCTATTAAGATGTATCTGACCCCATGTAAAAAAAAAACTTTTGTTCTTGGGCTTTGACCTGGTCTCAACTTGGATCACATTATAAACCAAGTCATGTGGATCTTTATCTCTTTCTAACCCATGTAAATCTTTATCTCTTTGTAGTTTCCATGGATCTTTACCCTTCTCTCTCCAATCCATTGGTATTTGTGGGGCCCAACTCCGTGCCTTATGGGTCTTCTTTTGCCAAGTTCGTGGGGCCCACTTCCATGCTACAAAGCTCTTTATTTTTATAGTCTCTTGCTTTTGTTGTGATCGCTCTTTTCCTCCGGTTTCCACGACTAAACCATGTGAAGCTTTGTTCGTTGAACCTCCTTTATCTTCTAATAGATCATGGTCCTTGACAATGAGATTTATCGCTCCTCGGTTCACATCATTCCCTCCCCCTTCGAAAAGATTCGTCCTCGAATCTCCTGCATCATATAAAAACAAGTTAGTAAAATTAAAAGATGTGCTTACATTACCGTATTCACTTGGTAGGTCGATCTTGTAAGCGATGCCATTAATGCGCTCTATGAATTGGAAAGGTTCATCCTCTCGAGGTTGTAGTTTGTTGTTCTGTTTGTTCGGAAACCTTTCTTTTTGTAGATGTAGCCAAACCAAATCTCCGGGTTCAAAAATAAGTCTTACCATTGCATGAAATTTCTTAGCAAATTCATCATTTTTACTTTCATGCACAAGAACAAACTTATTAGTAAACGAAATTAATAAATTTAACAAATTTAATGGATTAAAATCATCAATAATATCAAACAGTGAATAATATCTAATAGAATTAAAATCTTTTAAATCGTAAAAATCAGATTTGAAACTTGCAAAATATATATCATCAATTTTGTTAGAAACCAAGTTGTGTTCAAAGTAATTAATGACAAATTTTTCAATAAAATAATTTTGTATATTATCTATTAACCTTAAACATATAATAGGTACAATATAAAAATCATATGGTCTTACCAACCACTCAAACCTATTTGATGTTTTCGGTCGACTTGGAACTAACGTACTCGGTACGAGATTTTTTTGCTTCTTAATCTCCCTCAACAGAGAAATTTCTCTTTGAAACTCCTCGAGAATTTCATATTTATTTTTCTGCAAAAGAAAAGAAACAACACTTGGAAGAAAACTTGGTAAGTCGTTAGATGATAAATAAACATCTTTATAAAAAAGCAAAATCATCTCACGCTTATCCTCACTTTTGTTCATCAACGCAATTTTGTTTTCACTCGACTTTTGTTCTCTCTCTCCCTCGAATTTTCTCTTTTTTCCCTCAACTTTTCTCTCTTTTCCCTCGGCTTTTCTCTCTTTTTCCCTCGGTTTTTCATCATTCTTTGTGCTCTTTTCAACTATTTTTCTTTCTCCACTTTCTTTTTCTTTTTTTTTTGCCTCTTTTTCAACTAATTTCTTTTCACCACTTTCTTTTTCTTTTCAATCCTAATGTTTTGAAATTCCTTTGCGATCGTCTCTTGGTCTACAATTGCCTCCCATGGCTTTAATGGTGTAAGGATAACAGTTTTTCCATTGTAAATCAACGAATACTCATCCTTGTAACCATTATGCTTGACGTTTCGGTCAAATTGCCAAGGTCTCCCCAAAAGTATGTGTGTAGCTTGCATCGGCACTACATCACATAAAACTTTATCTTGGTACCTTCCAATTGATAATGGAACTTCCACCTGTTTAGTCACCTTGATTTCTCCACAACCGTTTAACCATTGCAACTTGTATGGTTTTGGACGTTGCTCAGTTTTCAAGTTCAACTTTTGGACTAGTAATGTGCTTGCTACATTGGTGCAACTCCCACTATCGATGATCAAACTACAAACTTTGTTGTGCACATGGCATCTTGTATGGAATATATGCTCACGTTGTACTTTGTATCCATCTTCCTTAGTTTGCATATTCAATACTCGCCTTGTGACTAAAAGATCTTCTTTTACTGGTTCCTCCATCAAGTTTACTTTTCGTTCCCAATTCAAATATCTCTCGGGGTCGTTCTTCCCTCGTAAAGGTGAAATATTTACATTGATGTTACTTAGATCATCATCTTCTCGGTACGACCTATCATTCCTTTCTTTTGGATAATAACCACTATACTCTTCGAATTTTCCATCAAAATCCTTACCTTGTCGTGCATGACTAGGGGTCAGAGTTTCTAATCGTTCCATTCTCTAATTTAGAGCCGTGTATTGATCTTGCATGACTCTCATGAACGATTTTAAATCAACGTCGTTGTGTTCTCCACTCATGATATTTTTTTTCGACCGCAATAAGAAAATAAAAGAAAATTGTTAGAAGTAAAAGAAAAATAATCAAGTAATGGACCTTACCTCTCCCTCACGTGTTTGCTCTCGATGGATGTCACTCCACTCGTGTTTCGCTCAAAAAATTAAGGCTTTTTCTATAATAGTCTCACCCTCTTGCCTTTTACCTCTAGATCTCCCTTTTAGTTCTTTACGTAAGAACTTGATCGATGGTAAATATTCAACAAGCCAAACTATAAAAAATCAAACTTTAAAGCTTAAAAGTTCAAACTTGTAAAGATGGCTAAATCAAGGGTACAATTGAAATAAGACAAAACTTTGGACGAAGACAATATTTCAAATGAAGATTCAATAATTTCCACCTTCAATAAATTTGGATAAAGACAATATTCTGAATGAAGATTCAACAGTTTGAATTTTCAAAAGAACAATTATCTACGAATTTAAGAACGAATTTTTGAATTTAAAAGGATAGAATTTTCAAAATCTCTAAACAAAATTTTGATTTTTTTCTTTTTGACTTCTCACAACTCTTTTTTTTTTACTTTTGAGAACTCTTTTTTTTTTTACTTTTGACAACTGTTTATTTTTTTACTTTTGACAAACTTTTTTTTTTGTACTTTTCAAGAAGACAAATTCACGAGACAAAAAAAAAATCAATGATAAAATTGAAACTTTGATAATAAGAATGAAAAAAAAAATGAATTCTTTTGTGTTTTTTTTTTTTTTTTACTAGTAGGACGAATAAAATAAGATGAAGAAAAGATGGATAACAAAAATTAAAGATAGCTTCTTGAATTAAGGAGCCGAGGCTCTGATACCAACTGATGCGAACCTCGGATCAAAAGGACTCGAGACCCGACAACAACGTGGAATAATTCAAAGGAACGCCTTTTCGATTCAAGAACAAAGTAAGGAACTAAGACCCCAATCAAAGAATTCGATGAAACCCTAGTTATCAAAGAAGGAGCTTGACCCGAGCCATACCTGTTGGCTGAACCGAAGCTATCAAAGCAGGAGCTTGACCCAGACCAAACTCGTTGGTAAGAACCAAAACTATCAAGCGATATTCTTCAGCGTGACTTGAAGAAGATCGTTGTTCTTCGCAAAGATCTAAAGAGAAATCCTCTCTAAAAACTCAATCTTTTTAATTCAAACTTGTTTCTTTTTTAAATTAAAAGTGTTTTGCCATTAAATAGGCTACATGTTTAAGGATAAAGATCCTTTGGATGATCAGATGTCGTCTGTTGTTTAAACTCCGTTTGAATGTGATTTGAACAGATTTGAGTAGATTCAGTTGGATAAGATCTTTTCCTGCGAGATTTGTATGATTTGCATGTGCTTTGCCTGTGACTTTTTAATTCCTCGTATACGCATGTCCTCTTTAATTCCTACATGTGCATGTGCATGACACATGTGTTTTTTAATCCTTACATGCGCATGTGCGTCGCACCCTCCCTTTTAATTATAACGTGTGCATGTGTGCTGCACTATTTCTTCAAAAGATCTTCCAATAATCTTGGGCTTCTTACTCTAGTCATTCGGCTGCGGGTATCTTCAATTGGATCCTTGTTCTTGGGCTTTGACCTGGTTTCAACTTGGATCACATCATAAACCAAGTCATGTGGATCTTTATCTCTTTCTAACCTACGTGAATCTTTATCTCTTTGTAGTTTCCGTGGATCTTTACCCTTCTCTCTCCAATCCATTGGTATTTGTGGAGCCCAACTTCGTGCCTTATGGGTCTTCTTTTGCCAAGTTCGTGGGTCCACTTCCATGCTACAAAGCTCTTTATTTTTATAGTCTTTTGCTTTTGTTGTGATCGCTCTTTTCCTCGGGTTTCCACAACTAAACCATGTGAAACTTTGTTCGTTGAACCTCCTTTATCTGCTAATAGTTCATGGTCCTTGACAATGAGATTTATCGCTCCTCGGTTAACATCATCTTCTATAGAAGCCAATATGCTCTAGAAAGCTTCTAATTCTTTGAAATGCTATAGAAGGTGGCAGCTTCTTGATCGCTTCTATTTTTGCTTTGTCAACCTCAATCCCTTTCTTTGTATAGCCAAAGACGATTCCTTAAGGCACCATGAAGTGCCATTTCTCCCCGTTTAATACGAAGTTAGTTTTTTCTAATCTTTACAAAATTCTTCCAAATTTTGTAAACAACCAGCAAAGGAATCTCCAATAACTGAGAAGTCATCTATAAATATCTCTATGATTTTCTTCACTATGTTTGAAAAAAAATGCCATCATGCACCTCTAGAGTGTTATTAGTGCATTGCATAAGTGGAATGACACTTTCCTAGATGCAAAAGTTTCATAAGGATAGGTGAAGGTGTTCTTCTCTTGATTTTCTAATGTTATAGCAATCTGGTTGTATCCTAAATAACCATCTAAAAAGCAAAAGAACTCCTCCTCAGCCAATCTATCCAACAAATGATCTATAAAACATAGTGGAAAGTGATCCTTTCTGGTTGATTTATTAAGTTTTCTCCATACATATGCTTGAACTTATAACTGTTCGTGTTGAAATTAATTCATTGTGTTTTCTCCATACATATGCTTGAACTTATAACTGTTCGTGTTGAAATTAATTCATTGTTGTTGTTTTTGAACAATGACAGCTACTCGTTTCTTTGAAACACATTGCACTAAACTCACCCATGAACTATTTGAAATATGATATATAATTCTTGCATCTAACCATTTAATTATCTATTTCTTCCCAACTTCCTTCATGATCGGTTAAGTCTCTTCTAGTGCTTAATGGAGTTTATGTGATTGTCTTCCAGCAAGATTTATTTATGGAAATTGAGGGGTTGATCCCTATGATGTATACTCTAGTCCAACTAATAGCCTTCTTGAATTTTTGAAGCACCTCCAATAATTCTGCTTCCTACTTTTTATCAAGTGTTGCAACAATAATTTGTAGGTAGAGTCTTCAACTCCAAGTTAGGTGGTTCTTCAGTTGAGAGCTTGAATTGTTGTAGCTCCCTTCCTGTTAATTTCAGAGACTCAAAATTTCTATTCGAATTGTTATAAACCTAATTATCTTCTTCCACGACTTCATCTAGCTCATCTTGTAAGAGCTCTCTAGAAAGGTTGAGAAAGGCTGAATGATCGGCCATATTTCTTGCCTTCAAGTTGGAGAAAAAAGAGAATAGAAAAGAGAAAAAAAGGATAAAAGAGAGAAAGTGAGGAGAAGGTGGGAAAATAGGAGAATAATTTGGTTTTTAACCCTTAAAAAAAATTATTCTCCTCTTCAAGGGCATTATTTTGAGTCAATAATAAAAAGGAGAAAGTGAAAAAAGAATAGACTTCAAGAGGTAAGAAACCTAACTAAATATTTTCAAAACTATGTGGCATGTCACATAGTTAAGGTGAAGAAATTTTTTGAACGATTACATGTGAAATTCATATGTTGAAATCTCTATTGACGATGGTTTGATATAGATTAAGATGTTGAAAGAGAGATGATATTGAAGTGATTAATAAAAAAGAATCATAACTTACATGTTTTTAAATCAAGTTATAGATTATGAGAATTGTGTGGAGATAATTGATCTCTTTGGGTAGATGTTAACTTACATTATTGAAGTTGACTAAATGTTGGTAATATCAATTATCAAGGTTACAGTTTAGTTGAATATAATTATGAAATAGAAGAATTTAAATGTTAAGGGATTAACCAATAGAATTCCTAATCAAACGAGGAACATAAAATCTTTAGATAAAAAAACTTGAATAATTGGATTGAAAGTTGTATCCTGTCACGACCTATAGGCAGGCCTAACATAATGCCGAGTCGGGTGATCTGAAACTCGAAGAGAACCCAATCACCCAACACAAGTCTTAGTTCACAATAGAAGACTTTAACATTAAATCGAAAAGCAAAATTCACACAATGACTACAAATATAATAGTGTGATAAAAGAAATAGCCGTTCAATAAGGTCTAAATAACCAAATCCCTATACAAACCCAAATAAAAGATATATCTTCGCCAGGATATCAACTAAGCACTCAAACATAATTAAATAAATATAAATGCTACCAAGCTCTAATTACTCACTATCCTTGTTCTTTCCTGAAAATGGGAAGGGGTCGTTGGAGTGAGTGGCTAACTAAATATAAATGTTATATTAAATGCATGTAAGACTTTTTTTTACCTTTTCTTTTAAAAGATGATGAGATAACAAAATGATTTTAATAACATCGTTGTATTGAAAACCCATTTTCACCATTTTACAAAAACAGGCTCCAAGAGTCACAGATGAGACATTAAGTTAAATCTTTGTCACATATATAGATGACCATATGAAAACATGCCATCATGGTACTTACCTTAGTGAAAAAATAGGGTCACTCAAAGATTCCTTCGACATATAAACATAGAAAGGCTTCGACCGAAGTTCAATGATATCTTATAAGTCAGAAAAAAGAATAAACAATGTGCGATCCGAAAATCCAACCCTGTTACTTGAGTTGTCGGTAACCAATGGTCATTTACGAAGCAACAATTTTGTAGGTTTACGAAACAATTCATAAAACTTTATTAATGAAAAATGTCAACATAATTTATATAAATCCCAACAAAATAAAAATATAGAATATCCTTCAATATTTAAACATACAAAATTAAATTCATTTCTCTAACCAAAAACATTTTCCTCCTGTATATGTTCATCTGTCTCTAGAAGGTTTTCGATCAAAGTTATATATTCTTCAAACAAAAATTCACCTACATCACGAAATTACAAACTATGAGATAAACTCAGTAAGAAAAAACATATGGAGGTGTAAATCACATGTTACAGAATCCAGACTTAACAGTTACATAATTGTTGGAACTCATTTTTCAATCTTCGTTAAGACTTTCATTAGTCATCTCATTTTCGTTAAGACTTTCATTAGTCATCTCATTCATTCAGATTTTCATTAGTTATCACATATCGTCAATTCTATCAGATTCAAACATTCATACTCGAATACGAGATGTCCTACTATTATTATCTTTATACAGTTCTATGTCAACGCCTAAACATTTATGTTCAGTTCAAATACTACAATCAAATAATAAAATAATTTAAAGAAAATAATAATCGATTTTGTAACCTAGTGCTGTAGCAAAAAACATTAAAAACTTGGCATTTTCACTTATCTAGATTCCAAGAAGGTAGAGTTATCAGAATTTTTCAAGATTCTAAATAATTTTCTATCTAAATAAAATAATTGGTATAAAATTTTCCACTTAAATAAATTCATTTTACGTGAATTTAGGCAAAAAATTTCTTACTGGTATAGTCTTAGATCTGTATGGGTCGAATTATGATTGATGCATACAACTTTTGTGTTGATTCTAGTCGAATTTGGTAGTCTGGATGCAATATGATCTAATTTGGATCGTTTCTAGTTCAAACTGGGTCGGGTCTGGTTTGACTGGGCCATTTCAGTTTGGTTGGACCAAATCTGGTTCGATTGGATCAGATGTGGTTCGGCTAGACCAACTTCAGTGAATCGAATCAGGTTAAAATCAAAACTCGATTCTTCTTTCCTTCCTTCTTCTTCTTCTTCGTGTGTTCTCTACGTTGCGAGATCTCTTCTTCGTGTTGTCTTTTCTTCTTCGTGTCACACACACAAGAAGTGTGTTTGACACCGAAGGAATTTGCTTTGCTCCGGTGGAGAGTTCGTCAAAGAGAGGATGCTTGGATGACGGCGACCGTTCTCGAACAAGAGGAGTTTTGTCAGAGAGCTTGACTTCTCGAGCGGAGGTGCTGCTGAGAACTGTGGTTGCGTCTGTGCAACGAGGGGTAGTCGCAGGTCTAAGAGACTTTAGAGCTCCAGAGGCAAGTAATTAATTCCTTGGGTGTGCCTTCAATTTATATAGAGGGCTCAAACGATTTTCTACATAAAATTTGATTCCAAATAAGATTTTTTGTCCAAAATATCAATAAATCCAATCCCTAAATCTGATTTTCGAGTGGCTGTTAGGTGGTTATTGGGCGTTGAAATCAGATTTTTACTCTGATTTTTTAGCGATTTTAGGGAGAAAAATTCAAGATGAGGGTTTTAAATTAGGATTAGAATTTGATTCAGATTTTGGGAATTTGAATTTGAATTTTAGAATGTTACAATTGTATATCATGATATGGTTACGAAGAACTTTTGATTTATATTATGATTAATCTGTAAAAAAATGTAATAAAATAAGAGCTGTGTGAAAGAGAGGTTGACCTGCTATGGGAAATGGTCAACCTGAAGAATGACCGTGTGACTTGACTTGACTTTTTGATGTGAATTTTTTTGACTTTTAAAACTCTAACTCGAAGACTAAAATCGTTTTCAATAAAATGTTGACTCCGATTTTGGGTCGTTAAAACATTAAATACGTGGGAAAACATTCAAAAAATACGTTTAAAAGGTATCGTAAAACATCGGGTTGAAACATGTTAAAAAAAATCAAAATTTTTAAAAAACTTAACCTTGGGCCACATGACATACGGCGTGCGCGTCGCTCAGTCATCACGCGCAATCGCCGCGAGCACACGTTCAGTGTGCATATCGTTGCGCGCATCGCGCCCGTTGCTTACGCAAGTGTGCGCACCAACTGGGTGTCGCGTGCGAGGGGAGCCGATTGATCGCCGCTTCGGCCAATATATTGGCACCCTCTCGGGTGTTGACTTTCTTCACCTAAGCAGTCGATCGATCACGCCTCACGTGACTGATCAATCAGCTGCGTATGGCCGATCGATCGCGCCTCACGTGACCGATCGATCGGCTGCGTATGGCCGATCGATCGCGCCTCTCGCGCGATCGATCAGCGAAAGCTCTGCCGACCACATAATTCGTGTCGCTGGGCGCCGAATGATCGCCTCTCCACGAGCGATTGATCAGCTGAGCGCTGCGCACGCCCGCACCCAGTGGTGTCCAGCGCGCGCCCAGCTGCACCATCTGCGCCTCCTTCCTTCTTTTTACTTCTTTTTCACATTTTTTCCATTTCTTTTACCTAAAATTCCTTCTAAACTTACCTTAAACTTTTGCCCAACTTCTTCAAACATAAGATACTTCAAAATTCCAAAACACGACTCAAAACGTATACGAAAGCGTAACAAAATTTACAAAAATAAACTACGTGGATGACTCTAAAAACCGGACATATCCATACAGAATTAAGTCCCAAAACATTTCCAGAATATTTTCAAATCCTAAACTATCTACACATCCAAAAGACTTGAAACATATACACGTAACCTTAACATTTACTTGAAAACTTTCTACAACATACATCCCTTAAACGACATTCTATCATGCATTATCATCAATTCGACAAATTTCTAAAACCCTAGCTTGAAAATCCTCAAATGAAATCAACGTATAAATAGCCTATAACCGTTAACTAACATATAGGCTCACCTTTTATGAAGAAATCGGAAGAAACAAAGAAGAGAGCAGCTCATTGTCGGCGTCGACGTGAGGAACCCTGGTGGGTCACCTGGAGAAGAAAAGCAGAGGGAGAAATGAAGAATGAGGGAGAAGTGTTCTGCTGATGGGGGGTTTCACGTGGGGAGAGAGAGAATGAGTGTGTTTGACTATGAGTTTAGTGAAACTTCTTAAAGAAGTTTAATTAAATTAACCTAAAATCCCGAGCATTTCTGTAACGAACCTTTTTTCCCAATAAGATATTGTCCGCTCCGGGGATTGGGCCGTAGGCCAATATCCTCTCCTCAAGGTTTTGTTTGGCGAGGACCTCCCAGTTGGTCACCCAACATTGTATTGCTCTCGCCGGAGTACTTTTAACTTCAGAGTTCTTATGGGATCCGTTGCCAATTGTGCTCCAAAATGCGTCTTACTATCTTACGAGGGTTTCCTTACATATGTTTCATTTCTATATACCTCTCCAAGCGATGTGGGATTGTGACGACCCCTTTTTTACGACCCGAGATTTGTCTATACTCGAATCTGAGATTTGCTTACACTCGGCTTAGGTCCCGATGTTTGCCCCGCAGTCATGCTCATACGTACATATTCGGGTTGTGACGACCCAGACCCGCCTGGGCGGCACGGGACGTGACCTGATGTTGACTTTGACTTTGATATTTTGGACGTGGAAATTTTTGACTTTTTAAAACTCTAAATCTATGCCTAGAATCGTTTTCAGTAAAACATTGACTCGGTGTTTGGGTCGTCAAAATAGTTTGAAATACGTGGAAAAACGTTCAGAAAATACGTTTTGGAAGAAGTATCACGAAACGTTGGGTTGAAATGTAAAAAAAAATTAAAAACTTGAAAAAAATAAGTTTGGTGCACATGGCATGCGCCGCGTGCGCGCACGCGACGTCCAACCGGGTGCACCAAGTGCCCGAGTGGCGTGCGCGCTGGGCAGGGCCACGCATGTGCCACAGCAGATCGATAGGCACCAGTGCTGATCGATCGGCGAACTCTCTATTTTTTGGGCCAAAATGCAGACAAAATGCCGATCGATCGGCCCCCGGGGGCGATCGATCAGCTGCGCATGCCCTGCACGACCCGCGTGTGCGCGACCCACGTGCGCGCGCACCTAGTGCACAACTCGGTGCCTCCAGCGCACCACCTCACCTTTTTCCACACTTACCCACTTTTTCTCCATTTCTACCCCCTACACTTCACATTAAACTTACCTAAAACATTTCCCAATCTCTTTAAACACAAAATACTTCAAAACCCCCAAAAACCTGACTCAAAACGTAATTTTAAACGTGTTAGAAAACGTGTCAAAAATTCGAGAAATCAAACTACATGAATCGATCTAAAAACCAAACGAATCCATGCATAAACCAAAAAGCCCAAACAGTTCAGTATGTTTTAATAAAAAAGCTATTATCAAATAAAAGTTTTAAAACATCAACCCAAAACTTATACATCAACTAAATCCCAAAAACTATACAAACTTAACGTAAACCTCGATATGTCACCCACGGGTCAAAAGCGCACTTTACTGCCGCAACCAACCCCGCAAGCTCGTCCCACTAACCACCTACACATCGGCCTGAGGCTCTGAGTCCTCATCCATACGATCCGTACCTACATCATGGAGTTCAACTAATGAGCCTAAAGCTCAGTAAGATCATAAAATGCAAAAGATGCACGTACTATGCATGAACGTTTGAAATACATAAATATTGCTTTACATTACATTCAAGTGGACATGTGGTATAAGTGGGGCTTATAGAGGAACCGGCACACATACGTATATGACATGGTTAGTAGTTTTTCCGGCTCCCAGAGAGGGATAAAAGACATGTTGTCATTGGCGAGGACGGTTTTTACATAGTCCAGGGAAGGACATGAACATATGTCAGTCCCTGTCCCACACTTAACCGTACTTTACATTCACATTTTATCTTTCTTAACTTCAAATCACGTGAATAAAATATTTTGCATGACTCTTATGAAAAACGTGATGTATGAACATACATTGTGCATAAACATACATAATTAAAAGACAATCCTCGAAGCATAAACAACAATTCATTATGACATTACATAAAACAAACACGTTTACTTAGGACGTAATCTACGACGTAATTACCCGACAACCTAAAACCTAGTACCTTCGTGATGTAGGGCCTTAAGGGCCAACCTATACGTATGAACTTACCTGACGTCCGTAGAGTTTGCGAGCCTTGAACGTATTTTTTCTCGGCGAGTCTCGAACCTATAACGCACATAATCAAATCATAAGCCACGTTGCAAAAATACTAACTAACAAACTAAGTAGCACACACTCTAAGCTCCATTCAAATAACTCAAATCTAGTTAATAATTCTTTCAGGCAATTCGTCGAATGCCTTTTATGCATACTTTCGTACTCAAATCCCTTATCCAAACGACATCCTTTTTTGACGATTCAATATATTATGGAAACCTCATCATCTCTAGTTTATCATAGAATCGTTAATTTTTGAAAAGCATGCCGGGAATGATAATAAAATACCAATTTTGTGGGTGCCCTAAATAATGACGATTTCAGGTCGAAATTTATGTTTTTCATTGAACGAACCTAATTTCTCCTTAGATTATCCATTCAAACCCTTAGATAATATTCTAGCATGTTTTCGCATAAAATGGTCAAGTTATTTCCAAAGTTTTAACCCTAAAACGTCAACGAAACTAACGTATAACTAACCTAAACTCGTTAACTAACGTAGAGGATTACCTTAGACGGAAAAATCGAAAGGAATGGAGGATAGGAGGAGCTCCGTGCATCGTTGGCGTCGGCGTGAAGTTTGTCTGGTTCGCGTGAAGGAGAGAACCAGAGAATAGGGAATGAATAGAAGAAGGAAAGAAGAAAATTTAAAAGAGGGGAGGAAGAATCACATTGGATTGGGAAGGGGGGGGGGGGGGGGAGAGAGAGAGAGAGAAAATAAAACAAAAACTTCGAGTTTGGTTTCGGAATTCCGTTTAAAATCTCGTACTTTTTAACTTCCTCGGTTTTGCCCTATTTTCTTAAATTCATAGGTTCCCGGCGTCCAAATTTAAAAAATATATCCATCATATTTATAACAAAAATAATTTCGTTCAGTGAATTTTAGGGACAAATACATGGCCAAAAATACCGGGTGTTACATCTCACTCACCTTAATATAATTTTTTGTCTCAAAAATTTGATTAAACAAATAGTTCCTGATATTGGTCCCTAACGTCCCGTCGTCTCTTCCAAGTGGATTCCTCCACATTATGATTGCGCTATAAAACCTTCACCAATGGGATCACCCTGTTGCACAACACTTTGATTGAAGAATCCAACATCTTTACGGGCCTTTCTTCATAAATCAGCGTCGGCTGGATCTCTGTCTACCGGTTCCACAATCTAAGTAGGATCTCGCACACATTTTCTCAGCATAGAAACGTGAAAAACGTTGTGAACTCCATCCATGGACGCTGGCAGCTGCAGTCGGTAAGCTGTGCTTCCTACTTTATTCAAGATGGGAAATGGCCCTACGAACCTTGGACTGAGTTTCCATTTCTTACCAAACCTCAGCACGCTCTTGAAAGGCGACACCTTCAGGAATACTTCATCGCCTTCAGCGAATTCTAAGTTTCTTCTCCTCTGATCTGCATAACTTTTATATCGACTCTGAGCAGTATCGATTAGTTGTCTGATAGTAGCCACCACCTCAGATATCTGCTGTAATAACTCAAGGCCAATAAGTCTGGCTTCTCCAACTTCATCCCAGCACAAAGGGAGATCTGCACTTTCTGCCGTAAAGAGCCTCGTAGGGAGCCATACCGATCGTAGCTTGATAGCTATTGTTATAAGAGAACTCCACTAACGGCAAGAACTTGCTCCAAGAAGCTTGAAATTCCAACACACACGACCTACATATCCTCCAATATTTAAATCGTTTTCTCAGATTGTCCACCTGTCTGTGGATGAAATGCCGTGCTGAAATTTAACTTGGTACCCAAGGAGCTTTGCAAACTCATCCAAAACCTAGAAGTGAATTTGGGATCTCGGTCAGAGACGATTGACACCGGTATTCCATGCAGCTTGATAATCTCGCATATGTACAACTCTGCATATTGATCCATATAGAAGGTCATCTTCACAGGTAGAAAATGGGCCGACATCGTCAGCCTGTCCACAATGACCCATATGCTATTATAGCCTCTAGCCGTTCTTGGTAGGCCAACAACAAAATTCATAGTGATGTTCTCCCATTTTCATTCGGGGATAGGGAGAGGCTGAAGCGTTCCACCTGGTCGTTGATGTTCAGCCTTCACTAGCTGACATACCATACAAGACTCCACATACTTGGCGACTCCGTTCTTCATATTGGGCCACCAGAAGTGTAGTTTTAAGTCTCGATACATCTTCGTGCTTCCCAGATGTACTTAGAAAAAAGACGAGTGGGCTTCCGATAAAATGTCCTTTCGTAGCTCTTCATCTCTTGGAACGTGCCACCGGTCCTTGAACTTCAAAATACCATCTCCCGAATAACTGAAATCGGAAGAGGCATTAGGCAACTTGCTTACTATATCGGCCATTTCCTTCGAATCGATCTTTTGGGCTTCCTTAATTCGGTCCAGAATGGTTGGCCATATTGTCAGATCTGTCAGTACGACCAATAACTCACAAAAAGTCTCCAAATCGAACTTCTGAATTTTTTTCCTTAGAGGCACTGATATAATTGACATAGTCAGTTGCATAGTAGTTGGCATCCTACTCAGTGCGCGGCCACCATGTTAGCTTTCTCGGGGTGGTATTTAATCTCGATGTCATAATCCTTCACAAATTCTAACCACCGCCTTTGCCTCATATTTAATTCCTTCTGAGTAAAGATGTATCTCAGGCTTTTATGATCCGAAAATACTTCACATGGCTTTAGTGCAAAAACAACTGCCACTAACTCCAGATCGTGAGTTGGGTAGTTTTGCTCATAACTCTTTAATTGTCTGGACGCATAAGCCACCACTTTTCCATCCTGCATTAACACGCATCCTAAACCAATCTTTGACGCGTCGCAATATACACTAAATTTGTCATCTTCGACTGGCAATACCAATAAAGGAGCAGTGGTTAATTTCTGTTTGAGCGTCTGAAAACTCTCTTCGCAAGCTTCATACCACTTGTACTTGATATCCTTCCTCGTTAAGCTGGTTATAGGCTTTGCTATCACAGAAAATCCCTTGATAAACTTCCTGTAATAACCAGCTAGCCAGATAAAACTCCGTACATCGCTGGCATTCCTCGACCTCGACCATTCCTTCACAGCCTGATTCTTGGCCGGATCCACGAAAATTCCTTC
Organism: Begonia masoniana; assembly: GCA_022432975.1. NCBI lineage: Eukaryota > Viridiplantae > Streptophyta > Magnoliopsida > Cucurbitales > Begoniaceae > Begonia > Begonia masoniana. Next base: position 38,991,437 of record CM039516.1, read on the forward strand.
TACAGACACCACGTGGCCTAGAAAATTAATCCTACTTAACCCGAATTCACACTTCGACAATTTGGCATATAATTGGTGTTGTCTCAATGTCGATAGCACAATCGCCAAGTCCTCTTCGTGCTCTCCTTCATTCCGAGAATAAACCAGGATGTCATCGATGAAGACGATCACAAATTTATCTAGGAAATCCTGGATTATCCTGTTCATCAAGTCCATAAATGCCGCCGGTGCATTATTCAACCCAAACGACATCACCAAGAATTCATAGTGTCCGTATCGGGTCCTGAATGCAGTTTTTGGAATATCACCGGCCTTGACCTTCAATTGATAATAACCAAAGAGCAAATCAATCTTTGAATATACCTGAGCCCCCTGTAGCTGGTCAAATAAGTCGTCGATCCTCGGCAACGGGTACTTATTCTTGATGGTCATCTTGTTCAGCTCTCGGTAATCAATACACATACGTAGAGACCCATTCTTCTTCTTAAAAAACAGGACTGGTGCACCCTATAGAAAGAAGCTAGGGCGTATGAAGCCCTTGTCCACCAATTCCTTTAGCTGAGCCTTCAACTCCTTCAGCTCTATTGGCGCCATACGGTACGGGTTCTTTGATACCGGTTCAGCACCAGGACATACTTCAATTTCGAACTCAATCTCACGATCCGGTGGCAACCTGGGTAAGTCGTCTAAGAAAACCTCTGAGAAGTTTTGAACTACCAAAATATCTTGAAGTTCCACCTCACCTTGCCTTTAAGCATCCACTACATAGGTTAAAAATCTGGCACATCCTGACCTCATCAGCTGTTGAGCTTCTAAGAAGGATACAACAGACATATTGTGTTTCTTTGGTATAGCTTAATAGGAGAACTCTTTCTCATTCGGCCGCTTAAAAGACATAAGCCTGGACTTGCAGTTGATGGTGGCGTGATGTCTAAACAGGTCCATTCCCAAAATTACATCATATCCTTTCATACCAATGATGAAAAGATTGACATACAATTTCTGGTCCCCTACTGACACTATATCGCCCTGCACTGCCTGCTCGGAGTGTATAAACTCTCCAGATGGTAGCATGACACTGTAGGGTTGATCTGACGGCTCAAAACACAAATTCTCCATAACCAAGAAGTCCATCGCCACAAACGAGTGTGTGGCCCCCGTGTCCAACCAAGTATAGGCAGGTGAATTACGAATTAAGATAGTATCTGTGATCACTGTGTTTTGGGCGTCATCATCATCCTCAATCATCGCAAACACTCGCATGGTTCAGCCTCCTATCCGGCCTAGGGCAATCCCTAATGTGATGGTCCTCCTTGTCGCATATCAAGCAATGGCTAGTAAATAGCCTACATTCACTCGTGTGACTTCTCTGGTAACGCAGGCATACATGAAGCTGAGGAGCTCCCTGTCCTGGTTGGTAGCCGTTTCATTGGGCCTCTTCACGCCTCTGTTCAGTTGCTGCTATGGTTGCCAACCCTGACCTCGCTGTTGTTGTTGAGGAACATCCCGAACGAACCTCTTCGATGCATCCCTCTGTTTCTAAAATTTTACTTCCATGGCCTCAAGCTGTAAAGCCTTGGCCACCACCTTCGCATATGGAGCCTCGTCCAAACCCCCGGTCGTAATCCCTCATAAAATATCCATTTTCAGTCCTTGGACGAACTGATGTACCTTATTCTCGTCGGTGTTCACTAGATGAGCTGCGTAGCAGGATAGTGACTCAAACTTCTGAACATACTCGGCCACCGTTCCTTATTGTCATAGTTGGGCGAATTCGATCATCTTGCCCTTCCTCACACTACGGTCAAAGTACTTCTCATAGAAAACTCGCTTGACTCCGTCCCAATCTATTGCCGCCGTCGTTGTCTGTACTGTGTCCCACCAAAACCCCGCACTCTTGGTGAGATGAAACGCATCACACATAACTTTCTTATTCTCCTCCACTTCTGCGTAGTTGAACATTCGCTCGATCGTCCGGATCAAATCCCCAGTGTGGGTTGGGTACGTCGATAGTCCATCAAACATAGGCGGTTAGAGCCGCCGAAATCTTTCCCCACTGGTGTCACATGGAGGATTTGGGTGGTTGTTGTTCCCGTTATCTTCTCTCGCCATCATACATTCCACCATGCGAGATTGTACATCGACCAACTCAGTCAAACGGTCGAGGGCGTCACCCCTATCGTTCGCTTCATCTTGACGTCCCCTCACCATTTTCTTAAGTTCCTATAAACAATAATAAACTATATTTAATAAACTAAAACTGGTACGGAAACATAAACACTTACAGTTGGTGGAGCGATCTCACGTGACGGATTGCGCAGTCAGACAATCTACAGAACCGATTTTAAAACTCGGGTGCTCTGATACCATATCTGCGACGACCCAGACCCGTCGGGCCTGCACAGGACGTGACCTGACGTTGACTTTGACTTTGACATTTTGGACGCAAAAATTTTTGACTTTTAAAAACTCTAAATCGATGCATAGAATCATTTTCGGTAAAACGTTGACTCGGTTTTTGTGTCATTTAAATCGTTTGAAATACGTGGAAAAATGTTTGGAAAATACGTTTTGGAAGTATCGCAAAATGTCGGGTTGAAACGTAAAAGAAAATCAAAAACTTGAAAAAAAAATAAGTTTGGTGCACATGGCATGCGGTGCGTGCGTCGCACGGCCACCGCGCCAGCATGGCGTGTGATCATCACGTCGCGCGCGCTGCACACCCTCGGCGCACACGCGTCGCGCGCGCGACACCCACCCGAGTTCGCGCGCTAGGTAGCCTCCCCCTTCGCGCCACACATGTGCCACAGCCGATCGATTGGCCCCAGCGCCGATCGATCAGCGAACTCTCTGTTTTTTCGGCCAAAATGCAAACAAAAAGCCGATTGATCAACTGCGCGCTCCCCTGCGCGCGCGAGCACGCAGCCCGGCGCCTCCAGCGCACCAGCTCACCTTTTTCCTCACTTACCCACTTTTTCTCCATTTCTACCCCCTACACTTCACATTAAACTTACCTAAAACTTTTCCCAACCTCTTTAAACGCAAAATATTTCAAAACCCCAAAACCCGACTCAAAATGTAGTTTTAAACGTGTTAGAAAACGTGGTGAAAATTTGTGAAATCAAACTGCATGGATAGATCTAAAAACCGAACGAATCCATGTATAAACCTAACTGCCCAAATAGTTCAGTATGTTAAAAAAAAAAAAGGCTATTATCAAACAAAAGTTTTAAAACATCAACCCAAAATCTATACATCAACTAAATCTTAAAAACTATACAAACTTAACGTAAACCTCGATATGTCACCCACGGGTCAAAAATGCACCTCAATACTGTAACTAACCCCACAAGCTCGTCCTGCCAACCACCTACACATCGGCCTGAGGCTCTGAATCCTCATCCGTATGATCCGTACCTATATCATGGAGTTCAACTAATGAGCCTAAAGTTCAGTAAGATCATAAAATGCAAAAGATGCACTTGCTATGCATGAACGTTTGAAATACATGAACATTACTTTACATTACATTCAAGTGGACATGTGGTATAAGTGGGGCTTATAGAGGAACAGGCACACAAACGTACATGACGTGGTTAGTAGTTTTGCCTGGTCCCAAAGAGGGATAAAAGACATGTTGTCCTTGGCGAGGACGGTTTTTACGTAGTCCCAAAGAAGGATAAGAACATATGTCAGTCCCCATCCCACCCTTAACTGTACTTTACATTCACATTTTATCTTTCTTAACTTCAAATCACGTGCATAAAACATTTTGCATGACTTTTATGAAAAACGTGATGTATGAACATACATTGTACATAAATATATATAATTAAAAGACAATCCTCAAAGCATAAATAAACTACAATTCATTAAGACATTACATAAAACAAACACGTTTACTTAGGACGTAATCTACGACCTAACTACCCGACAACAACCTCAATAACCTAAAACCTAGTACCTCCGCAATGTAGGGCCTTAAGGGCCAACCTATACGTATGAACTTACCTGACGTTTGTAGAGCTTGCGAGCCTTAAACATATTTTCCCTCGGTGAGTCTCGAACCTATAACACACATAATCAAATCATAAGCCACGTTGCAAAAATGCTAACTAACAAACTAACGGAACACGCTCTAAGCTCCATTCAAATAACTCAAACCTAGTTAATAATTCTTTCAGGCAATTCGTCGAAGACCTTTTATGCATACTTTCGTACTCAAATTCCTTACCCAAACGACATTTGTTTTCGACGATTCAATATGTTCCGGAAACCTCATCATCTCTACTTTTTCATAGAATCGTTAATTTTTAAAAAACATACCGGGAACGTTAATAAAATAGCAATTTCCTGGGTACCTTAAATAACGATGATTTTTGGTTAAAATTTCTATTTTTCATCGAACAAACCTAATTTCTCCTTAGATTATCCATTCAAACCCTTAGATAATATTCTAGCATGTTCTCGCATAAAATCGTCAAGTTATTTCCAAAGTCCTAACCCTAAAACTTCAACGAAACTAACGTATAACTAGCCTAAACTCGTTAACTAACGTAGAGGATTACCTTAGATGGAGAAATCAAAAGGAATGGAGGAGAGGAGGAGCTTCGTGCATTGTTGGCATCGGCGTGAAGTTCGTCTGGTTCGTGTGAAGGAGAGAAGCAGAGAAGAGGGAATGAATAAAAGAAGGAAAGAAGAAAATTTAAAAGAGGGGAGGAAGAATCACGTGGAAGGGAGGGGGAAAGAGAGAGAGAGAGAGAGAGAGAGAGAGAGAGAGAAAGAGAGAGAATAAAACAAAAACTTCGGGTTTTGTTTTGGAATTCCGTTTAAAATCTCGTACTTTTTAACTTCCTCGATTTTGCCCTATTTTCTTAAATTCATAGCTTCCCGGTGTCCAAATTCCAAAAATATATCCATCATATTTATAACAACAATAATTCCGTTAAGTTAATTTTAGGGACGAATACATGGCCAAAAATATCGGGTGTTACACGGGTCATCACAATCACCCCCACCCCCTCGTGGGCCCAACGTCCTCGTTGGTCACATTTCCAGTTGGGTACAGGCTCTGACACCATTTGTAAAGACCCATTTTCCCATTAAGATATTGGCCGCTTTGGGGATTGGGCCGTAGCTCAATATCCCTCCCCTCATGGCTTTATTTAGCGAGGACTTCCCAGTTGGTCACCCAACATAGTACTGCTCTTGCCGGAGCACTTTTATTTTCAGAGTTCTTATGGGATCCGTTGCTAATTGTACTCCAAAATGCATCTTACTATTTTGGGAGGGTTTCCTTACATATGTTTCTGTGATGACCTCAGACTCGATCGAGGCCGAGAAGCCATCACTCCGGACATTTAAAAGAAAACGGGACATATTTTTTTTTACATTTAAAACTTTACACAGAGAAGACCTTCTCTGGAATGAAGGCTGGAAAGACATGATTAAAAACCGGACTTCAGAAATAAATGGCAGGAGTAAAACAGGAGGACAAATGGCAAGGAGAAATAAAGATGGTGAAAACAGAATATTGAAACAGAATCAGAAGACATATTAAATTTTGAACCACAGAAATAGAAGACTGAAGAAAACAGGAAGACAGGATACTTTGAACGTTTAAATAAAAGGCTGGGTGGACGATGAACATGCAGAGGAAAACTTAATAAAATACATGTAGTGGAAAAAAAAAATGAGAAGCATAAACTGGAAGGCATACTGTGGGAGGGCTACAGTGGATGACAGAAGCCGTTGACGTTTAAAAACAGAAGACAGAATTTGTGGACTTTTGAAATAGCGGATGATATAGACTGGCGGTAGACGTAGACATGGCAGTAGATGTAGATAAACTGGGCGGATGATATACACTGGCGGTAAACGTAGAAATGGCGGTAGATGTAAAATAAACTGGGCGGATAATATAGACTGGCAGTAGACATAGACATGGCAGTAGATGTAAATAAATTGGGCGGATGATATAGACTGGCGGTAGACGTAGACATGGCAGTAGATGTAAATAAATTGGGCGGATGATATACACTGGCGGTAAACGTAGAAATGGCGGTAGATGTAGATAAACTGGGCGGATAATATAGACTGGCAGTAGACATAGACATGGCAGTAGATGTAAATAAATTGGGCGGATGATATACACTGGCGGTAAACGTAGAAATGGCGGTAGATGTAGATAAACTGGGCGGATAATATAGACTGGCAGTAGACATAGACATGGCAGTAGATGTAAATAAATTGGGCGGATGATATACACTGGCGGTAAACGTAGAAATGGCGGTAGATGTAGATAAACTGGGCGGATAATATAGACTGGCAGTAGACATAGACATGGCAGTAGATGTAAATAAATTGGGCGGATGATATACACTGGCGGTAAACGTAGAAATGGCGGTAGATGTAGATAAACTGGGCGGATAATATAGACTGGCAGTAGACATAGACATGGCAGTAGATGTAAATAAACTGGGCGGATAATATAGACTGGCAGTAGACATAGACATGGCAGTAGATGTAAATAAATTGGGCGGATGATATACACTGGCGGTAAACGTAGAAATGGCGGTAGATGTAGATAAACTGGGCGGATAATATAGACTGGCAGTAGACATAGACATGGCAGTAGATGTAAATAAATTGGGCGGATGATATAGACTGGCGGTAGACGTAGACATGGCAGTAGATGTAAATAAATTGGGCGGATGATATACACTGGCGGTAAACGTAGAAATGGCGGTAGATGTAAATAAACTGGGCGGATAATATAGACTGGCAGTAGACATAGACATGGCAGTAGATGTAAATAAATTGGGCGGATGATATAGACTGGCGGTAGACGTAGACATGGCAGTAGATGTAAATAAATTGGGCGGATGATATACACTGGCGGTAAACGTAGAAATGGCGGTAGATGTAGATAAACTGGGCGGATAATATAGACTGGCAGTAGACATAGACATGGCAGTAGATGTAAATAAATTGGGCGGATGATATACACTGGCGGTAAACGTAGAAATGGCGGTAGATGTAGATAAACTGGGCGGATAATATAGACTGGCAGTAGACATAGACATGGCAGTAGATGTAAATAAATTGGGCGGATGATATACACTGGCGGTAAACGTAGAAATGGCGGTAGATGTAAATAAACTGGGCGGATAATATAGACTGGCAGTAGACATAGACATGGCAGTAGATGTAAATAAATTGGGCGGATGATATACACTGGCGGTAAACGTAGAAATGGCGGTAGATGTAGATAAACTGGGCGGATAATATAGACTGGCAGTAGACATAGACATGGCAGTAGATGTAAATAAATTGGGCGGATGATATACACTGGCGGTAAACGTAGAAATGGCGGTAGATGTAGATAAACTGGGCGGATAATATAGACTGGCAGTAGACATAGACATGGCAGTAGATGTAAATAAATTGGGCGGATGATATACACTGGCGGTAAACGTAGAAATGGCGGTAGATGTAGATAAACTGGGCGGATAATATAGACTGGCAGTAGACATAGACATGGCAGTAGATGTAAATAAATTGGGCGGATGATATACACTGGCGGTAAACGTAGAAATGGCGGTAGATGTAGATAAACTGGGCGGATAATATAGACTGGCAGTAGACATAGACATGGCAGTAGATGTAAATAAATTGGGCGGATGATATACACTGGCGGTAAACGTAGAAATGGCGGTAGATGTAGATAAACTGGGCGGATAATATAGACTGGCAGTAGACATAGACATGGCAGTAGATGTAAATAAATTGGGCGGATGATATACACTGGCGGTAAACGTAGAAATGGCGGTAGATGTAGATAAACTGGGCGGATAATATAGACTGGCAGTAGACATAGACATGGCAGTAGATGTAGATAAACTGGGCGGATGATATACACTGGCGGTAAACGTAGAAATGGCGGTAGATGTAAAATAAACTGGGCGGATAATATAGACTGGCAGTAGACATAGACATGGCAGTAGATGTAAATAAATTGGGCGGATGATATACACTGGCGGTAAACGTAGAAATGGCGGTAGATGTAGATAAACTGGGCGGATAATATAGACTGGCAGTAGACGTAGACATGGCAGTAGATGTAAATAAATTGGGCGGATGATATAGACTGGCGGTAGACGTAGACATGGCAGTAGATGTAAATAAATTGGGCGGATGATATAGACTGGCGGTAGACGTAGACATGGCAGTAGATGTAAATAAATTGGGCGGATGATATAGACTGGCGGTAGACGTAGACATGGCAGTAGATGTAAATAAATTGGGCGGATGATATAGACTGGCGGTAGACGTAGACATGGCAGTAGATGTAACTTTTAACAGAAAGACATAAACAGGAAGCATAAAAAAAAAAACAGAAAGCATAAAAACTTCAAACTACAGAAACCGATTCAAAACATGATTTTGGACACATAAGAAAACATGACAGAAATTTAATAAATCGAACTGCATGGATAGCTATAAACCAGAGATCCCAAGCGATTGCAGAACATTTCTCAACATACATTCATCTGTCAAACCAGAGTTTCAGAAATTTCAACAGTTTTATAGAATCTGGACATACACTTCAAAAATTCACCAGGCAGGGGTTTTTAAAACATAAACCTGATTTTTATACATCGTTTTAAGATTTCAAAAAAACTATACAGGACTGGACATAACTTTCAAAAATACATTTTTTACAGGAATAACTTTTGTCTGATTGCAGCAACAAATCCCCGTGAACTCGATCCACCAACTACTTCAACTCATCAACTTGAGGCACAAAGTCCTCATCTGGAGGATCCATACCTACAACAGGGAGTTCAACTATGAGCCTAGAGCTCAGTAAGAACATGAAATGCGAAGTGATGCATATGTTGTGCATGAACATTTTCAAATACATGAACATTACATTACATTACATTACGTTTCACTGGACAGAAAGGTATAAGTGGGAGGAAGAGCTGGCGCAACAGGAGTACATGCCACAACAGGACATAACAGGAGTACATGACAGGATGCCAGTCCTCGTCCACACTTAACCATACATTACATTATAGGTTTTATCTTTCTTAACTTCAAATCCGGTGCTGAAAACATTTATAGGGTTTTTTTCAGAAAACGTGTATGCATAAACAGGTATGATGCTTAAACTCAACATATACAGATGACAGAATAAAAACAACGGGGAACAGAACACAAAAAAAAAAAAAACGTTTAACTTAAAGCATAACCTACGACCTAACTACTCGAACCAAAACCTAGTATCTCCATGCTGTAGGGCCAACTTATACGCATGAACTTACCTGTTGCCCGAAATGCAGTAATCTTTGTTCGTGAAACTTCGGTGATGTACGAACCTATGACACGCACGTTAAAAAAAATTAATAGAGTTGCAAATGCTAACTAATAACTTAGTAGAATATGCATCAAACTCCGTTCAAACCTTTAGAAAATACACCAACGTGTTTTCATACAAAAAACAGTGAGTTTTCTCCAAAATACCTTAAACCCAAACTTCGACAAAACTCACATTTTAACTTGTTCAAACTCATTAACTTTAGTAGATGATTACCTTCACTGGAGGAAACGGAAGAAAACAGGAGAAACAAGGTTTTGGAAATGGTCGCAGTCGCCTGGAAGAGAGAACAGAGAAGATGATGAAAATGAAGGTTTACGTAGAAGAGAAGAGAAGAGAAGACAATAGGTAGGTTTCTCAGCAAGTTATAGACATTTGACAACCATCCATTGTGTAACACCTGGGATTTTAAAGAATAATAAAATAGTTTGTTTTAATTAATTTAAAAAGAAAAGCGAACGGTTTCTTAATTTAGGTTCGGGTATTCTCAATAGAGAATTAAAGCCGGGTACGGGGTGTGGGTCAATTTACGAAAATTTATAATTAAGGACGGGATTTAACGGAATTTTTAGAAGGGCAAAATGGTAATGTTGATGTATTTATTGTTATTATTATTATTATTATTATTATTATTATTATTATTATTATTATTAAAAATAATAATAAAACAAACGACAGAATGGTTTTCAAACCATTCTGTCGTTCGACGTCGCGCGAAGCAGAGGAGGGGGAGAGCGACGGGAGGCATCGATCGCCGATCAACCGCCGTGATTTTCGACCCTCTCCGACCAGACGCCGGCGACGAGGAGATTCCGGCCGACTCCGCGCACGAACCAACCGGTAAGGCTCGGTTTCGCCCCTGTTTTGGTTCGGTTTTCACCCTGTTTAGGGTCTGTTCAAGGCCGATGGCGACGAGCCATTTTTGGCTCCGATCACCGGCGGTTTTGGGTTGTTTCCGGCGTGGGTTTGCCGACCCTTGGTCCGGTTTTAGTCGCCCGGCTGTGGGGAGCCGGTTTGGGCGAAAAATCAGAGAGCCCTCTTTAGGGCATTTCGGGTTTTTGCTTGTAGAACGGGATTTTTAGTTAGATTATGTTAATTGAAGGTATTTGAGGTTGATTAGTGAGGAATTAAGTGAGAATTGATGAAAAACCAAAATGAGGGATTTTTCGGGTAAAGGGGCAGTTCGGGTTTTGTGATATTTGACCTAGCTAGGGTCGTTTGTTTTCAAATTCCTTTTGGCAGGTTAAAATAGGTTATTAGAGGAGTACGTGGCCGCTGGAATCGTTCAATTCCAATATCCAACGCGAAAGTTACGCGCATTTGAAGTTCGGGTCGATTTTTACCCAACCCAAATTGGTGGCCCATTTAGTTAGGCTTTAGTTGGATTAGGCTAGAAATAATAGTTTGAGAGTAAGTTGGTGTATGTAGGCTTAATTTTAAAGAAGTTTGAATAATTGTAGTTAGAGTTAGCTTAAATATTCTTTAGAAGTAAATAGTGATGCTTAAGTGACTTTTGTGAATAGGTTTCCGAGTGGAGAACCCTCAAATTGTGTTGTGCCAAGTCTAAATTAATCTGAGTGGGGTTAATTGACATTGTGATTGGTGAATGTAAGCTTGATTGTAATAAAGTTTGAATTATTGTCGTAGGTCAAGCCGTAGGTGGACAGGTAACCGAGTAGCCTCAGCGAGCTAGGACGCCAGGTAAGTAGAGGACGTTTGTTTTGCCTTCGGGCCTACACCACGGAACGGTAGGATTTATTTGTTTGTTGTTTGGCCGTCTTCTTTGTTGGTTAAGCCTTGTTGGTTATTTGTTGTTGATGTTTGGTTGTCTTCTTTGTCGGTCAAGCATTGTTGATGGTTGATTGCTTTACTTTGTTCTGGTCTGGTTAAGTATTTGTGAGTTGGTTGCTTTGTTTTGTATTAAGTAATGTGAAAATGAATTTCCTTGTTGTGGTTGTCTGGTGTTGTTAGTTCAGTGTTGTTTGGTAATTGTTTGGTTGTTTTGTTCGGTATTGCATTTTTTTAAGCATGCATCATGGTATAGCACGTTAGGTACGATTAGTGGCATTGTTTGGCATTGTGAGCATGAAAGTAATCAGATAAAGTAAAATGTAAAATGCATATCGAATAGGGTGACTTGTCGGGCTGAGGTTGCTGGTAGTAGCACCCCGAGAGGAACTCTATGAGAGATGACCGGCTAAAACACGAGATCCTGAATAGTGGGTCTTGTCGGGCTGAGGTTGCTGGTAGTAGCACCCCGAGGGGACCTCTGTGAAGGATGACTGGCTAAGATACGTAAATGTAAAATGCATCTCGAATAGGGTGACTTGTCGGGCTGAGGTTGCTGGTAGTAGCACCCCGAGGGGAACTCTATGAGAGATGACCGGCTAAAACACGAGATCCTGAATAGTGGGCCTTGTCGGGCTGAGGTTGCTGGTAGTAGCACCCCGAGGGGACCTCTATGATGGATGATTGGCAAAACATGGAATTCTGAATAGTGGGCCTTGTCAGGCTGGGTTGCTGGTAGTAGCACCCCGAGGGGACCTCTATGAAGAATTAAAGCAAAGAACAGCAAATTAAAGCAATAAACGTAATCAGATAAAGTGAATTGTAAAAAAAATGCATCTCGAATAGGTGCCTTGTCGGGCTGAGGTTGCTGGTAGTAGCACCCCGAGGGGTACTCTATGAGAGATGGCAGCTAAAACACTTATTGCATTGTGTGTTGTCGTGTATTTTGAGTTAGTTTGTTGAGTTGCATTGGGTGGTGTTGTGCTGTTGTGTTAGGGTAGGATGGTGTGTGCATTGTTATTGTTATTATTTGTTACTCCCTACTTGCTAAGCGTAAGCTTACGTGTGTGTGTGTGTTCTGTGGTGTAGGTGACGACAGCAGTACAGGTTAGAGCTACGAGGAAAGCTAGGATTGGAACGCAGTCGTTGATGTACGCGGTATGCCGGTGCGGGCAGTTGTCGGGGCGTCTCGACCATGGTCATCGGAGATGTGGGGTTTAATATTTTGGTGGTTATTGTAAATGTTTATTGTTGTATATAGTTAAGTTAAGGGTGATAGGTCGCCCTAACCTGTGGATTTTCTACATTTGCGGATGTTAGTATTTTAGTTTCCCATTTTTCTATTATTAGAGATTTTGTATGCTGGATACTGAGTGATTAGCTGAGTAAGAATATTCTGGATCTGGTTTGGAATTGGTTTGTGTGCAGGTACTTAGCATTTTTGGAGGCGCCATTTTCAGGCGTTACTCTGCCGAAATTTTCGGGGAAGACGCCGTGGTGCTTAGCGGTTAGGAGTAAAGGTAATTAGCGAGTCTAGGCCTAGTTTAAATTATGTCTCAAAGTGGGTTTGGTTAGCAACGTAGCGGACCGAGCCAGGGTGGGTTCGAGGGTGTTACACATTGGCTCCCTTCCACCTACCTTAATTCCTTCCTAATTTACCCCTCCTTGCATTTCTAACTATTGGTTTTTAACTAAATTACTATTTAGTTCGTCGAATCGGTTTTACGAATCACTCACATCCAATTGAAAATATCGGCAAATTCATAAAAACATATATTGTATAAATATTCCCATTAATCCCGTTTAATATTTCAAGGGAATATTTACATTGCCAAAATGTCGGGTGTTATAGTTTCATTTCCATATACCTCCCCAAGCGATGTGAGATTGTAACGATCTCCTTTTTACGACCCGAGATTTGCCTATACTCGAATCCAGGATTTGCCCTGCAACTCAAGGTTTGCCCCGCCGTCGTGCTCATTCATACACTTTTGGGTCATCACAGTTTCAACTCCCTCTTTCATCGTTTTATTTCTTAAACTCAAAAATTTTGGCGTCTAAATTCCAATAAAATGTACATTGCTTTTATAGTGAATTTCTTTCGTACAACCAGTTTTAGGGACAATTACATGGTCATAAAAGTTGGGTGTTACAGACAGAATCACCCAAAATGCTCTCGGATAGTCTACAGTTCAACCTGTACTGAAGGTAGTCGACCAAACCACTGGTATAATTGATTTTAAGATGTAAAATGTTCTTTGGTTGTTGAGAGGTTGACCGAGCAATGAGGGCAGTCGACTCGACCTCTGTCATATTTAAAAATTTACACTTAAAATGCTCTCGGGGATGTGAACAGTTGACCGCGAATCATGTACGTTCAACCGAGAAGTTAAAAGAATATGATTATTTTGTGAGATTCAGAACACAATTAGAGGGCGTCTAGATAGATGTATGTTCATCATTCATGCATCAATCATGTATCATATTTCTTGTCATTTAAAAATGATTTGCATACTTATACTTCATGTCTTATTAGTATATCATATGCATTCAATGTGTGCATAGTCAGAATGTTCAAATTATGCATCAGGAATTGTTTACATGGAATGAAATTGTAGTGAATATTATTATTAACATTCAAACCCTATAGATATCTCGTCGGTGATGGACTGTGGACACATGTAAAGTCGTAAAATAAAAGGAGAGCGACTATGAGTCCCTCTTGGGTGTAAATTCCGAGCTCTCTAGAAGTTTTTATTGTTGTGATGTGCAGACGCTACTGTGAAATATTTAGTAGGATGTCACATATGTGTGCGGCTTTACATATGACGGTTATTGACCATGTATATCGACATTCACACTATATGTTGACATGACTTATGCACATTGACATTCAAACCATGGCAGTAAGTTGGTTTTTTCAATTTTAGATATTTGAGTTTATTTTACTTTGTTTCTCTTGGTTTTTCATGTAATTTTGATCTCGACTAGCAAAAAGCTAAGTTTAGAGATGTGATAATTCTATAAAAATAGAGCTATTATCATAATTTTAAGCAAAATTTTGTACTTATTATTGAGTTTTCAATAATTTAATGTATTTTAAATTATGACGTAGATAAATAATAAATCAAGTGAAATAAAAATAAAGAATTATGCAAGCTGAGAGGCACCTAAAGAAGTCCAAGTCGACTCATAAATGAAGAAAATTATTTGGTGCACCAATCAATGTCACGATTAAAATAGCCCGTGTTGTTGAAAGTTGTGTGTCAAAAAAATTTCTTTCATTTAGGATGTGGCTTGGACATCTTTGGGCCCATTTGTGGTTGCATAATTTTGTATTTTTCATGTGTTTAATTATTTATCTTAATAATACATTAAAATTACCAAACATTTGAGAATAAACATTAAACTTTTGTTTAGGATGATGACAATAAATCTATTTTTCATAACTTCACCAAAAACGTTATGCAATAAATTTTTAAGGGAAAAGTTTAATTTAGCTCCCAACGTATGAGGTCAATGGTCATTTGGTCCCTAACGTTTATTTTTGACATAATCAGACTCTATCGTATACACCGTTTGCAATTCAAATCCTCCCATTAAATTTTTCGTTAAATTTGACACGTGCTCTACATGTGTGCTGCTAAAATCTCAAAATACCCTTATTTCCTCCCGGAATCCTTAAAGTAAAAGTTAAATTCACCTTAAAACATACATTAAACTATCTCTTATTATTCCAATTTGAATTTACGATAGGAATTTTGAACAAATTTAACTTTTACTTTATGGATTTCGGGAGGAAATGAGGGTATTTTGGGGTTTTAGCAGCGCACGTGCAGAGTACGTGTCAAATTTATCGAAAAATTTAACGGGAGGGTTTGAATTGCAAACGGTGTATACGATAGAGTTTGATTGGATAAAAAATAAACGTTAGAAACTAAATGACCGCTGACCTCATACGTTGGGGGCTAAATTGAAGTTTTCCCAATTTTTAATATAAATCATCTATCAATAATAAACTACATAGTTTAAATAAATCAATTCTTGGTTTGGAATCATTTGAAACTAAATTTACGGGGAAAGTTTTCTATTTATTAAAAAAAACTAAAAAAATTAAATTGATCTCAAGGATTTTATTCAAATTTTGTATTTTTGTTGATATAGATAAAAAAAAATATCTTACTTTTCTACCAACGTTAAAGACGAGAATAAATTGAAAAATTATTTAAAAATAAAGTTGAAACCATTGGGACCATTGTGTGAAGATAAATTCTCATGATTAAACTAAAATAACTATTAAATTATAAGGACTAAAAGCATAATTGTGATGAAAATAAGAAGAATATTAGGTGATAGAATGATGCCATGAATTGGAATCTAAAGAAGGTGAAAGGGGCCCCTCTCTTTCTATCTCTCTCTCCCTCTTCTCTCATTAATTTCCATTTATGGGTTAGACATTATCTCGTAGTCTTTTTCAAACGCTTGAATTCATTCCCTATAATAATCATAACAGACGAGTCTTGCTATGGCCTCTTGAATTCATAAATTGGGGTTTTATATTCATAAAGATGCTTTTGGTATTCTTTAGAAAATGATCTCAATAGAATCCATATTTGTCCAATGGGATTCAATCTCCTTCGTTGAGTCAACAAGACGAAAATTAGCTAATTATTTTATATTTATTTTTAATAATTAATGCATGGAATAGAATAGCATGTGAGCATTTAGAAGAGTGACGTGGAAAGGGACCCACGCTGCCTTTACAATTATATATCTTGCTTTTCAAAGATATTTCACTCTTAAAACCATACAAATGTAATCTTTTAAAATAAATAATATTTTCTCTTTAAATTTCTTTAATATTAATAAAATAATTTAGATAAATTATAAATTACTAAAATAATATATTAATTATACTTATTAATGTGTCTTATGTCATAAAATAAAATTGTAATACAAAATTAAAGAATAATCTAACCTTACTTTTTTTAGGTTAAGTGCAAAAAAAAAGCTTCAACTATCCGAAAAGTACAAAAAAAAACTTAAAATTTGGAAAGTGCAAAATATAGCTTTGCGGATAACCGCTGACCCCCGCAGTGGGTGCAGTGATTACCAGCCTCAAAGGCGGTTAACCGCATAACGCGGGGGGTTACGCAGGTAACCGTTGACCCCCCGCATGATGGGGTTAACCGCATCAATTTCTGCAGTTAATCGCGTTTAGAACAGTGGGGGGCGCAGGAGGTTTGCGGTTAACTGCTAGACCCTCCGCGATATACGGTTAACCGCCTAATTTGAGCGGTTAACCGCCAGGCTCGCTGCACCCAGCGCGGGGGTCAGACCCTCATACGGTCCCCGCGTAATGCGGTTACCCGCTGCTTTGACGTGGTCCACCGCCGAGCACATGAACTCTCTGAAATATTCGCAGCACGGGGTATACTGTGGGTGAATAATTTCTGAAAAGAGACCCTAAACGGTCGATCGTTCGATGAATATGGTTGACCGTTTTAGTGCCTATTTAAGCACGCCCCCTCCTCCTCTTGTTTCTCATATCCAACTTCTCTCTCCACCTCTCATATTAGTTTGATGGATTTATTTCAAAATTTCTTTCGGCAGTATACCTTGAATAGGTATTGTTCATTAATATTAATGTATATTCCATTAAATATTATTTTACTGTTATTTACTATTTTATTATTTCTGAATTATTTATTAATATTTTTAAATTCTTTTGGAGATTTTTTTATAGTAATTATTAATATGTGTATTTCATCGGGCTAGTTATTTTTCTACTATTTACAAATTTATTATTTCTGAATTATTATTTATTCTTCATTTTTCTTTATAAACAATGGATCCAAGAAGATTTATCGATTTAAATGAGCAAACAAATTTTGATGTCGATATGGATTGGTATTCGCATACTAATAATGAAGAAATTGAGGCGTATTCGACATCTGTAACTCTAGACGAGGAGCTGCAAACACTAATTGGATCGGATGTTGATGAGGTGGAAAGCTTACCGATATGTGAAAAAGGATTTTTTTTGGGAAGAACATATAGTTTTATAAAACAAATTAAAAAAGAAATAGAACTATATTCTTTGAAAGAGAGTTTCGACATCACATTTGTCCAAAGTGACAATAAGCGACTGACAGCTAGATGCGCAGACGGATGTCTGTGGCGACTGCATGCTTTGAAAATGCAAGGCGAGGAGACCTATCAAATAAAGTCTTTGGTCAATTCTCACAATTGTGTGAGGGTAGTTGAGAATCGAAATGCTAGAGCGAAAAATCTTACAAATCATTATCTTGATAGATTTAAAAGTCAACATATTATGTGGGGTATCACTTTCCATCATCGAGACAGTCAGGAAGGATTTCACTATCAACATTATGCATGATATTGCCAAAAGAGCAAGAAGCATAGCTCGGACACTAAACGAAGGCAATGGCGACGAAGAGTACAAACTAGTCTGGTCGTACGAATCAGAAATATATAGATCAAATCCGGGCAGCACATTAGCAGTACATACTTACGATACAAGAAGTACTTTAATGATGTGACAGCCCGAAACCAAACCCGATCGAGGTCTGGGATCGAAGCCATCACTCCGGGACAGATAACAGAAAACGGGGACTATATTTTATTTTTTTGTGTACATTAAACTTTTAAAACATTTATAGAGGGAGAGAAAGTTCTCTGGATTCGAAATCAAACGGGAAAAACAGTTAACAGAATCGGAACGCAAAATGGATGATAGAAGAAAAGCAGGAAGTGATGAAAACAAAAGTAAATAAACTGGCAGGAGGCGTTGATGGAAGAAGCAGGCATCGAGTGGAATCGGTGGATACAAACAGAAATGATACTGGAAGATTTAGGCAGATGACGTGGCCGGATGATGTAGATGATGTCATCGAAAGATGTAGGCAGCAGATGAGATCGGAATGTGTGATGACGTCATCAGAAGATGTGATGATGTCATCGGCAGATACAGATAGTAAACGTAATCGGCAGAAGGTGATGACGTCAGCCGAAAGATAGATGATGTCACCAGAAGATACAGACAGTAGATGAGATCGAATGAGGTGATGACGTCAGCCGGAAGATGGGTGACGTCAACCGGAAGATACAGACAGAAACTGTAAATAAACTGGGCGGAAGACAATATTTTAAGGGCAGCGGTGGACATGATTTCTAAAGGCAGCAAAACAAGCGGGCAGCGGGCAGCGATGGATGAAATCGGAAGATGTAGTTTTTAAGGCAAATTTACAACTTTTGACAGGAAAACATATAGACAGAGAGCTTAAAACAGAAGACATAGAAGTCCCAGATTTCTCGAACCACATCAAAACATGGATCTCGAACACAACATAGAACATGACAGAAACTCAAGGAATTTCACTCTACATAAAAGCTCTAAAACCAGAGATCATTCATGCATAAGCTAACAGAAAATATTCCAAACCATTTCAGAATACTTCAAAACATCGTTCAACAATCAAATACAGCACAAACAAAAAGCATGAAAGTTATAAACCTTCAATGCCCGAATCTACACAAGGATGTAGAGCATACTTTACAATTAGCAGATTCAAAGGAAACAGACTGCATGGAGTTCCTAAACCAGAAGTCATCCACGCACAAACTAACAGATAATACTCCAAACAATTTCAGAATATTCAGAACATGAATTCAACTGTCAAATACAGTAGTTTTAAAAACTTAGACATCAAAATCTGTACATTGTTTTAAAATCTGAGGATCAGTACAGAACCTAATATATATTTGCAGACTTTCCCAAAACGGAAGTTTTTACAGAGTTTTTACAACGAAGCCAGAATTTTCAGAAAACTTTACAGATATAGACTATGCTTTAAAAATTTAAACCTCAGGATAGAATTTGTGTCTGGCTACTGCAACCACCCCCGAGAGCTCAAACCACCAGCCACCTATTCATCAGACTGAGGCATAAAGTCCTCATTTCCGGGTTCAGTACCTACATCAGAGAGTTCATCTATGAGTCTAAAACTCAGTAAGAACATAATAGATATGCAGTGATGCAAAATGCTATGCATGCGGTTTTCAGAAATATAGTGACAATATAGTACATTATGTTTTAGTGGCAGAGAGGTATAAGTGGGGCTTATAGGGGAACTGACAATCAGTAGAATCAGTGAGTGCACGATAGGCACATACAGTAATACAGTATACATATATATAACAGTACAGTAACAGTGGGTCAGTCCCCGTCCCGCACTTAACCGGTTCATTTCAGTCAGATTTTATCTTATTTAGTTTCAAACAGTGTACAGAAAACATTTGCGTGTCTTTCAGAGAAAACGTGTATGCATGAACGGTGCTTGAACTTAAACAGGCAGACAGCAGAAATAAGACAGCAGAAAGTAAATCAAAACCAGACATTTCAGAACATAACTCTAACTCTTCTACCCAAAACAACCCGACATAACAGAAAACCTAGTACCTCCGTGATGTAGGGCCTTAAGGGCCAAATCTATGCGTATGAACTTACCTGTCTGCTGCGGTGTTGATAGTCCTGAACGTCTCGGTTTCAGTAGTTTGTGAACCTAAAACATGCTTATACAGTTATTAACCCTAAACTTCTCAAGACCAATAAACAGTATAGTTAAACTTGTTAACCATCGTCGGGAATTACCTTCACAGAAGAAAACAGAAAAATGCAGGAGAAGCAAAGTGTGGAACTTTGCTTCAATCGCCTGCAAGAGAGAGAACAGAGAAAGAAGAGAAGAAGCAGAGAAGTGAATTGAGGGTTTCACATAGGAGGAAGAACTTAGCTTCTTCACCAAGTCGCCAGATGTCACTCGACCATTGGCTATCTCCCACCAACCTTAATTTCTCCCCAATTTACCCTTCCATGCATTTTAAACTTAGTGTTTAGTTTAGTTACACATTAGTTTGGTTCTCCCCTAACCAAATGCTCCAACATTTTACAATGAAGTTGTTATCGTATTTATGGCAATTTAAATCCATACAATAATTCAACAGATTATTACATGGCTAAAATGCCGGGTGTTACATTCCACCCACCTTAACAGAAATTTATTCCCCAAAATATGCCTAAGCAAAGAGGTCCGGATATTGGGCTCTGACATTCGCTTGTCTTTCCCATGTGGCTTCCTCTACATTATGATTTTACCATAAAACTTTCACCAATGGGACCACACGATTGCGCAACATTTTGAGTGAGGTATCCAGTATCTGTATGGGCCTTTATTCATATGTCAGCATCGGCATGATATCGAAGTCCACTTGTTTCACGATCTGAGTTGGATCCCGTACGCACTTTCTCAGCATTGACACATGGAAAATATTATGAGCACCATCCATTGACGCTGGTAGCTGTAGTCTGTAGGCCATGTTCCCAATTCTCTTCAAGATGGGAAAAGGCCCAACAAACCTTGGGCTTAGCTTTCCTTTCTTGCCAAATCTCATTACGCCTTTGAAAGGTGACACCTTCAAAAACACTTCATCACCCTCAGCAAACTCTAAATCTCTTCTTCTATGGTCCGCATAACTTTTCTGTCGACTTTGAGCAATCTTTATTCGTTGTTTGATAGCAGTTATTACCTCGGACATCTGCTGTAATATCTCAGGGCCGATAAACTTGGTTTCTCCGACCTCATCCCAACACAACGGGGACCTACACTTCCTGCCGTAAAGAGCTTCATAAGGAGCCATGCCAATTGTAGCCTGGTAGCTATTATTGTAAGCGAACTCCACAAGCGGTAGGTATCTACTCCAAGGATCATGAAAATCCAGCACGCACGACCTTAACATATCCTCTAGTATTTGAATTGTTCTCTCGGATTGCCCGTCCGTCTGTGGATGAAACGCCGTACTGAAATCCAACCTGGTACTCAGGGAGCTTTGCAAGCTTTTCCAGAACCTCGATGTGAATCTAGGATCTCGGTCAGATACAATAGACACTGGTACCCCATGCAGCTTGACAATCTCACTAATGTATAGTTCTGCATACTGGTCCATAGAGAATGTCGTCTTCACAGGTAGAAAATGGGCCGACTTCGTCAATCTGTCCACTATGACCCAAATACTGTTATGGCCCTTAGCTGTCCTTGGAAGGCCAACAACAAAGTCCATTGAGATGTTCTCCCACTTCCATTCGGGAATTGGAAGAGGTTGAAGTGTTCCACTTGGTTGTTGATGTTCAGCTTTGACTTGCTGACATATCATGCAGGACTCCACAAATTTGGCCACTTCATTCTTCATATTCGGCCACCAGAAGTGAAGTTTCAAGTCCTGATACATCTTCGTGCTTCCAGGATGCACAGAGAAAGGAGATGAGTTGGCTTCCGACAAGATGTTCTTTCATAACTCTTCATCTTTCGAAACATACCATCTATCTCTGAACTTAAGAATACCATCTCCCGAATAACTGAAATCGGAAGAAGCCATTGGTACCTTGCTCACCATATCAGCCATCTCCTTTGAATTGGTCTTCTGGGCTTCCTTAATTTGGTCTAGGACGGTGGGCCGTAGCGTCAAGTTTGCTAGTATGGCTGACAGCCCAGAAACTATCTCCATATCAAACTTCTGTATCTCAATCCTCAAAGGCATCGACACAGCCGATATAGCTGGTTGCATAGTAGCTGACATCCTGCTCAATGCATCGGTTACTACGTTAGCTTTACCTGGGTGGTATTTAATCTCAACATCATAATCTTTTACGAATTCTAACCACCGTCTTTGTCTCATGTTTAGCTCTTTCTGGGTAAAGATGTACTTCAGGCTCTTGTGATCAGAAAACACCTCACACGACTGTCCGTACAAGTGGTGTCTCCATACCTTCAGCGCAAATACAACTGCCGCTAACTCAAGGTCATGAGTAGGGTAGTTCTGCTCGTGGTTCTTCAATTGTCTGGACGCGTACGCCACTACTTTTCCTTCTTGCATCAATACGCATCCCAAGCCAATCTTTGACGCGTCGTAATATACAGTGAATTTGCCATCATCAACTGATAATACTAACAAAGGAGCAGTGGTCAACTTTTGCTTAAGTGTCTGAAAACTCATCTCGCAAGCTTCAGACCACTTGAATTTGATATCCCTCCTCGTTAAGCTGGTCATAGGCTTCGCTATCACAGAAAATCCCTTGATGAACTTTCTGTAATAACCAGCTAATCCGATAAAACTCCGCACCTCACTGGCATTCCTCGGTCTTGGCCATTCCTTCACTGCCATAATTTTGGCTGGATCCACAGATACTCCTTCAGCAGACACCACGTGGCCTAGGAAATTAATCCTACTCAGCTAGAACTCACATTTTGATAGTTTGGCAAATAATTGATGCTGCTTCAGAGTTGATAGCACAATTGCCAAGTGCTCCTCGTGCTCGGCCTTACTTCTGGAGTAAACCAGAATGTCGTCGATGAAAACGATTACAAATTTATCAAAGAAAGCTTGGAATATCCTATTCATCAGGTTCATGAATGCTGCCAGAGCATTAGTTAACCCGAACGACATCACTAAGAATTCGTAGTGCCCGTACCGGGTCCTGAAGGCGGTCTTTGGAATATCATCAGCTCTGACCTTCAACTGGTAATAGCCGGAGCGCAAATCGATCTTAGAGAATACCCGAGCCCCTTGTAGTTGGTCAAATAAATCGTCGATTCTCGGCAACGGGTACTTATTCTTGATCGTCAACTTGTTCAGCTCACGGTAGTCAATACACATCCGTAGGGACCCATCCTTCTTCTTAACAAACAAGACGGGAGCACCCCATGGAGAAACACTAGGGCGCACAAAACCCTTATCCACCAATTCCTTTAGCTGAGCCTTCAACTCCCTTAGCTCAATCGGTGCCATACGGTACGGATTCTTCGATACTGGTTCAGCACCTGGATATACGTCAATCTCAAACTCAATTTCACGATCAGGTGGCAATCCCGGTAAGTCATCTAAGAAAATCTCTGAGAAGTCCCGTACTACCGGAATATTCTGAAGTTCCACCTCACTTTGCCTTTGGACATCCACTACGTGGGCCAGGAATCCGATGCACCCTGACTTCATCAGCCGTTGAGCTTTCAGGAAAGATATAACAGGCATACGGTGTTTCTTCGGTAATGCCTGATAAGAGAATTCTACTTCATTTGGGCGTTTAAATGACACTAGCCTGGACCTACAGTTGATGGTGGCATGATGTCTAAACAGCCAGTCCATCCCCAGAATGACATCGTACCCTTTCATACCGATGACGATAAGGTCGGCGTACAACTTCTGGTTTCCTACTGACACTATATCACCCCGTACCACCTGCTCGGAGTGCATAAACTCTCCGGACGGTAGCATAATGCTGTAGGGTTGATCTGACGACGTACAAATAACCTTCTGTCTAACTATGAAGTCCATGGCCACAAACGAATGTGTGGCCCCCGTGTCCCACAAGGTATAAGCAGGTGTATCACATATTATAACTGTACCGGTAATTGCTGTGTGCAGATCAACATCATCAACGTCCTCCATCATTGCAAACACTCTCGGCACGGCTTGACCTGCTCTTGTGTCGGGCATTAGGCAATCTCGAACTTGATGGCCTGCCTTACCACATTGAAAACAAGCGCCAGTGATAAACCTGCACTCGCCCTGGTGGCTCTTCTGGCACCGTGGACATATGGTGAGCTGAGGAGCTCCCATCGGTCTCTTTCCCTTATCTTGGTAAGTGAGAGTCTCATTGGGCCTCTTAATGCCCTTATTTTGTTGCTGTTGAGGTTGCAGGTTTTGACCCTTCTGTTGTTGTTGCTGCTGCTGAGGAATACTTCGAATAATCCCTCTTGTTGAATCCCTCTGTCTCTGAGACTTTATTGTAAGGCTTCCAACTGATAAGCCTTGGCCACCACCTTCGTATACGGTGCCTCATCGAAACCCCTGGTTGCGATCGCGCATAATAAGTTCATCTTCAGCCCTTGAATGAACTGGTGTACCTTATTCTCATCGGTGGCCACTAGGTGAGGTGCATAACGGAACAATGACTCGAATTTCTGAACATATTCAGCCACCGACCCGTATTGTCGTAGCCGAGAGAATTCAACTAAATTTTCCTTCCTCACACTGTGATCGAAATACTTCTCGTAAAAGATTTTCTTAAATCCCTCCCAGCACAGTGCCACGGTAGTGGACTGCACCGTGTCCCACCAAAATCCAGCACTTTTGGTGAGATGAAAGGTGGCACATACAACCTTCTTATTCTCTTCCACTTCAGCGCAGTTGAACATACGCTCGATCTGCCGGATCCATTCCTCAGCATGAGTTGGGTCCGTAGATAGCCCATCAAACGTCGGCGGTTGAAGTCGACGGAATCTGTCTCCACTGTTGTCTCGCGGCGCATTATCACGATTGTTATTTCCATGGTTATTTCTGTCATCTTCTCTGACCATCATGCGTTCCACCATTCGAGATTGTACCTCCACCAGCTCGGTTAAACGATCAATGGTTCTGGCATTGTCACTTGCTTCATCTTGATGTCTTCTCACCATTTCTAATAAACCCTATAAACAGAATAACCTAACTTAATAAACATAACTTTTTCAGAAATTTTTAAACACTTATAGTTGGTGGAGCGATCTCACGTGGCGGGTTGCGCAGTCAGACATTTCACAGAATCGGTTTTAAAACTTTGTCTCTCTGATACCACAACTGTGACAGCCCGAAACCAAACCCGATCGGGGTCCGAGATCGAAGCCATCACTCCGGAAAAGATAACAGAAAACGAAGACTATATTTTATTTTTTTGTGTACATTAAACTTTTAAAACATTTACAGAGGGATAGAAAGTTCACTGGATTCAAAATCAAACGGAAAAACAGTTAACAGAATCGGAACGCAAAATGGATGATAGAAGAAAAGCAAGAAGTGATGAAAACAAAAGTAAATAAACTGGCAGGAGGCATTGACAGAAGAAGCAGGCATCGAGTGGAATCGGTGGATGTAAGCAGAAATGATACTGAAAGATTTAGGCAGATGACGTGGCTGGATGATGTGGATGACGTCATCAGAAGATGTAGGCAGCAGATGGGATCGGAATGTGTGATGACGTCATCAGAAGATGTGATGATGTCATCGGCAGAAGGTGATGACGTCAGCCGAAAGATGGATGACGTCACCGGAAGATACAGCCAGTAGATGAGATCGGATGAAGTGATGATGTCAGCCGGAAGATGGGTGACGTCAACCGGAAGATACAGACAGAAACTGTAAATAAACTGGGTGGAAGACAATATTTAAAGGGCAGCGGTGGACATGATTTCTAAAGGCAGCAAAACAAGCTGGCAGCGGGCAGCGATGGATGAAATCGGAAGATGTAGTTTTTAAGGCAAATTTACAACTTTTGACAGGAAAACATATAGGCAGAGAGCTTAAAACAGAAGACATAGAAGTCCCAGATTTCTCGAACCACATCAAAACATGGATCTCGAACACAACAGAGAACATGACAGAAACTCAAGGAATTTCACTCTACATAAAAGCTCTAAAACCAGAGATCATTCATGCATAAGCTAACAGAAAATATTCCAAACCATTTCAGAATACTTCAAAACATCGTTCAACAATCAAATACAGCACAAACAGAAAGCATGAAAGTTATAAACCTTCAATGCCCAAATCTACACAAGGATGTAGAGCATACTTTACAATTAGCAGATTCAAAGGAAACAGACTGCATGGATAGTTCCAAAACCAGAAGTCATCCACGCACAAACTAACAGATAATACTCCAAACAATTTCAGAATATTCAGAACATGAATTCAACTGTCAAATACAGTAGTTTTAAAAACTTAGACATCAAAATCTGTACATTGTTTTAAAATCTGAGGATCAGTACAGAACCTAACATATATTTGCAGACTTTCCCAAAACGGAAGTTTTTACAGAGTTTTTACAACGAAGCCAGAATTTTCAGAAAACTTTACAAATATAGACTATGCTTTAAAAATTTAAACCTCAGGACAGAATTTGTGTCTGGCTACTACAACTACCCCCGAGAGCTCAAACCACCAGCCACCTATTCATCAGACTGAGGCACAAAGTCCTCATTTCCGGGTTCAGTACCTACATCAGAGAGTTCACCTATGAGTCTAAAACTCAGTAAGAACATAATAGATATGCAGTGATGCAAAATGCTATGCATGCGGTTTTCAGAAATATAGTGACAATATAGTACATTATGTTTCAGTGGCAGAGAGGTATAAGTGGGGCTTATAGGGGAACTGACAATCAGTAGAATCAGTGAGTGCACGATAGGCACATACAGTAATACAGTATACATATATATAACAGTACAGTAACAGTGGGTCAGTCCCCGTCCCGCACTTAACCGGTTCATTTCAGTCAGATTTTATCTTATTTAGTTTCAAACAGTGTACAGAAAACATTTGCGTGTCTTTCAGAGAAAACGTGTATGCATGAACGGTGCTTGAACTTAAACAGGCAGACAGCAGAAATAAGACAGCAGAAAGTAAATCAAAGCCAGACATTTCAGAACATAACTCTAACTCTTCTACCCAAAACAACCCGACATAACAGAAAATCTAGTACCTCCATGATGTAGGGCCTTAAGGGCCAAATCTATGCGTATGAACTTACCTGTCTGCTGCGGTGTTGATAGTCCTGAACGTCTCGATTTCAGTAGTTTGTGAACCTAAAACATGCTTATACAGTTATTAACCCTAAACTTCTCAAGACCAATAAACAGTATAGTTAAACTTGTTAACCATCGTCGGGAATTACCTTCACGGAAGAACAGAAAAATGCAGGAGAAGCAAAGTGTGGAACTTTGCTTCAATCGCCTGCAAGAGAGAGAACAGAGAAAGAAGAGAAGAAGCAGAGAAGTGAATTGAGGGTTTCACATAGGAGGAAGAACTTAGCTTCTTCACCAAGTCGCCAGATGTCACTCGACCATTGGCTATCTCCCACCAACCTTAATTTCTCCCCAATTTACCCTTTCATGCATTTTAAACTTTGTGTTTAGTTTAGTTACATATTAGTTTGGTTCTCCCCTCACCAAATGCTCCAACATTTTACAATGAAGTTGTTATCATATTTATGACAATTTAAATCCATACAATAATTCAACAGATTATTACATGGCCAAAATGCCGGGTGTTACAAATGATATGTCAAAGAGTATATATGTGCATGGCTGCTTGTAAGGCAGGTTTGCTGCAGCACGAACGCTCTGTCATTTGTTTGGATGGTTGTCATCTAAAGGGCTCGTGTCCCGGCCAATTACTGACGGCCGTCAGTATTGATGGCAACGATGAAATATATCATGTTGCCGTTGCCAACGTCGAAAAAGAAACTGAGGACACATGGATGTGGTTTTTGAGAATTTTGAAGCAAGACTTGAATATGGGATCGGGAGAGAGCTGGACAATTATTTCGGATCGACAAAAGGTATAATATATTTTCAATTGTTAGAGAATTATATTATTACTAATTTTGACTCAGTTTTTCTTTCAAATATCAGGGGTTGCGAAATGCTGTTGAGAACAAATTTTCTTTCCCCGAACATCGCTTCTGCCTACGACATATGTATGCAAATTTCAAAGTCTCTTTCGGGGAAAAAGGTACAGAGAGGTGATGTGGAAAGCCATCATTTCGAAATAGAAATGAGAAATTTATTTCAGTTAAACTCGGAAGCCCATGTATGGCTTCGAAGGGAAGAGTCTAGATATTGGGCTAGTTATGCATTCTCTTCGATCTCTAAGTGCGATATATGCTTGAATAATTTGTCGGAGTCATACAATGCAGTTCTATTGTCTGCCAGAAACAAACCGATTATCACTATGTTTGAGACAATACGAAAAGATTTGATGACTCGCATTGTCAAAAAGTTTGAGAAGATGGCCCAATCAACAGACATTCTATGTCCCTGGATAAAGAAAAAGCTTGAGGATCTAAAAATTGTAGCTCAAATCTGGAGTGCTCAGTTAGCAGGAGATGCACGATTTGAGGTCAGCAACGATTACGAACAATACAAGGTTGACATGAATATGGCTGTGTGCGAGTGTAGCAGATGGGAGCTGACCGGAATCCTTTGTGTCTATTCCATTCCTGCATTAATAAAATGAGAGTGGAACTAGAAAGGTACGTGCATCCTTACTATCACCGGATGACTTATATGAAGATGTATTCACAATTTATTCAACCCATGAACGGCCCACAAATGTGGCCGGCTATGACGGCACTCATGCTGCCCAGAAGACATCGTTAACCTGGTAGGCAAAAAATAACAAGAGTACGAGATGTCGACGAACCATCAAGTTCAAAAATTAGTAAGAAAAACTCGAAGATGACGTGTAGCATATGTCGGCAGTTAGGGCATATAACACCCGAGATTTTTCGGTGTTACAGTTTTTAATTATTATGCTCAGAAATGGGGAAGTGGAGAAATTTAAAGCCGTTTTACGAGCGGAAAGTTTTGTTAGAACCTTAGGAATTTATTAGATTATTTGGTGGGATAAGGAAATTTCAGAGAAACCAAGTCGACGGGGTTTATATTGAATTAAATAGTGAGAAAAACCAAACTAATGTGTAACCAAAACAAAACCACTAGTTAGGAAACAATGGAGGGGCGGTTTAGGAAGGAATTAAGGTTGGTGGGAGGAAGCTAATGGATGGATGCCAAGTGTCCAAGCTTGTTGAAGAAGCCATGCCCTCTCTCTTCCTCTTCCTCTCTTCTACGTGAAGCCTCCCTTCATTGTTCTACTTCTCTCTGCTTTTAGTTTCTTCTCCAGGTGACAGACTCCTCTCCTCCGTTTCTTCCGTTTTCTTCGATCAAGGTTCGAGGCTCACAGAGGCAACACGATCAAGGCTCGCAAACTCTACGGACGCCATGTAAGTTCATACGCATAGGTTGGCCCTTAAGGCCCCACAATACGGATGTACTAAGTTTTACGTTGTTGAGTTTGTCAGTGGGTAGATAGGCTGTATGTAGTGTATAAAGTTAAGTATGTATGTTTTAAGAAATGTCCTGAGAACCTATCTTTTATTCTGTGTTTTGATGTCTTGTCTTTACTCTATGCACATAAATGTTCATGCATACACGTTTTTCCTGAAAGTCATATAAATGTTTTATGCACGAGGTTTGAAGTTAAGAAAGATAAAACCTGTAATGTAATGTACGGTTAAGTGTGGGACGAGGACTGGTATCCTGTTCTGTATCCCTGTTATGTGCCTGATAGTGTGTGACGACCCCTGACCCGATCGGGGCCAGCGAACCTCACTCCGGACATTAAAAACGTGACATATTTTTTTTTCTTGAACTTTTAAAAATTTAAAACATTTAAAATAGAGGACATAAAATTGAAGGCATAAAATGGAAGGCATAAATTGGATGACAGAAGTGGGGCGGAAGATGTGGGGTGGAAGATATAAGGTGGAAGATGTAAGGTGGAAGGTGGAAGATGTAGGGTAGAAGATGTAGGGTGGAAGTTGAAAGATGTAGGGTGGAAGATGTGGGTGGAAGATGTAGCGTGGAAGATGTGGGTGGAAGATGTGGGCGGAAGATGTTGGGCGGAAGATGTTGGGGTCGGATAACATAAGGTGGAATATGTAAGGTGGAACGACGTAAAGATGTAAGGTGGAAGATGTAAGATGGAAGATGTGGGTGGAAGATGTGGGTGGAAGATGTGGGTGGAAGATGTGGGTGGAAGATGTGGGCGGAAGATGTTGGGCGGAAGATGTTGGGCGGATAACATAAGGTGGAAGATGTAAGGTGGAAGACGTAAGGTGGAAGATGTGGGCGGAAGATGTTGGGCAGAAGATGTGGGCGGAAGATGTTGGGCGGAAGATGTAAGGAAGGTGTAAGGTGGAAGATGTAAGATGGAAGATGTGGGCAAAAGATGTTGAGCGGAAGATGTGGGCGGAAGATGTTGGGCGGAAGATGTTGGGGGTGGAAGATGTAAGGTGGAAGGTGTAAGGTGGAAGATGTAAGATGGAAGATGTGGGCGGAAGATGTTGGGCGGAAGGTGTAAGGTGGAAGATGTAAGATGGAAGATGTGGGTGGAAGATGTTGGGCAGAAGATGTTGGGCGGAAGATGTGAGCGGAAGATGTTGAGTGGAAGATGTAAGGGGAAGACTTAGGTGGAAGCCATAGGCAAATGCCATAATTTTAAAGGCAAAAATGACAATATTTAACAGGAAGACATATAAATAGGGAGCATAAAACAGAAGGCATAAAAGTTTCAAACCCTCAAACCCGATTCAAAACTTTTTTTTTTAATATCAGAAAACATGACTGAAGTTTAAGAAACCAAACTGCATGAATAACTCTAAAATCAGAGAAAATCCATGCGCAACCTAAAAGAGAAAATCTCAAGCAATCCTAGAATATTTCAGAACATACAATCAACTGGTTTTTAAAACATCAACACCAAAATCCATACATTATCCAGAATTTTCAAGAAAACATACAAAATTTGACAGACTGACATACACTTCCAGGATTCACTAAACAGAAGTTAAAAAAAAAAACATAAATGCAAGGTCTATACATTGTTTTAAAATTCCAAAAGCTATACCGGACTTGTCATAACTTTCAAAAATACTTTCTCACAGGATTAACATTTGTCTGACTGCAGCAACCAATCCCGATGAGCTCGATTCGCCAACTACATCAACTCGTCATCTTGAGGCACAAAGTCCTCATCTGGAGGATCCATACCTACAACAGGGAGTTCAACTATGAGCTTAGAGCTCAGTAAGAACATACTAGAATGCAGTGATGCATATACTATGATGAACATTTTCAAATACATGAACATTACATTACATTACATTTCACTGGACAGGAAGGTATATGTGGGAAGAAGAGCTGGCGCAACAGGAGTACATGCCACAACAGGATATAACAGGAGTACATGACAGGATGTCAGTCCTCGTCCACACTTAACCATACATTTCATTACAGGTTTTATCTTACTTAACTTCAAACCGTGTGCAGAAAACATTTTCATGACTTTCAGAGAAAAACGTGTATGCATGAACATTCATAAACAGGCAACAGAATGATAAGCAGGATATAAAACAGAACACACTTAACCTAAAACATAACCTATGATTTAACTACCCAACAGAAATCCCAACAACATAAAACCTAGTACCTCCGTATTGTACGGCCTTAAGGGCCAAACCTATACGTATGAACTTACCTGTTGTCTGAAATACAGCAAGCTATGCACGCACAACAACGGTGGTTCACGAACCTAAAGAATGCAAAAAATCGGACATTAGCCTAAACTTCAAAAAAACTAACGTTTAACTAACCTAAACTTGTTAACTAGTGAAAAAGGGTTACCTTTGCTGAAGGAAACCGAAAGAAACGGAAGAAATAAAGTTTGGAAATTTGTCTCAGGCGCCTGGAAGAGAGAAAACGGAAGAGTGTTTCACGTAGAGTGAAGAGAAATGAGGAAGAATGGAAGAGAAAAGGCATTGGCTGCTTCAACAAGTTTTGCCAAGTGTCAATCATCTACTGATTCCCTCCCACCAACCTTAATTCCTTCCTAATTTGCCCTTCCATTGGTTTTTAACTAAATTTCTATTTAGTTAATCGAATCGGTTTTACAATCACTCTCATTCAATTGAACATTCCAATAATTTCATTAAAAATAGTCATTGCATTAATATCGGAGTACATCCGCTTACATATTCGGGGAATAATTATATAGGCAAAATGCCGGGTGTTACATAGTGCACAGTGCCTGATAGTGCACTTCTGTTGCGCCAGTTCCTCTATAAGCCCCACTTATACCTTCTGTGCACTTGACGTAATGTAAAGTAATGTTCATGTATTTCAAAAGTTCATGCATAGCATATGCATCACTGCATTGTATGTTCTTATTGAGCTCTAGGCTTATAGTTGAACTCCCTGTTGTAGGTATGGATCCTCCAGATGAAGACTTTGTGCCTCAGGCCGACGAGTAATGCAGTTGGCGGGACGAGCTCATGGGGTGGTTGTGGCAGCCAGACATATTTTGAATCTGTGGGGGTGTATTTTTGAGGTGTATATCAAGTTCTGTATAGCTTTTGGGATTTTAAAACGATGTATAGACTTTGTGTTGATGTTTTAAAACCTCTGTTCTGACAGTTGTATAGACTCAGTAAGGACATAATCAGAATGCAGTGATGCAAAATGCTATGCATGCAGTTTTACAGAAATACGGTGACAGTACAGAGCATTAAGTTACAGTGGCAGTAGAATTAAGTGGAGCTTATAGGGGAACTGGCAAACAGTGGGGGAGGGGGAGGGTGCACTATCAGGCACAATGAGGGATACAGTACAGTAAACAGTTCTGGGGCCAGTCCCCGTCTCGCACTTAACCTGGTACATTTCAGTCAGATTTTATCTTGTTTAGTTTCAACAGTGTACAGAAAATATTTGCATGTCTTTCAGAGAAAACGTGTATGCATGAACGGTGCTTGAACCTAGACAGGCAGACAGCAGAAATAAGACAACAGAAAGTAAATCGAAGCCAGACATTTCAGAACATAGACTATAACCTTTCTACCCAAAACAACCCGACAGAACAGGAAACCTAGTACCTCCGTGATGTAGGGCCTTAAGGGCCAACCTACGGTTATGAACTTACCTGTTTGCTGCAGTGTAGAATGCTCGAATGTCCCTGGAACGCTCGGATCTGTTCCTGAAATGTAGAGAAATTAAACAAGCTGCAAATGCTAATAAATAACTTGTAGAATATGCAGCAAGCTCATTTTAACTCTTTAGGAAAACACACTAACATATTTTCATTCAAAACAGTGAGTTTTCACGGGATTAATAACCCTAAACCCCAGTGAAAACTCGCATTAAACTTGTCCAAAATCAATAACTTCTGTAGATGATTACCTTGGTTGAAGGAAATAGAAGAAAAACGAGGAAACAAAGTGTTGGTGCTTTTTCAAAATCGCCAGGAAGAGAAAACAAAGAGCAGTGGGAAGAAACAGATGAGAAGTGAGGGTTTCACGTAGGAGGAAGACTTAGCTTCTTCATCAATTCGACAGATGTCATTCAACCATTGGCTCACTCCCACCAACCTTAATTTCTCTCCAAATTGCCCCTCCATGCATTTTAAACTTAATGTTTTGTTTAGTTACACATTAGATTACTTCTCCACAATTATTCCAACAGTTTCACCAAAACACTCCTTTATATTAATATAATATTAATCCCGATTAAATAATCCGGGAAAACTATTACATGGAAAAATGCCGGGTGTTACAATTGGCATGCAAATGACAAGTATATTGTTTTTACAAATAGATATTAGCGTTGTGTCTCTTCCGAGCCTTGAGCCTTTCATCATGACTTGTGTGGTTGCATGCCTTAATCCGCTATTCTCTCAATATCATTTCCTCAGGTACTTGGAAGATTAAATGAACCTTTGAATCACAAGTATCAACATGATAATTTTTCGATTTTTGGATTTATTTTCGTTCTCTAATAACATACTCAATTGATTATTCCTCAGTTATATATTCATTTCATTAATCTTTATTATGTTAAAATAATATTTATATGTTTTCAAAAAATAATAATAATAAAAACATCCTTTTTCATGAATTTCACATTCTAATTACAAATCCCATGCAATCCTTTTCTAAAGAGTTTTTATAAAAAAACAACCTCAAATATTGGTTTTTTTAAAAAAACCTTAAACTTTCAATCCTAAGAATTCAATTCCTAAACTATTAAAAACCTAACAAAACAAACTCTGCCGATCGACCGATCTCTGTCCGTTCTAAAAAATGCCACATAATAGACGACCGATCTTTGACAAACGACTGTCCGTTATTTCCAGGGCCACGTGGCACTTGACATGTCAGATCAGACGCACATGTTGGATGTTGACACCCTCCGTTGCATATGCAGTGCACGGTGCTCAGGAACGGTTAGCTGTTTCCGGTGAACAGCAGACCATTCTAACGCAAACAACTAACCGTTCTTCTAGAACAGCCGTCCAGCTTGCGAGAACAACCAACCGTTCTGGAATTTTGACCCTCTGTTGGTAAAGTAAGAGCGGAGAACAGTCACACATTCCACAGAAGGGTCGATCATTCTAGAGAACAATCTCTGACTCATCACTCCATTGTGATGACCCGAATGTGTACATATGAATACGACTGCGGGGCAAACCTCGGGTTGCGGGGTGGAACCCGGACTCGAGTATAGGCGAATCCCAGGTCGTAAAAGAGGGAGTCGTCACAATCCCACATCACTTGGGGAAGTATATAAAAATGAAACATATGTAAGGAAACCCTCCCAAGATAGTAAGACGCGTTTTGTAGCACAATTGGTAATGGATCCCATAAGAACTCTGAAGTTAAAAGTGCGTCGGTGAGAGTAGTACCAGGTTGGGTGACCGATTGGGAAGTCCACAGAAAACAAAGCTGTGAGGAGAGGATATTGGGTCACGGCACAATCCCTAGAGCGGACAATATCTTACTGGGAAAAAGGGTGGTTACAAATGGTATCAGAGCCTGTACCCAACCGAAAATGTGGCCAACGAGGGCGTTGAGCCCCCAAAGGGGGGTGATTGTGATGACTCGGATGTGTACGTATGAGTACGACTGCGAAGGAAATCTCGGGTTGCGGGGTGGAACCTGGAGTTGGGTATATGCGAATCTCGGGTCATAAAAGAGGGGGTCGTCACAATCTCACTTTGCTTGGGGAAGTATATGGAAATGAAACATATGTAAAAAAACCCTCCCAAGATAGTAAGATGCATTTTGGAGTACAATTGGCAATGGATCCCATAAGAACTCTGAAGTTAAAAGAGTTTCGGCGAGAGTAGTACCAGGTTGGGTGACCGACTCGGAAGTCCTCGCCAAAAACAAAGCCATGAGGGGAGGATATTGAGTTACGGTCCAATCCCCAGAGCGGACAATATCTTACTGGGAAAAGGGGTTGTTACATCCATAATTGTCATGGGTCAAATTTTCAAGTAAATCCAATATCGTTTGGTATTTTCTTAAAATTAATTTTTTATAATGTGTAATGTAAGTATGTTTTATGATTTAATTCATTAAAATGACAATAAATCGTACAAGTGCTAGAAAATCACGAAAAGTTTCCGATTATCTTTCCATGGTTTGGTGAACATACGGTCAAATTTTCAAGTAAATCCAATATTGTTTGGTATTTTTTTAAATTAATTTTTTTATAATGTGTAATATAAGTATGTTTTATGATTTAATTCGCTAAAATGACAATAAATCGTACAAGTGCTAGAAAATCATGAAAAGTTCCCTATTTTTAAATTAATTTTTTATATTGTGTAATTTATTGAAAAAAAAGTTGAAAAATTGAACAGAGTTTCCTTTGTTTTATGACTCTACCATAATTAGTTTCAAACAATTCTTTCATATTCAAATGACAAGTTTATAATCACCAAACAGTTTCAGAATTTTGTAGTTGCAACTAAATTACATCAAAATAAATTACATTAAAATAAAGTAAATAAAGTAAAAACTACAAAACATAAACTAAGATGATGGGGAGGGTGATTGGACATCGTCGTCATCGGCCTCCATCCAATCCTAGATGATTTGTCTCGTATCTCTTTGGTAGTCCATCATTCCTCTTAGGTACTACATCATCTGTCTATGGGACTTCATCACTTCTCTATGGGACCCCATCACCTCTCTATGGGACTCTGCATGTCCCACTTCGAGATGATGGAGTCTCTCTGCGAGAAACTCTACTTGTGGCTGCGTTAGGGCTTCCTCTATAGGAACATCCTGAGAGGTGGATGCTCTCTAATCTCTCTTCTCCATCTACATCCCATCGACTTCAATTAGGCCCATCCGAATAAAATGAAGTCTATCAAATACGTCGGCGACCCGTTGTGTCCTTATATGCTCTCCAGAAGGGAGATCAATCTAGAATTGCTAGACGATATTCTATATCAACGCGCCAAAGGGCAGGTTCTTATTGCGTGTCCGCCCGATCTCACAAATGTGACTTAAAATCAAGAACCCGGGGTCGAAATGCCTCCCTCTGTAAAACTTCTCCTTGACATAGAGATCCATGCACTTCACGAGATCTCTATGTCCATGCCATGGTAGGATGGTGTGAGACAACATGTTGTGAATTGACCCGAGCTCTGAGATTTAAATCTTTGAATCTTAGCCTCATGAACCCTGCAATGTTAGAGTTGCGATGAATTTGCCTCATGAGCTGTACTCTATTGTCCGATCCAATAAAATGATAGTCTCGGGAGGCATGATAGTATCTCTTTGCCCCTTCTCCGACAAACTCGATCAACTCATTGACCGTCTCTGGAGTAACTTCGATCTCCGTACCCAGGATATACGTCTTTATAGTTCCCGACCTTCTGCTAAAGGTCAAGTTCGCAAAAAATAGGCGAATAATTTTGTCACAGCTTTCGCCCTGTATACCATACACCTCGTGCAGACCGATTTTGTCGAACATCTCCTGATCTCCACGGACCCCCAACCTTTAAAGTCTATTGTATTCAAATGCATAACAGAGCGGTGTAATTGATCTAACTCAAATCGCTCTTTGCATATCTGATTTTGAAATTCAAGCGACATGAACCCAGCTCGCGATCGTGGCACATTTGGCCAGTTAGTCAGGTCACCTTGTGTCGCATCACCTTGCGACGTTGACGGTGCCCGACGTTCTGACGACCCAACTTTTCACCTAATAATCAATCTCTCATCCATTTGATGGGGAGTTTTGGAATTTTTTTTACAAATTTAAGGGCTCAGATTTGTCAGATTTTGGCTAAAAATCAATGGAAACTATTGATAATGGACAAATCAACAAGTGGAGCTAAAAACTATCGTTTTTTTTTACAAAAAACAAAAAAGGGCTAAGAGAATTTTTGAAATTTCGAAGGTGGGGACGAGTTTTTGGACTCTATTTCTATATAAACTATCGGGGAACGAACGGCCGTTTAGGGGGTGGTGACCCTCCATTCTCTGCCCTAATTTTATGAACAGGGGGGTCAATAGCCTGCAACAGCCGTCCGTTATCTAAGAACGGT
Organism: Begonia masoniana; assembly: GCA_022432975.1. Lineage (NCBI taxonomy): Eukaryota > Viridiplantae > Streptophyta > Magnoliopsida > Cucurbitales > Begoniaceae > Begonia > Begonia masoniana. The sequence goes on from CM039516.1 coordinate 39,028,668, forward strand.
CGGCTGTTATTATGTAACGTTTGACCTTTCTTCTCAGTGCAGAGGGTCAATAGCCCAACACGGTCGGCTATTCTCTAGAATGGTCAGTTGTGTTCGTGGAACGTCCGACCGTTCTCCGCTCTTAGTTTACCAACGGAGGGTCAAAATCCCAAAACGGTCGGTTTTTCTCGCAAGCCGAGCTGTTGTTCTCGAAGAACGGTCAGCTGTTTACGTTAGAACGGTCGGCTATTCGCCATAAATAGCCGACCATTCCTGAGCACCGTGCACCGCACGTCCAAAATAGGGTGTCTACATTTAACCTGTGCGTCCAATCCGACGTATTAAGTGCCATGTGGCCCAGGAAATAATGGGCGATCGTTTGTCGAAGATCGGTCGTCCGTTATGTGGCGTTTTTTGAGAACGGACAGAAATCGGCCGACCGACATGATTTGTTTTGTTAGGTTTTTAATAGTTTAAGATTTGAATTGTTAGAATCGAAAGTTTAAGGTTTTTTTTTAAAAAAAAAACCAATACTTTGAGTTTTTTTTTACAATTGTTTTAAAAAAATAAATTTCTTAAAACATTTCAAAAATTAAATCATCGATTTTTCTCTTCCATATTTTTTATTATTTATTGAAAATTAGAAGATAGTTATTTTTTGTAACTCGTAAATGTAGTTATAAGAACTAATTAATAGAAATCAAATTATTAAGCTAATTAAAATTAATAGAATAGCTAAGTATAAAATAAGATGAAATAAAAGTCAAAGATAGTAATGATGAGTGTGAAGTGAGTTACACCCCGGCTTTTTGGTTCGTAAATCCTATTTTCTTCCTTTTTCAATTAATATTTAAACAAGTAATTAACATTAATATAATACCAATATTAATTATTCCTTTAATTTTCTAAGCGTTTTAATTTATTTAATAAACTATATTTATGTTTGTATATTAACTACAAATACTACACATCTATTTATATTAATGTTTTCCTTGCAATTTATTTGAGTCATATTTATTGCCAAAACTACGTGATAAGTTGTTTGTTTGAGTTTTTTTCCTCTTCGACTAAATTAATTTTACTCTGTTAATATTGATTCAAATTTTGTGGTAAATTTTTTTAGTTTTATGATAATTTTATTTTCTTATTAATATTGCAATATTCTTTCTATATTAATAGATGTGTGAGTTGTAAATAAAAAATAAGTGAGAATAAGAGAGAGAGAAGAAAGTATATAAAAGAGAGTCTCATAGAGAAAAAGGTACGCTGGAGATAAAAAATAGTGAATGTACTCTGTAAGGTTTTTTTCTCTTGGTGAGCGACGTCTCTTGTATTATGGGTAATGCTGCTAGTGATGTTGCAGTATTACGAAAAACTCTCACTTTTTTTATTCTTGAATAAAATTTGCTACTAGAGTTTTGTGCTTAGACGTAGGATTGTTTGGTTCTAACCATGTAAATCTTGCGTCTTGATTTCTTCTTTCATTCTTCTGTTTTAATCTTGATATATTTCTCGCAGTTTGTGTGATTGAGTTTTTGCTTTAATCACTACAAGTGGTGCAATGAACATGAATTGTTTGTTTCGCTTTTAATGGCGAGATTCGAGGTTGAAAAATTCACAGGTGAGAATAATTTCAAAATATGGTGAGTCAAGATGAAAGTTTTCCTAGTTCATCAAGGATTGTCCGCTACTATTGATCCTGATGCATTGGGAAGCTTCAATTGTCTGATGGGGATAAGACTTCATGGAGTCCAAAGTGCATAGTGTTATTTTGCTGAGTTTAGGGGATGAGGTACTAAGGGAGGTCATTGAATAAGATTTGGCAATTTTAGTATGGTCCAAGCTTGAAGCTTTATATATGAAAATTCCGCTGGCGAACCGTCTGTATTTGAAAAAGAAGCTATACATAATCACAATGATTGAATTCAAGGAGATGCGGAAACATATTGATGACTTTAACAAAATAATCATGGACTTGAATAACATTGACGTCAAGATAGAAGAAGAGGATAAATATGAGTTCTCTACCGAAGCAGTATGAGCATTTTGTCGACACTATGCTCTACGAGAAGTAAACCCTTACCATGAACGAGGTTAAGGCAGCGCTAAATTCAAAGAACCTTCAGCGGAAAGCTGGGCATAAGGAAATTCCAGATGGGAAGAGGTTATCGGTGGAGGGAAGAACTAAAACTCATGAATAGAAGAACTCAAATAATAAGACGATGTCAAAATCTAGGCAACGTATGAAGTGCTTATTTTGCAAAAAGAAATGATAGTTTTAGGAAAGATTGCAATGAAAGGAATAACAAGATGGCCGAGAAGAAAATCGAGACCAGTGATGCCTCAGTGGTCTTGGTTAGTTATGACTCTTCAGATGTTTTGGTTGCTTCAATGAAGGATTCTGCTAATCAATTGAGTCCTTGGTTCGGGGTGTTCATTTCATATGACTCCAAGGAAGGAGTGGCTTCAAAATTTTCAGCCATATAAAGGTGGATAGGTGCACTCGGTAACAACAAATCGTGCACCATACAAGGCACTGGTTCAGTACAAATTATGATGTTTGATGGATGCGTTTGAAAAATTCAGAACGCGAGGTATGTCCTCAGCTTAAACGTAACCTTCTATCAATTGGCATATTTGATGATTCTGGTTGCATGATGAACGTTGAAAAATGATGAAAATCATGAAATGATCTATGGTTATGATGAATGGGGTTCAGGTAAATGGTTATATTTCCTAGATTGTAAAACTGTTGTTAGCGGGTCTATAAATATTGCTAACAATGTAGAAGGAAATGCTCGATCATAGCATTTGAGGCTCAAACATTCGAGAGAAGCAAGGAAGAAAATGCTTCAGAAAGAGTTGGCTCTATGAATGAAAACTGAGCCGAGGGAAGCAGAAAAAATTGTGCTTCAGGAGAGTTGGATGAAAGTAGATCCGATAATGTTTCTCAGGTAGATGATCAGCAGACTAATCGAGTGACTTCTGAATTAGAGGGCTCGGTGGAAGAAGGAGGAGTGATGAATTATCAACTCACACGGGACAGATCTAAACGAGTGGTGAAACCTACTAAACATCTCATATATGCAGATATGGTCAGCTCTTTCAGTTTCTGCTAAACTTGAGAATGAGGGATCTGTGAATTACACAGATGTTCTTGCCAAAGTTCTTCCAATTACCAAATTTAAGTTTTGTTTAAGCTTGGTAGATATGGAGGAAGACTAATCAAGGCTGGAGGATGCACAAATTTGGATAGCAAAGTGAAAGTGTTCAAAATCTGAACCAATGAGGAGATTGTTAATATTGGTTCAGATTTTATGATATATTTTTTCTGATTTTATGACGATTTTATTTCCTTATTATAATATTGTAATATTGTTTCTATATTAATGATGAGTTGTAAGGAAAGAATAAGTGAAAATAAGAGAGAGAGAGAGAGAGAGAGAGAGAGGAAAGTATATAAGAGTCTCAGAGAGAAAAATGTATGCTGGAGAGAGAGAATAGTGAGTGTGCTATGTAGAATTTTTTCTCTTAGTGAGTGGTGTCTCTTGTATCCATGGTAATGCTGCAGACGATGTTGCAGCATTATGGAAAAACCTCATTTTATTGATTCTTGAATAGAACTAGCTGCTGGAAGTTTGTGTCGTAGACGTAGAAAAGTTTGGTTTTACGTGAATCTCGCGTTTTGATTTTTTTCTTCTGTTTTAATCTTGATATATTTCTCGCAGTTTGTGTGATTGAGTTTTTGCTTTAATCACAACATACTCAAGTTTTAAAATTCTTACTAGATATTTTTTCAGTTTCGAAACAAAAACAAATGATAGAAACTAATTTCATAGGAACTTAATCACCAGAATGGTCTTCTTCAATGAATTAGTTAAAAAATGTAGACACATTTCTCTTTGTAATGAAAATATTAATTCGATGGGTAAGTCTTCAATTAAAATTTTAGTGAATATGGGTTTGATCTCTATTTTTTAAAAAACAAATTATTAGAAAGTGAAAACAGCAATGAAAATAAAATAAAAACGCACAGATTTGTCTGATAGATCAATCATCATTCAAGTCATCAAACTTTAACCGTATATATAATATTGTAATAAATTACAAAAACAGAAAACTTTAGTAGAACGATTGAAAGATTTTTCTTTCGAAAAGCAAGTTAACAGAACTATATTTTCTATAAAGGTCCTTATATTATATCTAGCTCATAAAACTTCTATTTTTCAAAAGAAATAGAATCTTGAAAAAACAATGCTACTAATAAAATATTTCATTTTCCATTAAAATCTAAAACTATATATGTAACACCCGACATTTTGGCATTGTAAATATTCTTTCGAAATATTAAACGGGATTAATGGGAATATTTATACAATGTATGTTTTTATGAATTTGCCGATGTTTTCGATAGGAGTGTGCGAAACCGGTTTCGGTTTGGTTTTGGAGAGGAACCAAACCGAACCGAACCAATAACTTTCAGTTTTGGATTTACCGAACCAAAAATGGTCTTTTCAATGACTGAAACCGAACCGGAACCGAACCGAAAGTTCCGGTTCTGGTTCAGTTTCGGTTCCACAGCCTATTTTCCAAAAGTATGAACTTGTAATTCCAGTAGAGTTCATTATATTTTATGTACATTCTAACTGAAATAAAATTGGAACAAAATCATAGCGCTAAGTAAAAACATGGTTTAGAGTAAAAACCATCTTCAATCAATGGCAATCTCATTCTCCAATCTGTAATTACTTTCCATCTGTGATCATCATTCAAAGCAATCAAATTAAAGCCAATCCATTAACTTAAAACTTTTGATCAATTTAACACGAAATAGCTTAGATCACATTAATTAAGTCACAGGATTGCAGAGAAGGATAATTCAAGCCATTCCAATTCTGAGAAACTAACCTGAAGGTGTAAATTGAAGAAAGCATTCTCATTTTCAGATGCGAAGGAAGAGAAGAAGCATTCAGAAGGTGTAGACCATCTTCTTCCAAAACAGGCAAGATTTCAGAGAAATGATTTTTCTAAAACTGATCCAGGCATAGCTGGATCGATACTTCTCTCTCGTTAAGCTTATTTGCAGAAACAGCAGATGAAATATTCAATTTCCTCCATGCTTCACTTTTTATTTTCTTCTCTTCTTCTTTGTTTTTTTCCTCTGCCATTGATTGCAAAAGCTCGTCTTTCTTCTTCGTCATCTTCTCCATTTGGCTTTGTAGCTCTGGTATGTAACTCAGTACTCTTGAAATTGTTGATGGGTTGCTTAATTTTTTCTGCAACACAAAAGAGAACACACCAAAATCAAAATACTCTCCCAAAACATTAAAATTTGCTAAAACAAAATAATTTCGTCGTAGTTTCATGTACCCTTTGATCCGCCATGGGTAAGAGAGATCGAAGAGAAGAATAGAGAGAGTTGATATTCTTCCTCTGATGTCGCTCACTAGCACTATGACTGAGCTTCTTAGCCACAACGGGGTTAGGGTCGCCAAAGCTGCCGGATGTTGACTGTTTCGGGCAACCCAAATGGTGGCTGATCTGCGGTTGAAAAATTGCTCTAAGTTAGAGCAAAATCATTGAATGGTTCGGTTCGGTTTGGAACGGTTTTGACCAATCCAAACCGATAACCGAACCTAAAAAGTCGGTTCCATGGGCTCAAAACCAAAGTTCGGTTTCCAGGGGCTCAAAATCGATCCGAACCGAGCCGATTTCACCGGTTCCGGTTCGGTTCATCGATTCCGGTTCGATTTTGCACACCCCTAGCTTTCGATTTAATGTGAGTGATTCGTAAAACCGATTCGACGAACTAAATAGTAATTTAGTTAAAAACCAATAGTCAGAAATGCATGGAGGGGTAAATTGGGAAGGAATTAAGGTAGGTGGGGGGAAGCCAATGGATGGTTGCCAAATGTCCATAACTTGCTGAAAAACCTACCTATTGTCTTCTCTTCTCTTCTCTGCTCTTCTACGTAAACCTTCATTTTCATCCTCTTCTCTGTTCTCTCTTCCAGGCGACTGCGACCATTTCCAAAACCTTGTTTCTCCTGTTTTCTTCCGTTTCCTCCAATGAAGGTAATAATCTACTAAAGTTAATGAGTTTGGACAAGTTAAAATGTGAGTTTTGTCAAATTTTGGGGTTAAGGTATTTTGGAGAAAACTCACTGTTTTTGTATGAAAACACGTTGGTGTGTTTTCTAAAGGTTTGAATGGAGTTTGATGCATATTCTTCTAAGTTATTAGTTAGCATTTACAGCTCTGTTAATTTTTCTTAACATGCGTGTCATAGGTTCGTGCATCACCGAAGTTTCACGAACAAAGCTTACTGTATTTCGGGCAACAGGTAAGTTCATGCGTATAAGTTGGCCCTTAAGGCCCTACAGCATGGAGGTACTAGGTTTTTTGTTCGGGTAGTTAGGTTGTACGTTATGCTTTAAGTTAGACGTGTTCTTTGTGTTCTGTTTCTCGTTCTTTTTATTCTGTCACCTGTATATGTTGAGTTTAAGCATCATACATGTTCATGCATACACGTTTTCTGGAAAACCCTGTAAATGTTTTCAACACCGGATTTGAAGTTAAGAAAAATAAAATCTATAATGTAATGTATGGTTAAGTGTGGACGAGGTCTGACATCCTGTCATGTACTCCTATTATGTCCTGTCGTGGCATGTACTCCTGTTGCGCCCGCTCTTCCTCCCACTTATACCTTCCTATCCAGTGAAACGTAAGGTAATGTAATGTTCATGTATTTGAAAATGTTCATGCACAGCATATGCATCACTTCGCATTTCATGTTCTTACTGTAACGCCTCGAGTTATCTAAACCCGGTTCGTCACACCATGCCCGTACATGACTAAAAATTTCAACCGTATTATTTTTTTTTTAAAAACTTGCAGCGGAAATCATCTAAGTAAAAATAGAGTTAAACAAAACTATTGTACAATGCTTGAATACTCAGTTAGAATTTTGGGGAATAATCGGCAAAAGGAATAAAGGATTAAATCGCAAAACACTTCATAAGTTTCAAAAGTCAAACGCATCTCCCGCTGAACAAAGTCAACAAAAGGGGCTGAAGCAGAAAATGGAAGACATTATCTGGTGCCAAAACGACAAAATGCACTCTACATCTTCCGATGACGTCAGCCAGATGATTTCCTTCATCCGATCGACTTTGTTCTACATCCACCGGTGACTAAACGACAAAATACTCTCTACACCTTCCGATGACGTCAGCACGCATCTGCCGATGAGTTTACTGAGACATCATCCGATGGACTTAAACCTACACCTTCCAATGACGTCAGCACGCATCTGCCGATGAGTTTACTGAGACATCATCCGATAGACTTAAACCTACACCTTCCGATGACATCAGCACGCATACGCCGATAACTAAACGACAAACTCTCTACTTATATCTTCCGATAAAACAAGTTACATATACTGATCACTAAACGACAAAGTTTGTTCTATATCATCCGATAGCTTCACCTGAAGATATCTTCCGATAGACAACAGAACAACAACTCAACCTCTGCCGATAGACTTCATCTAACGATAGAGAACAGAACCACATCCCATCTACTCCTTGGTATACAAACACGGCTCTACCATAGAAAGGAATTTACTCACTTCACTGAAACCATTCAAAAACATTTCAAACCATTGCAATACTAAAAATTCAGTGAGTGCCAACATTAAATCCCAACAGACTACTATTAACAGGAAAATCTCGATGTTGTATTCAAAACATTGAAATCACTACTGTCATGAAAACTCAATATGTAACGCCCCGAGTTATCTGAACCCAGCTCGTCACACAATGCCCATATATGACTAAGATTTCTACTATATATATATATATTTTTAAATAAAATAAACTTTAAAAACATTTAAATATTTGCAGCGGAAATTATTTGAATCACAACGAAGTTATACAAAACTACGAAATGCTGTTGAATGGTTAAGAAACAATCGGCAATTTGAAAATTCTAGTTTAAACAGCGAAGTACCAGGGAAGTCGTAGTAGTCAAACACATCTGCCGATTGATAAAGTCAACGGAAGAAGCAGAAAACAACCAAAATAGGAGACTCCTGCCGACGGCGTCAGTCGAATGAGAAATAAAGGACATCTCTCGGTAGACTGCATCTACCGGTGACTAAACGACAAAACGCACTCAACATCTTCCGATGACGTCAGCACGCATCTGCCAATGAGTATACCGAGACATCATCCGATGGACTTAGACTCTACATCTTCCGATGACGTCAGCTCGTATCTGCCGATCACTAAACGTCAACATTGTACCCACTCATACCGGTAGGGCAAATCCTACATCTTCCGATGACTATTCCTACGGCATCTTCCGATAGACAACAACAACATCCACCGATAGACATCGTCTACCGGTAGAAAACAGAATACATTTCAACTACTCCTCACTGTACTCACACAACACTAGTTACAGAAAGGAATTCGTTTGCTTTTCCGAGACCATTCAGAAATAGCTCAACCATGGCATTTACCAAAATCTAGTAATAAACATTTAAAACTCAACAGATTACAGTTAACCGAAGAAAAATCTCAAAACGTGTTCAAAGTATTGAAACCACTACTGTTATGGAGACTTAACATTTCTAAGTTTAAACACTGTCAACTAAACATTCTCACCAACAGACATCAGTTAAGCCGCCCCATCAGCTGCCAAATTGTTACAAAGATGCACTCCACAACCAGCCTAGTCCTCGGCAGACTCAGTAAACACACCTGCTATCACTTCTTCACCTACATCACAAAACTCATCTATTAGCCTAATGCTAAGTAAGTAAAGCAATCAAGAAATGAAACAACAAAATATAAATTCCTAATATGCAATTTCTACTTTCTCAACTCAGTTGTTCATGCTTCGTTTCTGTTCAGATCCCCCTGGGAAATTGGGAGTTGGATCAACTCTCCCAAAGTGCATACATCCATGTCTCATTAAGGGGCGGATTAATTCCCTTAACAGTGAAACTGATTCCTCTGTTTAGATCCCCCTGTGAAATTGGGAGTTGGATCAACTCTCCCAAAGTGCATACATCCCTGTCTCATTAAGGGGCGGATTAGTTCCCTTAACAGTGAAACTGATTCTCATGACTGTTTCAATATGTTCAATCCTTACCATGCCAATCATGCTTTCAGATTCATTTTCGTATGTTTTTTCAAAAAAACATGATGCATAGAATACAAATACACACAAATAATCATAATCCTAACGTTTTGTGATGTAGGCCCAAAGGCACAAGCAAACTTCACTTACCTGGCCTCCTGGAAAAACTTGGTTGCAAGCTACTTCGGATATTACTCAAACCTAAAACCATAGACAAAGCAAACATTAAGTTTCCTCTAATCTTCATTCTAAACCACTAGAAATCTAAGGGAAACTGATTTGGGAACTCTAGTCATGGTACATTCCCGATTTCAACTCATAAACCGAAACTAGCACTCACATACCGCATTCTCAAAATTTCATTTATCAACCCTCCTACCAACGATAGTTATAATGTAGCAAGAAATAGAAGCAAAACTCACCTAGTTCAGAGGAAATCGCTGGAAGAATCGAAGAGGATCTCCTATCGCGCTCTGCTAAGCTGAGTGGCTGAGGGTGGAAGAGGAAATGAAATGAAACAGTGGCGGCTACTTCATTAACACTTCCCTTAAATACGTTATCCATTTCTTCCAAATTGCTAATTACTCTTTTGTCCTTGCATAGTTATTAATTAACCCTATCACTTTCTTTCCAAAATTTACACAACAGCTAATACATCCTATGGGATAATTTAAATGTGGCTTAATAGAACCGAGTGTTACACAATATACTTAAATTGAAACACTGTCAACTAAACTTTCACACCAACAGACATCAGTTAATCCGCCTCATCAGTATACCAGTTCGAGACAGAGAAGTGCTCCTCCAACCCCATTTATTCGTCAGTAAACTCAGGGAATTCACCTGCAGTATCCTCAACACCTACATCACAAAACTCATCTATTAGCCTAATGCTAAGTAAGTAAAGCAGTAATGAAATGCATTGCTGAAACATAAATTCCTAAACATGCAATTTCTACATTCTCATCTCAGTTGCATACACATACGTTCATAAACTGATCTGATCCCTTGGTTCCTTTGGGAGTGGGATCAATTCTCCCAATGTCATACATCCTCTACTCGATTAAGGGGCGGATGAATTTCCTTAATAGCTGATCTGATCCTATGGTTCCCTTGGGAGTGAGATCAGTTCTCCCAATGTCATACATCCTCTACTCGATTAAGGGGCGGATTAGTTCCCTTAATAGTTTGTCTGTCACATTCAGTTCATACCTTACCATTCTTACATAGAAATTCATTTTCGTAGTCTTTCAAAAACATGATGCATGACATACAAAATCATTCACAAAATGCACAACCCTACTGTTTTGTGATGTAGGCCCGAAGGCACATGCATACTTTACTTACCTGGCTCTCCTGGAAATGCTCGGTTACAACTGCTCCAAAACTCGCTCACCTAAGGTCATAACAGTACGTTAATCCAACCCTTACTAAACCTTACCAAAAATCAATAATATGTTTGAGGAAATCGATTTGAAACTCTACTACCCGTGCATTCCCATTTATCACCCAGAACCTGAACCCACCCTCAATCACAGAAACCTCGAAATCTTCACATTGTATTCTCTCAGTAAACTAATCGCTAAAATGCAATAGAACAAGACTTACCTAGGTTGAAGGAGAATCGGGCGAGAGAATCGCCTAGAGAGTTCTACTGCTTGAGCTGAAAACCGAAAAAGGAAAATGGGGATAGTGGCGGCTACTCTCACTAGACTTTTCCTTAAATGTGTTATCCACTATGTAAAATCCTAATTACCATCATGCCCTCGCCTGATCATTTATTAACCTAATCAATAACTCTCCCCAACCCTTCTATAAAAGTTCATCATTAATAATAGATTAAATTTTTGGTTCAATGGAACCGGGTGGTACAATCTACCCTCCTTAAAAGAATTTTGTCCTCAAAATTCAGTACCTGAATAGTTCTTGATATTGGTCCATCATGTCCTGCTGGCGCTCCCAAGTTGTCTCCTCAATGTTCTGGTTATGCCATAAGACTTTTACCAGTAGAACTTTTTTGTTGCGTAACACCTTTACTGCATAATCTAAGATTTTTACTGGTTTCTCCTTATTAGTCAGAGCAGGAAGAACTTCGATACTCTGCTGTTCCACAATCTAGGAAGGATCTCTAACACACCTCTTTAGCATGGAAACATGAAACACATTATGAATTCCCTCCAAGGAGGCTGGTAACTGAAGCTGATTTGCTGACTTCCCAATTCTCTTCACGATTTGGAAAGGTCCAATATATCTGGGGTTCAACTTGCCTCTTTTCCCAAATCTCACAACTCCTTTGAAAGGTGACACCTTAAGGAAAACTTCATTACCAACATCAAATTCTAATTCTCTTCGTCTTTTGTCTGCATAGCTTTTCTGCCGGCTTTGAGCTGTCAAGATTCTTTGTCGGATAAGAGCAATCTTCTCCACTGTCTGCTGCACAATATCAGGACCAATCAATTGTGCTTCTCCAACTTCTTCCCAATATAATGGAGATCTGCACTTTCGTCCATACAATGCCTCGTACGGTGCCATGCCTATTGTTGCTTGAAAACTGTTATTATACGAGAATTCAATCAATGGTATATACTTACTCCAAGAACCTTGAAATTCCAGTACACATGCACGAAGCATATCTTCCAACGTTTGGATAGTTCTCTCGGATTGTCTATCAGTTTGAGGATGAAAGGCTGTGCTAAAACTAAGCTGTGTTCTCATAACCTTGTGCAAACTTTTCCAAAACTTAGATGTAAATCTGGAGTCTCGGTCTGAAACTATGGTGCTTGGAACTCCATGCAGTCTAACAACCTCGTGCACATACAACTCAGCCAATTGATCCATCGAGTATGTTATCTTCATCGGTAGAAAGTGAGCTGATTTGGTTAAACGATCAACTATTACCCAAATTGCATTGTGACCTTTTACTGTTTTAGGTAATCCTGTAACAAAATCCATAGTTATTTGTTCCCATTTCCATTCGGGAACTGGTAAGGGTTGCAATGTTCCAGCAGGCCTCTAATGTTCAGCTTTGACTTGCTGGCAGACCAGACACGACTCCACATACTCCGCCACACTTCTCTTTATACCTGGCCACCAATAATGTTGTTTAAGATCTCTGTACATTTTCGTACCTCCAGGATGAACAGAAAGTTTGGAGGAATGTGCCTCAGATAGGATTTCCTTTCTAAGTTCGGCATCAGCCGGAACAAACCATCTATTTCGAAACTTGAGAATTCCATCAGCTGAGCAGTTGAAATCTGACTTGTCAGTAGAATTTATGCACAACTTATACTTATTACATTCAACGTTATTCATTTGAATTTCTTTTATTTTCTCCAAAATAGTTGGCCTCAAGGATATGGCCGAAAGCATGGCTGACACACTAGACACAGCTTCAAGGTTAAATCTTTGGAATTCTGTCTCTAAAGCTATCGGTATTTCTAGAATCAATGTAGAGACTGAAGGAGTCACTCTACTCAAGGCATCAGCCACCACATTCGCCTTGCCAGGGTGGTACTTAATCTCAAAATCATAATCTTTGACAAACTCTAACCACCTACGTTGCCTCATATTCAGTTCTTTTTGCGTGAAAATGTATTTAAGGCTTTTATGATCCGAAAATATCTCACAGGTTTGTCCATACAAGTAGTGCCTCCAAATCTTTAATGCAAAAACCACAGCAGCTAATTCTAAGTCATGTGTGGGGTAATTCTTTTCGTGTACTTTTAACTGCCTAGAAGCATAAGCTATAACCTTTCCATCTTGCATCAAAACACAACCAAGTCCAATCTTGGAAGCATCACAATAGATACTGAATTTACCATTTTCGACAGGAAGAGTTAAAATTGGGGCATTGGTCAGTTTCTGCTTCAAGGTCTGGAAACTGGATTCACATTTATCAGTCCAATTATACTTCACATTTTTCCTTGTTAACATAGTAAGGGGTGTGGCAATCTTTGAAAATCCCTCGATGAATTTTCTATAATACCCTGCTAGTCCAAGGAAACTTCGGATATTAGTGGCATTCTTCGGTTGAGGCCATTCCTTAACTGATTGAACCTTGGATGGATCAACAGATATCCCATCTCCAGAGATCACATGGCCAAGAAAGTGAACTCTGTCCAACCAAAACTCACACTTAGAAAATTTGGCATAAAGTTGGTGCTGCTTCAGCAATCCTAACACCAAGTTTAGGTGTCCTGCATGCTCATCCTTAGTTTTAGAATAGATTAGAATGTCGTCTATGAATACAATGACAAACTTGTCCAAATACTCGCGAAACACCCTATTCATAAGATCCATGAAGGCTGCTGGCGCATTTGTCAAACCAAAAGACATAACCAAAAACTCATAATGTCCATACCTTGTGCGAAAGGCAATCTTTGAGATATCTTCAGATTTAACCTTCAACTGGTAATAACCGGACCTAAGGTCAATTTTAGAGAAAACTCTTGCACCCTTAAGCTGATCAAATAAATCATCAATCCTCGGTAGTGGATACTTGTTCTTGACAGTTAGCTTATTCAATTCTCTATAGTCTATGCACATACGCATTGATCCGTCTTTCTTTTTGACAAAAAGGACAGGTGCACCCCATGGTGAAAAGCTAGGGCGTATGAACCCCTTCTCCAACAAATCCTCTAATTGTTTCTTCAATTCTTTAAGTTCTGTTGGTGCTAGTCTATATGGATTCTTAGATACAGGCTCAGCGCCGGGGTAAACATCTATCACAAATTCAATTTCCCTATCTGGTGGCAAGCCAAGAAGGTCATCTAGAAATACCTCTGGAAAATATTGGACAACTAAAACGTTTTTGGGGCTTGATTTTTCTACTTGTTGGGTGTCCAAAACACTGGCCAAAAAGCACAAATACTCTCTGCAAGGGGAGGGTCTACAACTAACAGAAGTCATTACAGTCATTTTCTTACTCTTCTTCAGGGCTTGGAAGGTATGGTTTAAACCACTAGGGGGTTGAAAACTAACAATTCCAGTTCTACAATCTATTGTGGCATAATGCTTAAACAACCAATCCATTCCTAGGATCACATCAAATCCCATTATGTCCATAACAATGAGGTCAGCAGACAAATTCATTTTCCCTACTAACACCACACTATCAGGCATCATTTGACTAGAGTGCATGTGCTCCCCATAAGGTAATGCTACGTTATACACATGCTCAGAAGGAGTAAACCGTACATCTAACTTATCAGCAAATGCAGAGGCTATAAAAGAATGAGTTGCACCCGAATCTATCAAAGTAAAAGCAGGTACAGAGTTAATCAATACAGTACCTGACACTACAGCAGGCTGGTCCTCATCACCTGACTCCATCATGGAGAATATCCTTGGCTTAATCCTGGAAGGGCCACCCTTTAAAGCTGGGCAGTCTCTGTTGACATGGCCAACCTTGTTGCACTGGAAACATCGAACGATTCGGGGCTTTGGGCAATCCTTGTACAAGTGTCCAACCTCATCGCAGTTGAAGCACTTACCCGATCAAAATCTACACTCGCCCGAGTGATTCTTCGAACACTTTGGGCACTGAGGAAACGTCTTGGTATCTGGTACCTTCTTTTCTATCCCTTGGCTGTGCTGGCCTTCATTGGATCTCTTCACTCCTCTCTGCGGCGATGGTTGAACAAACTTTCTCGGGGCTTCCTTTAGTCCAGCGCATTTCAATTCAGCTTCTTCCACTTCCAATGCTGTGGACACAACATCACTGAAGGGCAAACCCTTATAACCCGAAAACTTGACCCCTCTATACATTTCTGGTTTCAGTCCATTCATGAATTGAAACACCTTATCTTCATTTCGGTGAATAAAATGTCCAGCGAATCTGGACAGGGACTCAAATTGTCTAACGTACTCAGCCACAGACCCTGTCTGCTTCAAGTTCAAAAACTCTATCTTCTTTGCTGCCTGGACTGTGCTATTAAAATATTTCTCATAGAAAATGTCCTTAAACTGTGACCAAGTCATAGTCAGGATGTCAGTGGTGGTCTCAATTGTCTCCCACCAAAGCTGGGCGTCTCCAGCAAAATGAAAGGTCGCTAGGGTGACATTGTCTCCTTCTCCGACGTTGGCACACCGGAGCATGCTTTCAATCTTCCTTAACCACTCTTCAGCAACAATCGGGTTAGATGATTTTCCATCAAACGTGGGCGGCTGAAGTTTCCGAAATCGGTCCCCTGAATGCTCATTGCTAGAACCTGAGTTGGCACTCCCCTGTACCTCTCGGTTCAGTAACACCCCCAACTGATCGGACTGCTGACGCACTAAGTCTGTTTGCTGACGTACCAAGTCTGTTAATTGTCTGATAACACTAGGTTCCTCCTCACTCCTCAAATTTGGCATTTCCCTCGGTATCCTAGGTCTTCCTTGGCGTCTAGCCATTAAACTCACTTCCTGTAAAAGGTTAACTATGTTCATAAATATCTAATTACTGAGGCTAACATAAACACTTACAGTTGTTGGAGTACTTCCATGCGACGATTGGTACTGATGAGTAATCTTTTGAACGGTTTAACTGAATGTCTCTGATACCATACTGTAACGCCCCGAGTTATCTGAACCCGGTTCGTCACAACATGCCCGTACATGACTAAAAATTTCAACCGTATTATTTTTTTTAAAAAAACTTGCAGCGGAAATCATCTAAGTAAAAATAGAGTTAAACAAAACTATTATACAATGCTTGAATACTCAGTTAAAATTTTGGGGAATAATCGACAAAAGGAATAAAGGATTAAATCGCAAAACACTTCATAAGTTTCAAAAGTCAAACGCATCGCCCGCTGAACAAAGTCAACAAAAGGGGCTGAAGCAGAAAATGGAAGACATCATCCGGTGGCAAAATGACAAAATTCACTCTACATCTTCCGATGACGTCAGCCAGATGATTTCCTTCATCCGATCGACTTTGTTCTACATCCACCGGTGACTAAACGACAAAATACTCTCTACACCTTCCGATGACATCAGCACGCATCTGCCGATGAGTTTACTGAGACATCATCCGATGGACTTAAACCTACACCTTCCGATGACGTCAGCACGCATCTGCCGATGAGATTACTGAGACATCATCCAATAGACTTAAACCTACACCTTTTCGATGACGTCAGCACGCATACGCCGATCACTAAACGACAAACTCTCTACTTATATCTTCCGATAAAACAAGTTACATATACCGATCACTAAACGACAAAGTTTGTTCTATATCATCCGATAGCTTCCACTGAAGACATCTTCCGATAGACAACAGAACAACAACTCAACCTCTGCCGATAGACTTCATCTAACGATAGAGAACAGAACCACATCCCATCTACTCCTTGGTATACAAACACGGCTCTACCACAGAAAGGAATTTACTCACTTCACTGAAACCATTCAAAAACATTTCAAACCATTGCAATACTAAAAATTCAGTGAGTGCCAACATTAAATCCCAACAGACTACTATTAACAGGAAAATCTCGATGTTGTATTCAAAACATTGAAATCACTACTGTCATGAAAACTCAATATACTTAAATTGAAACACTGTCAACTAAACTTTCACACCAACAGACATCAGTTAATCCGCCTCATCAGTATACCAGTTCGAGACAGAGAAGTGCTCCTCCAACCCCATCTATTCGTCAGTAAACTCAGGGAATTCACCTGCAGTATCCTCAACACCTACATCACAAAACTCATCTATTAGCCTAATGCTAAGTAAGTAAAGCAGTAATGAAATGCATTGCTGAAACATAAATTCCTAAACATGTAATTTCTACTTTCTCATCTCAGTTGCATACACATACGATCATAAACTGATCTGATCCCTTGGTTCCCTTGGGAGTGAGATACATTCTCCCAATGTCATACATCCTCTACTCGATTAACGGGCGGATGAATTCCCTTAATAGCTGATCTGATCCTATGGTTCCCTTGGGAGTGGGATCAGTTCTCCCAATGTCATACATCCTCTACTCGATTAAAGGGCGGATTAGTTCCTTTAATAGTTTGTCTGTCACATTCAGTTCATACCTTACCATTCTTACATGGAAATTCATTTTCGTAGTCTTTCAAAAACATGATGCATGACATACAAAATCATTCACAAAATGCACAACCCTACTGTTTTGTGATGTAGGCCCGAAGGCACATGCATACTTTACTTACCTGGCTCTCCTGGAAATGCTCGGTTACAACTGCTCCAAAACTCGCTCACCTAAGGTCATGACAGTACGTTAATTCAACCCTTACTAAACCTTACCAAAAATCAATAATATGTTTGAGGAAATCGATTTGAAACTCTACTACCCGTGCATTCCCATTTATCACCAAGAACCTGAACCCACCCTCAATCACAGAAACCTCGAAATCTTCACATTGTATTCTCTCAGTAAACTAATCGCTAAAATGCAAGAAAACAAGACTTACCTAGGTTGAAGGAGAATCGGGCGAGAGAATCGCCTAGAGAGTTCTACTGCTCGAGCTGAAAACCGAAAGAGGAAAATGGGGATAGTGGCGGCTACTCTCACTGGACTTTTCCTTAAATGTGTTATCCACTATGTAAAATCCTAATTACCATCATGCCCTCGCCTGATCATTTATTAACCTAATCAATAACTCCCCTCAACCCTTCTATAAAAGTTCATCATTAATAATAGATTAAATTTTTGGTTCAATGGAACCGGGTGCTACACTTACTGGGCTCTAGGCTCATAGTTGAACTCCCTGTTATAGGTATGGATCCTCTAGATGAGGACTTTGTGCCTCAAGTTGATGAGTTGAAATAGTTGGCAGATCGAGTTCACGGGGATTGGTTGCTGCAGTCAGACAAAGGTTATTCCTATGAAAAAAAAAATTATATTTTTGAAAGTTATGTCCAGTCCTGTACAGTTTTTGAAATCTTAAAACGATGTATAAAAATCACGTTTATGTTTTAAAACCTCTGCCTGGTGAATTTTTGAAGTGTATGTCCAGATTCTGTACAACTATTGAAATTTCTAAGACTCCGGTTTGACAGCTAAATGTATGTTGAGAAATATTCTGCAATTGCTTGAGATTTTCTCTTTTTGGTTGTGCATGAATTGTCTCTGGTTTAGAGCTATCCATGCAGTTCAATTTCTTAAATTTCTGTCATGTTTCTGATATGTCCAAAATCATGTTTTGAATCGGTTTTTGTAGTTTAAAGTTCTTATGCCTTCTGTTTTTATGCTTCCTCTTTATATGTCTTCGTGTTAAAAGTTGTCTCTACCGCCAGTCTATATCATCCGCCCAGTTTATCTACATCTATCGCCTTGTGTCTGCGTCTACCGCCAGTCTATATCATCCGCCCAGTTTATCTACATCTACCGCCTTATGTCTACGTCTATTGCCAGTCTATATCATCCGCCCAGTTTATCTACATCTACCGCCTTATGTCTACGTCTACCGCCAGTCTATATCATCCGCAAAGTTTATTTACATCTACCGCCTTAAGTCTACGTCTTCCGCCCTACGTCTTCCGCCTTACGTCTTCCGCCTTACGTCTTCCGCCTTAAGTCTACGTCTTCCGCCTTAAGTCTACGTCTTCCGCCCTACGTCTACCGCCCCAGTTTATTTATGTCTTCCATTGCACATCATCTGCTCCTGTCGTCCACTGTAGTTCTCCCACAGTATGCCTTCCAGTTTATGTTTCTCACTTTTCCACTGCATGTATTTTATTAAGTTTCCTCTGCATGTCCATCGTCCATCCAGCCTTTTATTTAAATGTTCAAAGTACCCTGTCTTCTTGTTTTCTTCAGTCTTCTATTTCTGTGGTTCAAAATTTAATGTCTTCTGATTCTGTTTCAATATTTTGTTTTCACCATCTTTATTTCTCCTTGCCCTCTGTCCTCTTGTTTTACTCCTGCCATTTATTTCTGAAATTCGGTTTTTAATCATGTCTTTCCAGCCTTTATTCCAGAGAAGGTCTTCTCTGTGTAAAATTTTAAAGTTAAAAAAAAAATGTCTCATTTTCTTTTAAATGTCTGGAGTGATGGCTTCTCGGCCCCGGTTGGGTTTGGGGTTGTCGCAATATAAATGCTCATTTTTTGTTATTATATGTTCATTTATTAAGTAGTACATATCTTTTATCAAAGGGTTTATGATCTAACAAAATTTACATTTTATTATTATTATTATTAGTCCTTTTTTCTATATATAATTTTCGCATAAAGTTTTCAATTAATCCAATATAATGAGCTTTTTTTTTCACTTTTATAAATATTGATAACGGATTATTGCTTTTAAAAGAGAGCTAATCTTATTTGTGTAATTAATAAAAAAATCTTAAACTATATATAAACTCGCCCTTCAACTATATTTTTTTAACAAAATTGCCATTAAACTATTCTTCATTAACAAAAGAACCCTCCTACAAGCCTTTACTAGGTGTTTGTTCTATTGTAACACCTAGTTTATCTCTTCCTAATATTTATTATATCAATACTCTAACTTAAATATTTTTTTTCTCTAGTCAATTGTGTGAATCTGGTATTTTATTTTGCTTATCTTCCTCTACTTGTTGGAGCCTGATAGAGAGTTTTAATAGAGTTTACTAGGGAAGATAACAGATTAAATTAAAAAAGATATTATTTAGTTGTCTTTTAGTATTCCTAAATAGTATTTTAATTACGTCTTTTAATATTATCTAGTTGTTTATTTAGATGGAGATTGTAGGATTAAGAGATACCTATCTTTTGGAAAATTAGTCTAAAGGGGGAGCTAGCAGACCTCTTGAACATTTTTCTATTTTGAGAGAGCTAACAGACCATTTGAATGTCTGGTTATTTTGTAATTTTCATTTTGTCTTGCATATTAAATCTTAAGGGGTTCGTTTCTATGGTATCAAAGCATGAATCAACAGAGAAGAGAACTTCTGAGATCCATGAGTATGGGTTATAACGACCCGGTCTGGCCCCCATCACTGGGAGGATTCGCGAACCGATCGTGCGGTTTCTACCACCGCCGCGTGGTCCCCACAGGGCTGTCCACGTGTACTCACTATCTTCTCCATCCCTGGGGTAGGAGAAGATTGTGAGTACACGTGGATAGCCCTGTGGGGACCACGTGGCGGTGGTAGAAACCGCACGATCGGTTCGCGGATCCTCCCGGTGATGGGGGCCAGACCGGGTCGTTACATGGGTAAATCGAACATGATGAAGAAAAATCAGAGATAAGGGGAACATGGATGCTTGAGATGCCTTCCTTCGATGGGGACAATTCGGGAGGATTTCTAAGCTCGCTGGCCAAAGGGGCGGCGTTTTAACCAGAAGGAGCCTTGAGCTTGCCAAGAAAAAATAGAGCATCAAAACCCATTCCTTATGCAGCCATCATCAACAATCGGCGAAGAACAATAGAAGGAGAATGACAGAGAAGGGCTGAGCGAAAGGAAGATTAATGGGGTCGGGGTTCTATCTATCAAACCCCAATTGCTAGACGGTGGATGGCTCGAATATGTAGCAAACCCTTCAAGCATTTAACCGACGATGATATGAAGAGATAAAAAGAGGAGAGCACAACATCATGCACTTTGGGGACAAAGTGCTCATTGGGTAGTAAGTAATGATAGAGTTCTAGTGGAGTTTACTAAGGAAGATAAAATGTTAAAATAGAAGAGTCTCATTTAGTTGTCTTTTAAGATTCCTTGATAGTATTTTAATTACATCTTTTTATATTCTCAAGTTGTTTATTTAAAGGGAGATTTTAGAATTAAGAGATATCTATATTTTTAGGAAATTAGTCTAAAGGGAGAGCTAGCAGACCTCTCGAACGTCTCGCTATTTTGGGAGAGCTTACAGACCTCTCGAATGTTTGGTTATTTTGTAATTTTCATTTTGTCTTGCATATTAAATCTTAAGGGGTTCGTTTCTATGGTATCAAAGCATGAATCAAAGCAGTTGGCTTTGATGATGGAGAAGTTGGCTTCGATGTTAGAGCGGGTGGATTCTTTCTCTATGTCCCTGCAGAGAAGAGAACTTCTGAGATCCATGAGTATGGGTTATAACGACCCGGTCTGGCCCCCATCACTGGGAGGATTCGCGAACCGATCGTGCGGTTTCTACCACCGCCGCGTGGTCCCCACAGGGCTGTCCACGTGTACTCACTATCTTCTCCATCCCTGGGGTAGGAGAAGATTGTGAGTACACGTGGATAGCCCTGTGGGGACCACGTGGCGGTGGTAGAAACCGCACGATCGGTTCGCGGATCCTCCCGGTGATGGGGGCCAGACCGGGTCGTTACATGGGTAAATCGAACATGATGAAGAAAAATCAGAGATAAGGGGAACATGGATGCTTGAGATGCCTTCCTTCGATGGGGACAATTCGGGAGGATTTCTAAGCTCGCTGGCCAAAGGGGCGGCGTTTTAACCAGAAGGAGCCTTGAGCTTGCCAAGAAAAAATAGAGCATCAAAACCCATTCCTTATGCAGCCATCATCAACAATCGGCGAAGAACAATAGAAGGAGAATGACAGAGAAGGGCTGAGCGAAAGGAAGATTAATGGGGTCGGGGTTCTATCTATCAAACCCCAATTGCTAGACGGTGGATGGCTCGAATATGTAGCAAACCCTTCAAGCATTTAACCGACGATGATATGAAGAGATAAAAAGAGGAGAGCACAACATCATGCACTTTGGGGACAAAGTGCTCATTGGGTAGTAAGTAATGATAGAGTTCTAGTGGAGTTTACTAAGGAAGATAAAATGTTAAAATAGAAGAGTCTCATTTAGTTGTCTTTTAAGATTCCTTGATAGTATTTTAATTACATCTTTTTATATTCTCAAGTTGTTTATTTAAAGGGAGATTTTAGAATTAAGAGATATCTATATTTTTAGGAAATTAGTCTAAAGGGAGAGCTAGCAGACCTCTCGAACGTCTCGCTATTTTGGGAGAGCTTACAGACCTCTCGAATGTTTGGTTATTTTGTAATTTTCATTCGTCTTTTATATTAAATCGGAAGGGGTTTGTATCAGAGCCACAGTCTCAGATGGTGATTAGGACTGGCCATAGGAGAGGGGGACTTTATATCTTAATTGAGATTAAAGTACACGATATTGCAGTTTTGAGTATTGATTTGTCCTCTTTTCGTTTATGTCCTTCTTCTAACTTTTATTTATGGAACACTCGTCCTAGTTAGATTTCATCCTTATGTTACAATTTTAAATTCTAGTGGAGCTCTGGGTAATTGGAAATTTCATGGTATTTGTGATTGTAGTGGTTGCAAGTTAAAAAAATTCTTTACTTTATCTTTTTATAGAAGTTTTTCTATTTCTCATGCACCATTTGATCTCATTCATACTAAAGTTTGGAGACCATTTTTTATAAACACCAAAGAGGGATCAAGATAGACCAATCTCATCAAACTCCAATCTGATTTTGAAAGTATATCTACTAAATGTTGTGCTTTTGTGAAAACTCAACATTCAGTCGTTATAAAATGTTTTCCTTGTGGGAATATACCACTAAAGTCTTATCTGATTTACTCATTTTGGATGGCACCCTTTTATCAATCTTCATGTAGAGATACTCCTCACCAAATGGTGTTGCTGAACAAAAATATGGGCATCTTGTTGAAATTGCTCGTTCACTCCTATTACCTACATATGTTCCTAATGAATTTTTGGATAAGTACTTCTCACTGCTACTTATTTGATTAATCAAATTCCAATTCAACAAAATTCAAATTTGTCGCCATTTGAAAAGTTGTATCGATATTCTCTTAAGTACTCGTGTTTTTGGCTCAATTTTTTTTCGTTCATCTTGAAGTAGTAAATTTTCATTACTATTTTCCATTTGTATATTTTTTGGTTATGGTAAAGGTAAAAAAGGATGTCGTTGCTTTGATCCCATTGGTAAAAAAATCATATGTTTCTCGACATATTTTATTTCTTAAACATATCCCCTTCATTTCTATCCCTAAAAGCTCTCACAATATGATCAATTCGAATCTGCGTTGTATTGATCCGCTTGTTATTGATTGTGATATTGATTCTCCTAGTTTCACTTAAGATCATATCTATGATTTTCACAACTTTGTTCGTGAACTTTTAGGACATTCTGAAATGAAGCTGGTCTGACTCAAGAAAGGTTCCGACATTCAGACCCTCCTTTGACATGAAGAACGATTTGACTTGAGAAAGGTTTAGACATTCTGACCCTCGTTTGAAATTAATTGTCATGACTTGGGAGGGGACCGGAGCAAAACGCCGGGTCAGGCAACCTAATTCTCGAGAAGGAAACTCGATCCCCCAGCCCAATGCTAAATTTGACAATCGAAGTCTTTAAGATAATTACAGCCAAACCCACATAATGAAATTCCAAACAAATAGTACAATATAAAATAAAATATTCAACAATATCCAACCGTGTGGAAATAAAAAAAAATCCAATCCATGAGTTAAATTTACATATCCAAATTAAACAACTTAATTCTTAACAAGGATGACAAACAGAGTTCTAAAAGAAAATGAAATACTAGCAGTCTCTCCCAGATCTCCACCGAAACCATCCACTCTTTTCTTTACCTAGATTGGGAAGGGGTCGTTGTGGTGAACGACTAACTCAGTAGAAACGTTATACCTAATGCTCTCGCTTTAAAAATGAGTTTCTATCATTATTTCAAAACTATGATTAAACTTCAATACTATGCATGAGTTTTATAAAAACAATTAAGGAAACTTCTTTCATTCTTTTTATCAAAACCTGCTCCACGAGCTGTTAGTAAGGTTATGTAATGACCTCATTAGGGCCGAGACTGATTCTTAACTTTCTTAGATCATTTACACTAAGATTACTCTCTCTATATATATTTCTCTTTTTTTTTTAACAGTTCAAAGACAATGCCATATCTGACAAAACTGAACCCATCAAAACTCAGCTCCTTCTTTAGACTATCGACACAGTCAGTCACAGAGTTGAACGACATGACTCAGACATCGGTTCCATAACGTGTTCGAGCAGAAGATGGATGCCCTCCGACCATGCGGGCTGCATGGATTTGTAGACATCTACCGATAGGAACACATTCCCAAACGTCACGTGCACTCCGCGTGACACAATAGACGTCGCCCAGTAGTAGACATCTACCGATGGACACGAGCGTTTCACGTGACTCATGGACGTCGCCCGGCAGAAGACCTCTACCGATTACTAAACGACGAAGCATATTCGCCCACATCGTCCGATCACAAGGCGACAAATTATCTTCACTCACATCATCCGATCACAAAACGACAAGACTTAATACTTACTTCTTCCGATAGCGAAAACATCTACATCTACCGGTTGACATGTGAATCACACGTGACATATTAAGCATCATCCGATAGAAGACTTCTATCGGTGAATCAGAAATTCCTAGCATCTGCCGATAGTTATAATCAGCATCTACCGATTGACATGTGCATCGCACGTGATATGTAAGCATCATCTGATAGAAGGCCTCTACCGGTGAATAAGAAATTCCTAGCATCTGCCGATAGTAATAATCAGCATCTATCGATGACAACATCTACGAAACGAGACATCTTGACTTTCACAGACTTCAACTTGACTAAAATAAGATTGCACAGGTATAGCGGAAGACTTGAATAAAATATAAATCATTCTATCTCCTCGTGATCATTCTTAAACTTAGAAATCTAGTCAGACAAATCCTAAAATCCATCATGTTAAGAAAATCCCTTCCTACTTAATTTCAGTATGTATAATTCTTACTAACATCATAAGAGCAGTAACCAAGGGTCATAATCGCCTTCCAGCCACACACTGTCACCCTGAGCTCCATCCAGCAACCAGTCTTAGACATCCTCACTGAATTTGGAATCCTCATCTGATAGTTCTTCATCTACATCATAAGGTTTAAACTATAAGCCTAATGCTTAGTAAGGAGTACAACGCTAACATGTATGCATGAATGCACAGTTTAAGGAAAACACATGTTCATGATCTTTTCTTGCACTTGTTCTCGTTCATCGTTTTCATCTTGCAGATTAAGGGAGGATTTGTGCCGTAAAGGGGGGTTGACAGTGCTAGTGTACATGGTCCCTTGCGGGCCGTATTCATGGTCCCTCTTTTGGACAGTGACATACACCAAACCGCCCCCAACCCTCTCTTAATCCAGGTTGCATAAGTTTCATATTCGTAATCTTAATCATGATGCAAAACATGCTTTAAAACACTTTCATACACTTAAAAAAATGATTATAAAGCATGCGCATGAGTATTCTTATTTCATCAGACAAAAGGATAGATGATTCATTCATCAAAAGATCATACTAACAACTCGAGTATCATAACCAAACAGACAATAGCACAGATAACCTTTAAACATTATAGACAACTTCTACCTAGTACCCTTGTGATGTAAAGCCTTAATGGCGGGGAATCTTACTCACTCACTTACCTGGTTTCCTTAGCAAACTTGAGCACTTCTCTTCGAACTTCTTCACCTAAAATATTTCACATTACAGAGTTAAACAAAATCCTAAAAGTTCCAACCAAAAGTCATCATAGAATCTAACATCTATGTTTCTAAATCTTCTTAGTTGAGCACCTTGAGTGCGTAGATTAAACTTCCCGAACCTAAAATATCTAGATTCAACCTAGTAACTAACCACAGATTACAAATGCCACTACTATTACTCGGCCAATGATGAATCCAAAATTACGAGTCTTAGCTGAAAACAGAGCTCTAAGTAACTAACCAGCAACTGCATTATCTAAGTCTTACCCAGAGCGTGGATTGTCGGGGTGGAGACTGAAGAATCGATCGTCGATGGAGGAGTAGCTGGCCAAGAGAGAGAGAAAGGAAGAGCTCTGGAAAAGAGGGAAATTGCCGGGAGAGGAAATGTCGACTATAATGGGGTTTAATGAGGTTTAAGGATTTCCATTTCTTATTTATACTAATTAAAATCCACCTTAATTACAATTGTGCCACCCAACCTAGTTTCACACTACTTGGAATTCAATAAATCAGGCATTAATTTAAAAGCAAAAAGGTCTATAAAAGGTGGCAGTTAAATCAGTTAAGAAAATCACCTGGCCGAAATTGTTGGGTGTTACAGGTTATTTTTACAAACACTGCTACATACATAGGTGGCTATACAATAAAAATAAACCTCACTGTTTTCCACAAAAAATATCCACAGTGAAAAAGGAGGGTCACTGTAACGACCCCCGACTCGATCGGGGTCGAAGAGCCTCACTCTGGACATTTAAAACGTGACATATTTTTTTTTTAACTTTTAAAATGGCCAGACATAAAATCAAAGGCATAAAATGGAAAACAGAAATGCAGAAGGCGGAATAGACGACAGACATGCAGTGGAAGACTTAGTAAAATGGGAAATATAAACTAGAAGTCATGCAGTGGAGGGCTACAGTGGATGACAGGAGCTGTGGACGACAGAAGTGCAGAAGCTGTAGACGATAGAAGTGCAGAAGCTGTGGACAGCTGAAGTGCAGAAGCTATGGACGATAGAAGTGCAGAAGCTGTGGACAACTGAAGTGCAGAAGCTGTGGACAACTAAAGTGCATAAGCTATGGACAACTGAAGTGCAGAAGCTGTGGACGACTGTTTTAAAGAAGGTGTGGACGACTGTTTTTAAAAAGGGCGTGGACGACTGTTCACAGAACATAATGGACAATTGTTTTACAGAAGGCGTGGATGACTTTTTTACAAAAGGCGTGGACGACTGTTTTATAGAAGGCGTGGACGACTGTTTTACAGAAGGCATGGACGACTGTTTTAAAGAACATCGTGGACGACTGTTCACAGAACAGAATGGGCGACTGTTTTACAGAAGGCGTGGACGACTATTTTAACAGGAAGACATAAAAACAGAAGGCATAAAAGCTTCAAAACCCCTCCCAAAACCCGATTCAAAACGAAGTTTTAAAACATACTTGACAACATGACAGAGATTCAAGAAAATAAGCTGCATGGATAACTCTAAAACCTAAGACAATCCATGCACAACCTAAATGGGAAAACTCCAACAGTTCCAGAATAATTCAAAATACATATTCAACTATCAAATAGAGGTTTTAAAACATCAACAGAAAGTCTATACATCGTTTTAAAATCCCAAAAGTTGTACAGAACTTGACATACACCTCAAAAATACACCCCCACAAGTTCAAAATATGTCTGGCTACCACAACCATCCCATGAGCTCTTCCCGCCAACTGCATCTACTCGTCGGCCTGAGGCACAAAGTTCTCATCTGGAGGATCCATACCTACAACAAGGAGTTCAACTATGAGCCTAGAGCTCAGTAAGAACATACAATGCAGTGATGCATATGCTATGCATGAACTTTTGAAATACATGAACATTACTTTACATTACGTCAAGTACACAGAAGGTATAAGTGGAGTTTATAGAGGAACTGGCGCAGAGGCGCACTATCAGGCACGGTGCACTAACAGGTTTTGCCGGGTCCCAGGGAAGGACAAGTACAGGGAGTCCTTGGCGGGCACGGTTTTACAGGAGTCCCAGGGAAGGACAAGAACAGGATGCCAGCCCCCGTCCCACACTTAACCGTACATTACATTACAGGTTTTATCTTTCTTAACTTCAAATCTCGTGCATAAAAAATTTACATAACTTTCAGAAAAAACGTGTATGCATGAACATTTATGGTGCTTAAACATAACATAAACAGGCTACAGGATAACAAGTAAAACAGAAAGCAAATTCATTCAACTTAGAACTTAACCTACCACCTAACTACCCGACAATCAAAAACCTAGTATCTCCGTGCTGTAAGGACTTAAGGGCCAAACCTAAGCGTATGAACTTACCTGTTGTCATAAGTGTTGCAAGCTTTGTACGCACGTCATCGGCGATCCATGGATCTACATCATGCACGGTCGAAAATGAACCACGTTGAAAAATGCTAATTAATTAAACTTAGTAGGATTCTCTCTAAGCTCCATTCAAACCCTTAGATAACATTCTAACGTGTTTTTCGTATAAAACCAATGAGTTTTCTCCAAAACCTTAAGCCTAAACTTCAAAGAACTAACGTTTTAACTCGTCCAAACTCGTTAACTATAGTAGATGATTACCTTAAGCAGAGAAATAGAAAGAAATTGAGGAGATCGGAGGAGCTTTGATGGTCGTTCGTCATCTGGAAGAGAGAAGGCAGAGAAGAGAAGAAGAAAATGAGGAGTGTTTTACGTAGAGGAGAAGAGAAGAAGGAAGAGAGAGACAACAAAGCTTCTCCAACAAGCTTGGACACTTGGCTCTTGTAATACCCAGTTGTACGGATTATTATTATTTTAATGTAAATGGCATTTTTATTAATATGTCAAATTAAGTCGGTTTTGCAAAAAGAAAGCGTTATTACGATCCTAATAATTAATAAAGATTTTAAAAAAATTTCGAGAATTTTAGGAGTTAACGCTAATTTTACGAGAATTACGTTTATCGTAATATAAATGATACTTTGGTAAAAATGGTAAACGAGGTCCGATTTGCAAACGGATAGTTTTAAAAGAACCCTGTCAATGAGTTGGAGTTATTGGTAAATTAAGGAAATTTGGAGAAACCGAATCGTTAGCTGATTAACGAAACAAAGGAAGGGCAAAATGGTAAATTACCAAAGTAAAATTATAAAAAAAAGGAAATTGCCTTTCTTCTTCTCCACGCGAATTCCCTCTCTCTCCTGCGAATTCTCTCCCTCCTTGGCGATTCACGGCGATTCTCATTTTCGGCGACCGGTTCGTGCTCCAATCGTCTCCGTTCTTCGCGATTTCTTTCCCAAACTCAACCCTAGGTACGATTCTAAGGTTTTAGTGGAGTTTATTTCAAGTTTTACGAAGTTTAAACGATTAGGGTTCGTTTAGGATTTTGTGAAAAATGCGATTTAGGGTTAGAAATCAGTAGGGTTATAGTAGTTATGAACATAATGGACATATTGAACGTTATTGGACGAAGTTAAATCGATTTAAGACGAGTATTAGAGATTGACGAATTTTTGAGTTTTTGGAAAACTCGTTAATGGATGTTTCGTGGTATCGAGCGCGAATTGGTTATAGAAACGCCTCGATTAGTTGAGTTATAGCTCTAGGAGAAATTCCTTAGTTAAGGATTTTGCTAGTTTGAGCATTTAATTATTTAAGCTCGTTTTAACGACAATTTGGTGAAATTGCCTTAGATGAACAAAGCTCGTGGACGGAGCTTGGATTGCAACGTGCACGAGGTAAGTTCTCGTGAACTTCTCTGGCCGATTGGCCTACACCGTACGTCGAGGTCGTCTCGAGGAATTTTTGTGACGTTTTGTTTAAATGCTTTGGTTGGGTAGTTAGGTTTAGTCCTTTTATAGAATATGTTTATGATAGCTTTAGTTGTCTTGATGGTACGTATGCTGTATGTTTAAATTATGCCATTAACTGTTCACGCATCACGGTTTTAAACTATGCATAGAAAATGAATTTCCGCACAATGTTTTAAAGAAAATGGCAATGCGGCCTAGAGAGGGGCTATTGATCTATTGTGTAGGCACGAAGGGGTCTGTCACAATACCGCATCTAATATGTACTCATACAGTTATAGGTCATGCGAGATGGGGCTCAGGCACGGCT
Organism: Begonia masoniana; assembly: GCA_022432975.1. Lineage (NCBI taxonomy): Eukaryota > Viridiplantae > Streptophyta > Magnoliopsida > Cucurbitales > Begoniaceae > Begonia > Begonia masoniana. The sequence goes on from CM039516.1 coordinate 39,058,408, forward strand.
GTACGTGTTGTAAGCGTGTACCCCCCTCCTCTAGCTGGAAAGGGTAGTCTGACCGCTAGATGTGCCCTCTCCGGTTAGGGGGTTGAGATCTCGGTGACAACCAGAGTAAAGAAAATGAAAATGATGCATGATTTACGAACTCATATGCACAGCACGCATTGCATTTACGTAGAGCTTACTGAGATTTTTATCTCATAGTGTGTCTGTATGGTGTAGGTGACTTCGACATAGGTGAGGACGAGATCCCTCCACCTGAGGAGTAACGCAGTTGACGGAGGATGATTGCGGGAGTGTGCTGGCGCAGTCGAGGCGTATTTTGACTCGTGGAACTCATGGTTAGATGTTTTGAGGGTTTTTTGGAATTGTCGGGCTGATGGTTGTATAGACACATTTTAGGGTATTTGGTTCTGATAGTTGAGTTTTTATGTTTGAGTTTTTAAACGTTTTAAAAAACTCGTTTTGTAAAATGTTTGATAATAGGGATATGTTCGGTTTTTAAACATATCCATGCAGTTCGTTTTCATGAAAATATATTTCGTTTTAAATGTGTTTTGAGTTGTTATTTCGCTCGATTGAAGAAGTGAGGAGTGATGAGATTTTGAGTGAGTTATGTTAGGTTGTATATTTGGATGAAATGGTGAAGGGAAGGAGAATGAGCAAAGAAGAAAGAAGGGAGGCAGAGGAGATGGCGATCGATTGCCCAAGGGACGCCGCGCTCTGGAAGAATTCCAGAGCGTGTGGCGATCGATCGCCACAAATAGGCGATCAATCGCCACTTGTGTTTTGGCGATCGCCAATTTAGGCGATCGCTGGGCATAAGACGATCGCCCAGGGGCGATCCAACTGGCGAGCGATCGCCATGGGGCGATCGATCGCCGGTTTTGGGCGATACGCCGATTTCTATTTAGTTTTTAATTGTTTTTAAATTTGTTTTATAATTGTTTTAAGTTTTGTTAAATGGTTTTAAAAGATGGATTTAACGGTTTTATTTTCGATTCGATTAAAAGGTTTAAAGCATGATGTATAAAAAAAAATATAGTACGAAAAATTGGGTACAGTGTTATGGTCATCACACCTCTCATCCATTGGCTCCCTCTCAACCACCTTAAATGCCTTCCTAAATTGCCCCTCCATTGATTCCTAACTAATAGTTTGTCTTGGTTACACATTAGTTTGGTTCTTCCCACTATTTAATTCGGTATAAACCCCGTCGATTCGGTTTCTCCGAAATCTCCTTATCCCACCAAATATCCTAATAATTTTCTAGGGTTCTAACAAAACTTCCTGCTCGCAAAATGAGCATAGATTTCTCCATTTCCCCGTTTCTGAGCATAATAATTAAAAACCGTAATACCAAAAAATCTCGGGTGTTACAGTCACACAAGGACCCTCTCCGGCACAATCCACATATAGACAGTGATCCTAAGACCCGACAACGTCTCATGAGGCTAAAGGAATTAGTGACGTGATCCAAAGATCCAGGCCATCACTCGAGTGATCAGCGACAGATAATCAGCCACGATATCAACTCGAACCATTAACATGCTTATCACCTTTATGGATTTGAAACCCAAGGAGCGGGTCATCACCACTCTACTGCAAGTTTTCAGTACGTGTAAACAATACCACCTTCACGCTACAAAGGTGTAACGAGATAGTTTCGTGATATTTTGATGCAAAGACTACTCTAAGTATCAAGAGGATTCATCTTCCCAACATATCATAGCAAATACATAATTATGTATGTTGAAAATAAACATATAAGTATAAAACAGACGTGTTGGCGACCTGACCCAGTCATAATATTATAGGTGGCAAACCACCAAATAATAGGCTTTCGAAAACAATCTTATGTCATGCAAAAAGTATAAAATTCCAACGTCGTGACTACTTATCTTCCTTACCAAAGCGACAACATTTGCTACTATCTCGAATGTACGACCGGTAGACACTTCCCTTGAAGTGTCTATCTCTGGGTCAATTCCAGCGAAGGGAAGTTCGTGAAACCTGCATACACTCTAATAATACCAACAATCCAGAATAATCATATGGATTTGAGCTTCATTGCCCAAATTTGTTCTCAAATTAAAACCCTAACTTCTAACCCAAAAACAGATATGAGAAATCAACACTCGATGTTCCTTCATAATGATTGTTGCCTCAAACTTTGAGAACATGATTTAAGTCTCTGAAATCGACGAATCGCACACTCCGGCCTCACCATAACTCCCCCTCTTCTTCCTTCTTAGTGGCGCACAAATGAGGGAGAAGAATAAGAGTTTCAACCCTTATTTTAAGAAACTTTTCCTAATTACACTTTTGCTCCAAAAATTTAATTAATATCTTTTACCTTCCCTTTTATCTTATAACTTACATTAATTAAAATCCATTTATAGATCATCCTATAACATTTCAACACTTACTTGAGGTAAAATCCCAATTTACTCAAATATCCAACATGGCTATAAAGACAAAACAAGTCAACTCATGACACTTATTCAGCCAATAGCTAAAAATTCGACACCTGAAATTTAATTAATTATCAAAATTACCAATTTTTACGTTAATACACTTGCAGTGGAAGTCTTAAAAGTCAAAGATAAGTAAAAAGTCATGGCTCAAAATCGTTGGACTAACAAGTAGGTCCAATATGACATCGTAGATAATATATTAGTAATGGTCCAATATAATAATGTGTGTAAAAATTAAACTTCAAGTTATGATATAATCCTAATTTAATATAATGAGTTAAAAGATAGATAATAACCCAACAACATAAACTCTCAAAATAAATAATGACTAAAAGTGTAGCGACCCTAATACTGTACCCGTATTTTCCGTACCATATTTTTTTTTAACCTAATATCTTTAATTAAACACTGGACGGAACCTAAACCGAAATTGAAACCAAAATCGAAATCGGAATTAAAATCTAACTTTAAAAACATTTAAATCAAATATAAAACTAATTAAATAAAACCATTATTTAAAACTAATTTCGATTAAAATAAAAGGGGAGGGCAGAATTGACATTCTGCCCGAGGAAAGGAGGCCGCGCCCAGTCGCTGCAGCATGCAGCGACTAATCGCTGCATGCGCTGCATATGCTAGCAAGCAGCGATCGATCTTTGCATTGCTGCAGAGATCGATCGCTGCATATGCTAGCAAGCAGCGATCGATCTCTGCATTACTGCAGAGATCGATCGCTGCACTCAATGCAGCGACCACCACGTGATCCCTTCTGTTTTCTCTTCTGTTTTCTTTTCTTCTCTGTTTCCTTTATTTTCACAAGTGCTCTCTGGATTCCAGAGAGCAAACCAACACAATTCAACCTAACACAATTCAACCTACTCCTAACAAGTATCAGTTTATAACGTATTTTAAACTCAATCAACCCACAGCGGACTTTGCGAAATCCAACTGCATGGATAGCTCTAAAAATCGAGCTTATCCGTATCCAACCTACAACATTTCCAAATTTTCTATAAACAGTTTACCCAAAACATTCAAATGTAAACCTATCAACTACCAGAACCAAACATCCTATAACGTCTACACAATTATCCAGCCAAAACATCCCAAAATCTATACATACTATCCCCCCGGGTCAGGTGAGCCTCGACTGCGCCAGCACACCTCCGCAGCCATCCTTCGTCAACTGAATCATGCCTCAGGTGGAGGGACATCGTCCTCACCTGGTACCTCGAAATCTATGTCACCTACACCATACAACACACTATGAGATAAAATCTCAGTAAGCTCTACGTAAATGCGATGCATGCTGTGCTATGAGTTCATTAAACCATGCTTTATTTTTATCTTACTATGCCATGCACTATAGGTGTCACCGAGATCCTATACCTTCTAACCGGAGAGAGCTCATCCAGCGGGCGGACTACTCTTTCCAGCTAGAAGAGGGGGGTACACGCTTACAACCCGTACAGCCGTGCCTGAGCCCCACCTCGCGTGACCTGTAAACTGTATGCCCGAAGGACTGTATGCCCGAAGGCCAATACTATGCTTTACGTTATCTTTAAAACTCTGTGCGGAAGTTCATTTTCATGCTTTTCTTTAAAACAAGTGATGCATGAACAGTTCAATATTTTAAAGTAAACAAACAATAACATGTACCATCAAGACTGTAAAGCGTAAACTATAAACTCCTATAACCTAACTACCCAAACCAAGTACAATTTAAACTAACGCATCTCCAAAACTCCTCGAGACGACATTCGACGTACGGTGTAGGCCAATCGGCCAGAGAAGAATCACGAGAACTTACCTCGTGTCCAAAGCAGCTCAAGCTCCGTCCACGAGCGTTGTTTGTCTGAAGCAAAACACAATTTCGACGTTAAAACTAATTTAAGCTATTGATCGTCCAAATTTACAAAATCTTAACTAAGGAGACTTTCTAAAGTTCTAATCACATTCACTGGGCTATTTATTCGAGCAACTCATGTTCGGCACCTCGAATTCCAATTTACGAGTTATTCCTAAAATCTCGAAAATCTCTAATTTTAACATTTTCACGAATTGATTTAACTTCGTCTAATAACGTCGAATACGTGCAATATATACTTAATCACGGCTAACCTATTAATTACGAACCCTAATTCGCGTTTTTAACGAAAAGCTATCGAAACCCTGATTGCCTAAAACGCCGTAAATATCGAAATAAAAGCTCTAAGATTGTAGGCTCATACCTAGAACGTCGATTAGAGGAGAAAACGTGAAGAACCGGAGGAAAAACGGAGGAGAACGGAGGTCGGATCGTTGGGGAATCGTCGGCGGCCGAGGGAGAGAAAACTCTCTGGTTTCGTGGATTCCAGAGAAGAAGAAGAAAGAATGAGGAGAAAATAGGTTTAAGTTATTTTTATAAAATTTGATTTGGCAAATTACTAAAATGCCCTTCCATAGATTTTATATTTGTTTCGTCATTCGGTTCGTTAATCGTCTAGCCAATCGGTTTCATCAAATCTCCTTACTTCACCCATAAGTCCAGCTTAATATTCGGGACTTAATAAAACTGTCCGATCGCAATTCGGACCTCGTTTACTATTTTTACTAAAACGTCCTCTACATTACGATAAAGGTAATTACTCGGAATATATCGTTTAATCTCCGAAAATTCTCATAATTTCCTTAAAATTCTTATTACTCGTTAGGATCGTAGTGACGCTTTTTTTTTGTAAAACGGACCTGATTTGACATAAATATAAAAATATCATCCGATAATATAATAATAATAATATAATATACAAGTCCGTACAATCGGGTATTATATTCCACCCTCCTTATTCAGAATTTTGTCCACAAAATTAAATCATACAAACAAATCAGGATATCTAGTCATCATATCCTGCTGTCGTTCTCACGTCGCTTCTTCCACCTCGTGATTCCGCCATAGAACTTTAACTAGCGGAATTTCTTTGTTGCGCAAAATCTTGATGGAAGTCTCCAAAATACGTACCGGCCTCACCTCATAGCTCAAGGTAGGCTGTACCTCGATCTCTGTAGCCTCCACGATATGCGACGGGTCGCGCAAGCACTTCCGAAGCATAGATACATGAAACACGTCGTGGATACCCTCTATAGAAGCTGGAAGCTGCAGTCTATACGCCAACTTCCCGATCCTCTTCAGAATAGGAAAGGGCCCCACATAACGAGGGTTCAACTTACCCCTCCTTCCAAATCTCGCTACGCCTTTGAACGGAGAAACTTTCAAATAGACCTCATCGCCTTCCTCGAACTCCAGCTCTCTCCGTCTGGTGTCAGCATAGCTCTTCTGCCTGCTCTGTGCTACCTCTATACGCTGTCGAATGATGGCAATCTTCTCTGCCGTCTGCTGTAGAATCTCAGGACCAATGATGCTGGCCTCTCCAACCTCGTCCCAATACAACGGAGATCTACACTTTCGACCATACAGCGCCTCATATGGAGCCATGCCAATAGTAGCCTGGAAGCTGTTATTATAAGAGAACTCGATCAGTGGCAAATACCTGCTCCACGATCCCTGAAACTCCAGCACACATGCTCTGAGCATATCCTCCAGAATCTGATTCGTCCTCTCTGTCTGTCCGTCAGTCTGAGGATGAAATGCGGTGCTGAAATTAAGTTGAGTCCCCATAGCCTTGTGCAGACTCTTCCAGAACTTTGACGTGAATCTCGGATCTCTGTCGGAGACAATAGAAACTGGCACGCCGTGAAGTCTAACAATCTCCTGTACATAGAGCTCTGCGAGCTGATCCATAGACGATGTCATCCTCACAGATAAGAAGTGGGCCGACTTTGTCAATCGGTCCACGATCACCCATATGCCGTCATGGCCCTTCGTCGTCCTCGGGAGCCCCACAATAAAGTCCATAGAGATCTGCTCCCACTTCCACTCCGGAATCGGCAGTGGCAATAACGTTCCGGCCGGTCTCTGGTGCTCTGCCTTCACCTGTTGACATATTAAACAGGTCTCAACGTACTTGGCAACCTCCCTCTTCATGTTCGGCCACCAATAATGTCGCTTCAAATCCCGGTACATCTTGATACTTCCCGGGTGTACAGAATATGCCGAAGAATGTGCCTCGGCCAATATCTCCTTCTTCAGATCCTCGTCGCTAGGCACGTACCACCTATGCCTGAACTTCAGAATACCGTCCTCTGATAAATGAAAATCCGACGAGTCTCCCAATGTCATGCTCGATCGAAGCTCTTCACACTCCGAATCGCTCTGCTGAGCCTCACGTATACGATCAAGAATAGCCGGCCTGAGAGAAATGTTGGCGAGCATACTGGACAACTCTGCCACTATCTCAACATCGAATCTCTCAATCTCAGACCGCAGCGTAACTGACATCGCTGCAAGTGAAGGCTGACTCGCAGAAGGCACTCTACTCAAGGCATCAGCAACCTTGTTCGCCTTCCCCGGATGGTACTTGATGTCAAAATCATAATCTTTGACGAACTCAAGCCATCGTCTCTGTCGCATGTTCAGCTCCTTCTACGTAAATAAGTACTTCAGGCTCTTGTGGTCAGAAAATACCTCGCACTGCTGCCTATATAAATAATGCCTCCATATCTTCAGTGCGAAGACCACAGTTGCTAACTCAAGGTCGTGCGTAGGGTAATTCTGCTCGTACGGCTTCAACTGCCGAGAAGCATAAGAAATAACTCTCCCCTCCTGCATCAATACACAACCGAGTCCCACTCCCGATGCATCGCAATAAATACTGAATCTGACACCTTCGACAGGTAGCGCCAGTACTGAAGCGGTGGTCAATCTCTGCTTTAACTCCATAAAACTATCATCACAAGCAGACGACCATACAAATCTCTCGTTCTTCCGAGTCAAACGAGAAAGAGGAAGTGCGATCTTCGAGAATCCCTCTATAAACTTCCGATAATAACCGGCCAATCCGAGAAATCCACGCACCTCACGTACGTTCTTCGGCTGTGGCCAATCTCTGACCACCTGAATCTTGCTCGGATCCATAGAAACTCTGTCCTGTGATATAATATGGCCAAGGAAGCTCACTCTGTCAAGCCAGAACTCGCACTTCGAAAACTTTGGATACAGCTGGTGCTGACATAGCGTCCTCAGAACAATCCTCAGATGCTCCTCGTGTTCTTCCTTCGTCTTAGAGTAGATCAATATGTCGTCGATGAAAACCACCACGAACTTGTCCAGGTACTCCTTGAAGACACGGTTCATCAAGTCCATAAACGCTGCAGGGGCATTAGTAAGTCCAAAAGACATGACAAGGAACTCATAATGCCCATACCTCGTTCGGAATGCCGTCTTCGGTATATCATCCATCCGGACCTTCAGCTGATTGTAACCCGAGCGTAGATCAATCCTGGAAAATACTCGGGCACCCTGTAGCTGGTCAAACAAATCATCGATACGAGGCAGTGGATACTTATTCTTCACTGTGAGCTTATTCAGCTCCCTGTAATCAATACACATCCTGAGGGTCCCGTCTTTCTTCTTGACAAACAGAACGGGCGCACCCCAGGGTGAAACACTGGGTCGAATAAACCCCTTCTCTAACAGCTCATCCAGCTGAGTCCTCAACTCTCTCAACTCGGCTGGTGCCAATCGATATGGGTTCTTAAACCTCGGTGCGGAGTTAGGATACACATCAATAGTGAACTCAATTTCCCGGTCCGGCGGTAATCCGGGAAGATCATCAAGGAAAATATCAGAGAACTCTCTGACAATAGGAATGTCGCTCGGCATCAATCCGCTGAGCAACTGACAATCAAAGACAGAGGCCAAATAAATAGAGCACGCACCTTTAAACTGCTCGTTGACCATCATGGAATAAGAGATATGCGAGCTACTCAATCTGCTCATCACCTGATAAGAAAACTCAGCTTTACCCGGAGGTCGAAAGGTGATAATCCCGGATCGACAGTCGATGGTGGCGAAGTGCTGCGATAGCCAATCCATCCCTAAAATAAGATCATAATGCTCGATACCCATAACAATAAGGCGGGCATAGAGAGTACGGTCCCCAATCGAGATAATGTTGCCCTGGACTACACGACCAGACTGCATACGCTCTCCTGAAGGTAGCATCACACTATACTCGCATTCTGCTAACTCAGGCGCAAGCCTCAATCTCGACACACACGCGGTGGAAATAAAAGAATGCGTAGCCCCCAATTATTTCAAATTTGTAACAGCTGAAATTAGTGAAAAAATATTTGTGTTAATTACATACCACAAATTCCTGGATGTTGAATTCCCAGGTTTGACAATCCATAAACTACAGCTAACCCTAACAAATAATTTATATCTAACGAGAAGAATACAAAGAACTGAAAGAATAATAGAAAATGTTCCATCATTTTAATAAAAATTAATTATCATTAATATTATGGAAAATTGATAGTTTATTGTGATTTAATTATGATAAATTAGAAATAATTAAAATAAATATTGATATAATTTAGACATAATTTAGAACAATAATAATAATAATTTTGAATCAAAATAAATTAACAATATTGAATTCAAATTTACCTTAAATGATTATAAAAAAACGAAATGAATAAGACCCCACGTCACTTCGGCGGTGGCTCATCCCCGGACGACCCAACTCTGACAAGCGACCGGTGAATCCTCTGTCCGAAACTTGAAATTTTGACAAAAAGTCACAGCGAAAGCTTAATCCTTACATAACCCATCTGATTAGCAATTACTAGAATTAAAACAACTAATAAATTTACATATTTTTCTCTTTTTGTAAATCAAGAAAGTCAGAAGTCGTCTATTATCTCGTAGTCTTTGCCAAATCTCTCTTTATCTCTCTGTGTAGCTGCCCCGCTCTACAATCCAGTATTGTCCGTCTATGATGTTTGCTCGGAGCTAGGTCTTGTTAAAGAGTTTTATTCGATCGGCGAAGCTGTTAATTTCGATGGTTTTTTTTTTTTTTTTGCGAGTTTTGACTGTTTGATCGGAGTTCACTCGCCGTAGATTTGAGTTCACCGGCGGTTCTGGTTATGGATCATCTCAGATTCCGATTGGGGGAGAAAGAGTCGTGAGATTGCGAAAGCTTTCAGTTCAGTCTTTTGATTTAATCATTTGTTGTTCTTTTTGGGTAGTGTGAAATTTGGTCAGAAACCCATTAGAGCTGGTAGGTGGATGAAGACATAAAGGAGCTGGACTGGTGGATGAGGATGAAAGAACTATTTTTCTCTTTTTGTAAATCAAGAAAGTCAGAAGTCGTTATATTATCTCGTAGTCTTTGCCAAATCTCTCTTTATCTCTACTGTGTAGCTGCCCCGCTCTACAATCAGTATGTCCGTCTATGATGTTTGCTCGGAGCTAGGTCTTGTTAAAGAGTTTTATCGATCGGCGAAGCTGTTAATTTCGAGGTTTTTTTTTTTTTTTTTTTTTTTGCGAGTTTTGACTGTTTGATCGGAGTTCACTCGCCGTAGATTTGAGTTCACCGGCGGTTCTGGTTATGGATCATCTCAGATTCGATTGGGGAGAAAGAGTCGTGAGATTGCGAAAGCTTTCCAGTTCAGTCTCTTTGATTAATCCTTTGTGTTCTTTTTGGGTAGTGTGAAATTTGGTCAGAAACCATTAGAGCTGGTAGGTGGATGACGACAGAGTAGAGAGAGATGGAACCCTAGAAAATAAAATTTCCTGTGTACTGCTCCCCCTTCCTCCCTCCTCGGGAAAGCTTCTTGAATTATGAGATAAATGGAGTAAGATTTTGATTTTGATTTTCCATCTTTTGTCTACTGCATTGATTGAAGAAGAAGCCTAGGAGAGAAAAAACCAGTGAATTCATGCCGACTGAGTTAGACAATTCCTCCACTGCTTCAGGCGAAGCTAGTGTTTCCTCCTCTGGAAATCAACCGCCACCTCCAAAATCATCAGCTAAGAAAAAGCGAAACTTACCAGGAATGCCAGGTTAGTTCAGTAGTTCAATCGCCATTGTTTTCTGTGATTTTGGAATTTTTTTGAAGTTCTTCTTCCTTTTTTTGTTCATTTCAGATCCAGATGCAGAGGTGATTGCTCTGTCTCCAAAGACTCTCATGGCGACGAATCGATTCGTTTGTGAAATTTGCAACAAGGGTTTTCAAAGGGATCAGAATTTGCAACTGCATCGAAGAGGTCATAATCTACCATGGAAGCTGAAGCAGCGATCGAGTAAGGAGGTAAAGAAGAGAGTGTATGTCTGCCCGGAGCCGTCTTGTGTCCACCACGATCCATCGAGAGCTCTGGGTGATCTCACCGGAATAAAGAAGCATTTCTGCAGAAAACACGGCGAGAAGAAGTGGAAATGCGACAAGTGTTCGAAGAAATACGCAGTTCAGTCGGACTGGAAAGCTCATTCCAAAATCTGCGGCACCAGAGAGTACAAGTGCGATTGCGGAACGTTGTTTTCCAGGTCAATTTCTGCTCTTATTTCTTTAATTCTTGCTTTTTCATTTCAATTTTCTTGATTTTCTGTTTTGAAATTGATGAAGGAGGGATAGCTTCATCACCCACAGAGCTTTTTGCGATGCGTTGGCTGAGGAGAGCGCCAGAGCTCGAACTCATCCCCAACCACCAACAATGGCGAATCCAAATTCCGAGTCCGACCCAAAAGTTCCACCATCCCCATCTTCTTCAGCTCCGGCGCTGCCGGCTCCCCCGCAGTCAACTGGGGCTGTCGTCTCCTCAGTTTTGCCGATTCAAAGTCAAGGTAAAGATGAACGAAATTTTGGGGAATTTCAGAATATATAAGTTTGGTTTTGTCGGATGCAAGTTTTGGTCTTGGATTTTAGCTGTCTTTGTCTGTTGCTCATCTTTTGGTGTTATGTGGGCGAATATCCAAACATTAGAGTAATCGATCTGATTGATTCCAAAGCTCTGAAGAAACAATTAACAATAAGCTTTTTCCAGTTTTCTATGGACTGTCTGATAGAAAATTGCAATCTCTGATAATAAAGAAACACTCAAGTGATTCAAAGCTAAAGGTGGATCTGAAAATGGCTTTAGAGAGAGAGAGAAAAAGAGAGAGAGAGAGGGAGGGAGGGAAAAGAGGAAATCATTATTGATCACCTTTCTTTTTTCTTTCTTAAAGGCATCTCTCTAACAAAATTTCTACCTTTTTCTCTCTTTTGATTTTGGTTACAGAGCTGCCGGAAAATCCCCCGCAAATTATCGAAGATGTAGCGGCAGCTGGACCGGGATTAAACGGGAGCTGCAGCAGCAGTTCGAGCCCAAGCAGCCATAGGTGCTCGAACAGTAGTGTATTTGCGAGCTTGTTTGCTTCGACAAATGCAGCAGTGAGCTTACCACCTCCTCAACCTCCTGCATTTACCGACCTGATAAGAGCCATGGGAAGGCCTGATCGGCCGGCAGAACTCGCTTTATCTTCACCCACCGAACCCATTTCTCTCTGCCTCTCAACTAGCCATCACGGGTCATCAATTTTTGGGGCTGCAGGCCAATATCCACCTCCACAACCGGCTATGTCAGCCACAGCCCTTCTTCAGAAAGCAGCTCAAATGGGGGCTGCAGCCACTAATGCATCATTTCTTCGAGGGTTTGGAGTAGTGGCCTCGACTTCGACCTCTACGCAGCAGCAATGGAGTCAGAGGCAAGTCGACCCAGATTCCGCCTCAATAGCCGCAGGGCTCGGCCTGGGACTTCCTTATGATGGAAGTTCTGGATTGAAGGAACTGATGATGGGAAATCATTTCATTTTTGGTCCTAAGCAAACTACGCTTGATTTTCTAGGTCTCGGAATGGCAGCCGGTATCACGTCCATTGGTGGCGGTCTAGATGTCACAGCGGCAGCCTCCTTTGGAGGTGGGGAATTCTCCGGCAAAGACATTAGTAGAAACTCTTGAATCATAGAAAATGTAAATGAGACAATGATCGTCGTACATTTCGGGAAAATCACATGTATGACTCGATTAAAGTTCTTGCAACGAGCGGTAATTTGAAGCACGAGAGCAGGGAGGTGCAGGGAGTATGAAGAGCAAGAATGGATCATTTATCAGTATCCTAGCCGCAATGTTCATGTGGAATTTTAACTTTAGTGTGATTTCAACTTTATTGTCGATTTTCAGATAGCTAAGATAGTGGATATATATGTGTTAATGTAAGGTGTTTTCTGTTTGGTTGAATGAATATGTATAGAGAGCTTCATAATTTCATCGGTAGGAGTGAGTACGCCACATGTGGCTGTTATTGCGCATTTTCAAAATATACACATAATTTTTCTCATCTATATATATTTTTAAAAAAAATATTTAACTGAAAGAAACAATAAAATATGGGACATTTGAGAAATTGATCGATATGGAACAATAAATTGAAAAAGAAAAATTAAAAAAAAAAAGATATCGTGATTTAAAATTAAAAATCTTAACGAAAAAGACAATGAATAGAAGAAATTTTGTTGCTTAGCTAACAATATATAGAATAACTAAATAAATTTATTATTGAATATGGGTATAGCCCGGCTCATTCTGACAATCTTCATTTTGACACAACTTCCAATGCACAGAGAAATTAAGAAAAATAATTAGGTGACAAAAATAGAATATTCAAAATATTTTTTACTAGATTGAAGTAAAATGAAGAAAAATATTTATCTAAATAAATAAAAAATAAAAGAGCAATAACTAATTTCTTCTTATGTCAACTAATTCTCTAGCTCTTTCGCATAGTCTCCAAAAGCAAAATGGAAAACCTACATCAATCAACTTTAAGCAATGCTTAAACTTCAATGTCATTGTCGTGAAGAGATTTCATACTCTTTTCCATGGTCTCATTAGATTATTATGATATTCACAACTCACTGCATCTAAATATGTAAAAAAATTCTGACTTGAATCTATAATCTTAAACACATTCAATGCATGAATTGTATCGATATTGATATTCACGAAAATGTTATGTATGTAAAGAAATATTAATGAGAGATTAAGCAACAGCAACGATAGGGTGAAACTAATTTTCTTGCTTATGTGTTGACAATGATTATTATTTAAATAATCTGATTATGAATTGTATATTTTTGATTTAATTGGAAATGCACTCCAATGTTGGTTTGGATGTTCTATCGTAGTTAATAAGTCTTTTAAGTTACTGAAAATGTAACAACCGACATTTTTGCCATGTAAATATTCTATGAATTATTAAACGGGATTAATTTGTCATTAATAAAATGCGTATTTTACTGGAGTTGTTGTGATGCTTTGTGGAAAAAAAAAAGGGTTTCGGGGAAAACCAAATCGATGAACTAAATAACAATTTAGTTAGAAACCAATAGAATGGCAAAATGGGAAGGCAATTAAGGTGGTTGGGAGGGAGCCAATGAATGTGTGCCAAGTGTCCAAGCTTGTGGAAGAAGACAAGTTTTCTCTTCCTCTCTTCTCTTCACTCCTACGTGAATCTCTTCTCTGTTTTCTCTCTTCCAGACAACTTAGACAAATTCCAAAACTCCGGTTTTTCCTATTTCCTCCTGTTTTCTCCAGTAAAGGTAACCCTTTTTCATTAGTTAACAAGTGTAGTTTAGTTACTCTTTAGTTTTAATGAAGTTTAAGGTTAACGGTCCGATTATACACAATATAGGTTCGTGTATTGCCGAGGACTTACGTGCGAGACCTGCAACTCTACGGACAACAGGTAAGTTCATACGCGTAGGTTGGCCCTTAAGGCCCTACATCTCGGAGATACTAGGTCAAAAATGTCGTCGGGTTATCGTTGGGTAGTTAGGTCGATGATTCGGTCATAAGTTTAGTGCCATACTCAATGTATGATTTAGATATCCTATTATTCATGTGTGTTTTGAACTATTTTCCAGTATGTTAAGTCTATGCACAATGAATGTTCATGCATACACGTTTTCCCCGAAAAGTCATGCAAATGTTTTATGCACACGATTTGAAGTTAAGAAAGATAAAACCTGAATGTAATGTACGGTGAAGTGTGGGACGGGGACTGGCATCCTGTTATGTATTCCTGTAATGTATCCCTGTAATGTGCCTGAAAGTGCACCCTTGTTGCGCCAGTTCCTCTATAAGCCTCACTTATACCTCCCTGTCTAGTAAAACGTAATGTAATGTCCATGTATTTCGGAAGTTCATGCATAGCATATGCATCACTGCATTATATGTTCTTACTGAGCTTTAGGCTCAGGCCGATGAATAGGTGGTTGGTTGCACGAGCTTTCGGGGGTGGTTGTGGCAGTCAGACATATTTTGATCTTGTGGGGGTAGTTTGGAAGTGTATGTTAAGTTTTGTATAGTTCTTGAGAATTTTGGATAATATATAGGTATTGTGTTGATATTTTGAAAACTCTATGCTAATAGTTGCATCCTGAAATGTATTGAAATCGTTTGGGATTTCTTTTAAGTTGTGCATGGATTGTCTAGAGTTTTAGAACTATCCATGCAGTTAGATTTCTTGAACTTCTGTCATGTTTTAAACATGACTAAAATTATGTTTTGAATCGGGTTCTTGGGGTTTAAAGCTTTCTGTGTCAAAAGAAGTAAATCGTCAAACAGAGAGGTAGTAGATCGATCGCCTGGGGTAACCGATCGATCGGCGGAGTATATATGCCTTTCGAGTTTTTCAATTCTTCCAACTTTCTTAGTCGTTCATTTCTGTCGTCCAAACGCATTAGAATCTTTTTCATAAATTTTCAGTTAAGTGTTATGGCCGAGGTCACTTCGACCGATTTCAGCACCGAGGTCACTTCGACCTATTTCATCACCGAGGTCACTTCGACCGATTTCATTACCAAGGTCACTTCGATCGATTTTGTTATGGGTCATAGCTCTTCAAGTGTTGTGTCTTGTCGACCGAAAACCCTGCTTAAGTTAGTTCTGTTTCTATCGACCGTTCTGCCTTCTGTTTCTATCGACCGTTCTGCCTTCTGTTTCCGTCGTCCACTTCTGTCTTCCTGTTTTCATGTCTCTTTGTCTTCCTGCTCTCGTTCAGAGTACTCATCCAAAGCTCATTCGTCCAAATTTCAAATGTTCCTGCCTTCCTGTTTTCTTCTGTCATTTATTTAATTGTCATCCAGTTTTAAATATGTCATCCGATTTATCATGCCCTTTTAAATATGTCTTCCAGTCTTCAATTCCAGAGAGAGTTTTCTACGTTTCTTCCTGTTTTCTTCAGTCTTTTATTACTGTAGTCCAAATTTTTAATTTGTCTTTTGATTCCCTGTCTTTCGATTCTGTTTTCCAATTCCTCCTATGTATTCCAGTATACAGTTCCAGAGAAGGTTTTTCTCTGTTAAAGTTTTAAAAGTTCAAAAAAAAAAAAATACTTCACGTTTTAAATGTCCAGAGTGAGGCTCGCCGACCCCGATCGGGTTGGGGGTCGTCACAGTTATGGTATCAGAGCGCGCCAGGTTTTAAAAGCGGTTCTGGAGAACTGTCTGGTTGCGCAATCCACCGCGTGAGGTCGCTCCACCAATTGTAAGTGTTTAAGTTCCTGTAAAAGTTTTGTTTATTAAATTTAGTTGTTCTATTTATAGGATTTTCTTAGAAATGGTGAGAGGACATCAGGATGAAGAAAACGATAGTGCCAGTGCCATCAACCGTTTAACCGAACTGGTGGGTGTGCAGTCCTGTATGGTGGAACGCATGATGGCCAAGGAAGATAACGGAAACAATAATCGTGGGAATGCTCCATGTGACACCAGTGGAGACAGATTCCGGCGACTCCAACCGCCGATGTTTGATGGATTATCAACAGACCCAGCTCACGCTGAGGAATGGATCTGGCATATCGAACGAATGTTCAACTACGCAGAAGTGGAAGAAAATAAGAAGGTTGTATGTGACACGTTTCATCTCACCAAGAATGCAAGATTTTGGTGGGACACCGTCCAGGCAACAATAGTGGCATTGAGCTGGGATGGATTTAAACGGATATTCTATGAGAAGTATTTCGACCGCAGTGCGAAGAAGGAAAAGATGATGGAATTCTCTCGGCTACGACAATAAGGATTAGTGGCCGAATACGTTCAGAAGTTTGAGTCCTTGTCCCGCTATGCAACACATTTGGTGGGCACCGATGAGAATAAGGTACACCAGTTCATTCATGGCTGAAAATGGACTTAATACGCGGGATCACAACCGGGGGATTTGATGAGGCACCGTACACGAAATGGTGGCCAAGACTTATCAGTTGGAAGCCTTAGAAATGAGGTTCGAGAAACAAAGGGATTCGTCGAAGAGATTCCTTCATGATGCCCCTCAACAACAACAAAGGTCAAAATTAGCAACCACAACAGCAACAGAATAGGGGTGTTAAGAGGCCCAATGAGACTGCTGCTTATTAGGATAAAGGGAAAAGACCAATGGGGGCTCCTCAGCTTCCTGTATGCTTACGTTGCCAGAAAAGTCACATAGGTGAATGCAGGCTCTTTACTGGCCATTGCTTCCGATGCGGCAAAGAGGGCCATCACGTCCAGGATTGCCCAATGCTCGACACGAGACCGAATCGTGTCGTGCCAAGAGTCTTTGCAATGATAGAGGATGATGATGACGTCCAGCACACAGCGATCAAAGGTACAATTTTAATCTGTAATTTACCTGCCTATGCTCTGCTGGACACGGGGGCCACACATTCGTTTGTGGCAATGGATTTCGTGGATAGGGAGAATTTAATTATTGTACTGTCAGATCAGCCCTTCAGTGTCATGCTACCATCCGGAGAGTTTATGCACTCCGAGCGGACAGTGTAGGGTGATATAGAGTCAGTTGGGGACCAGAAATTGTATGCTAACCTTAGCACCATCGGTATGAAAGGATACGATGTGATTCTGCGGATGGACTGGCTATTTAGACATCACGCCACCATCAACTGCAGGTCCGACCTTGTGTCGTTTAAGCGCCCGAACGAGAAGAAGTTCTCTTACCAGGCTATACTGAAGAAACACAATACGCCTGTTATATCTTCCTTGAAAGCTTGACAGCTGATGAGGTCAAGATGTGTCGGATTTCTTCCCATAGGTCTTTTTAGATGACCAGCCAGGATTTTCACCGGATCGAGAGATTGAGTTCGAAATTGAAGTATGTCCTGGTGCTGAACCGGTATCGAAGAATCCGTACCGTATGGCGCCAATTGAACTAAGGGATTTGAAGACTCAACTAAAGGAATTGGTGGACAAGGGCTTCGTACGCCCTAGCTTCTCTCTGTGGGGTGCACCTGTCCTATTTGTTAAGAAGAAGGATGGATCCTTACGTATGTGCATCGATTACCGGGAGTTGAACAAGTTGACCATCAAGAATAAGTACCCGTTGCCGAGAATCAATGATTTATTTGACCAACTACAAGGGGCTCAGTTATTTTCGAAGATTGATTTGCGCTCCAGTTATTATCAATTGAAGGTCAGGGCTGATGATATTTCAAAGACCGCATTCAGGACCCGATACGAACACTATGAGTTCTTAGTGATGTCGTTTGGGTTTACTAATGCCCTGGCGGCATTTATGGACTTGATGAACAAGATATTCCAGGATTTTCTAGACAAATTTGTGATCGTCTTCATCGACGACATCCTGGTTTATTCCAAGAGTGAAGCAAAGCACGAGGAGCATTTGGCGATTGTGCTATTGACGTTGAGACAACACCAATTATACGCCAAACTGTCAAAATGTGAATTCTGGTTGAGTAGGATTAATTTCCTAGGCCACGTGGTGTCTGCAGAAAGAGTTTTAGTGGATCCGGCCAAGATTCAGGCTGTGAAAGACTAGCCGATGCCGAGGAATGCCAGTGAATTACGAAGTTTTATCGAGCTAGCTGGATATTACAGAAAGTTTATCAAGGAATTTTCTGTGATAGCAAAGCCTATGACTAGCTTAACGAGAAAAGATATTAAGTTCAAGTGGTCCAAAGTGTGTGAAGAGAGTTTTTAGACACTCAAACATAAATTAACCACTGCTCCTCTGTTGGTATTGCTGGTCTAAGACGGCAAATTCAGTGTGTACTGCGATGTGTCAAAGGTTGGTTTGGGATGCGTGCTAACGCAAGAAGGAAAAGTGGTAGCGTACGCGTCCAGACAATTGAAGAACCACGAGTAAAACTACCCTACTCATGACCTTGAGTTAGCGGCCGTTGTTTTTGCACTAAAAGTATGGAGACACCACTTGTGTGCACAATCATGTGAGGTGTTTTCGGATCACAAAAGCTTGAAGTATATATTTACTCAGAAGGAGTTAAACATGAGGCAACGGCAGTGGCTCGAATTTGTGAAAGACTATGATATCGAGATTAAATACTACTCGGGAAAAGCTAACGTGGTAGCCGATGCATTGAGCTGGATGTCAGCTGCTATGCAACCAACTCTGTCGACCGTATCGATGCCTTTGAGGACAGAAATTCAGAATTTTGGTATGGAGATAGTTTCTAAGTTGTCGGTCGTACTTGCGGATCTAACAATACGGCCAACCATTCTAGATCAATTCGAAGGAGATGGCCGATATAATAAGCAAGTTGCCTAATGCCTCTTCCGAGTTCAGTCATTCGGATGATGGTATTCTAAAGTTCAAAAACAGGTGGTATGTTCCGAGAGATGAAAAGCTGAGGGGGGATATCTTATCGGAAGCCCACTCGTCTTCTTTCTCAGTGCATCCTGGAATCACGAAGATGTATCAAGACTTGAAACTTTACTTCTGGTGGCAGAATATGAAGAACGAAGTAGCCAAATATGTGGAGTCTTGCATGGTATGTCAACAAGTGAAGGTTGAATATCAACGACCAGGTGGAACACTTCTGCCTCTTCCAATCCCCGAATGGAAATGAGAGAATATCACGATGGATTTTGTTTTTGGCCTTCCAAGGACGGCTAGAGGCCATAATAGCATATGGGTCATTGTGGACAGACTAACAAAGTCAGCCCATTTTCTACCTGTGAAGACGACGTTCTCTATGGACCAATATGCAGAATTATACATAAGCGAGATCATCAAGCTGCATGGGGTGCCAGTATCAATTGTATCTGACCGGGACCCTAGATTCACGTTGAGGTTCTGGAAAAGCTTGCAAAACTCCTTGGGTACCAAGTTAAACTTCAGTACAGCATTTCATCCACAGATGGACGGACAATCCGAGAGGATGATTCAAATACTGGAGGATATATTAAGGTCGTGCGTGCTGGAATTTCATGCCCCTTGGAGTAAGTATTTGCCGCTAGTAGAATTTGCTTATAACAACAGCTACCAGACTATGATCGGTATGGCTCCATATGAAGCTCTTTACAACAAGAAGTGTAGATCTCCATTGTGTTGGGATGAAGTTGGAGAAGCCAAGCTCGTCGGCCCTGAGTTAATACAGCAGATGTCCGAAGTGGTGACTGCTATCAAACAATGAATAAAAATTGCTCAGAGTCGACAGAAAAGTTACGCGGACCATAGGAGGAGAGACTTGGAGTTTGCTGAAGGCGATGAACTATTCTTGAAGGTTTCGCCTTTCAAGGGTGTGATGAGGTTTGGCAAGAAAGTTCAAGGTTTGTTGGGCCCTTTCCCATCTTGAAGAGGGTAGAAAGCATGACTTACAGACTACAGCTGCCAGTGTCAATAGATGGAGTTCACAATGTTTTTCATGTTTCGATGCTGAGAAAATGTGTGCAAGATCCAACTTAGATCGTGGAACTAGTGGACATTGATATCATGCCAACACTGACATATGAAGAAAGGCCCATCAAGATTTTGGATTCTTCAGTCAAGCTATTGCGCAACAAAGTAATCCCATTAGTGAAGGTATTATGGCGCAATCATAACGTGGAGGAAGCCACCTGGGAAAGACAACAGGACGTTAGAGCCCAATATCTGGAGCTATTCACTTAAGCAAATTTTGGGGACAAAATTTTTGTTAAAGTGGGTGGAATGTAACACCCGGCATTTTTGCCATGTAAGTATTCCATGAATTATTAAACGATATTAATTTGCCATTAATAAAATGCGTATTTTACTGGAGTTGTTGTGATGCTTTATGGAAAAAAAAATGGGTTTCGAGGAAAACCGAATCGAGAAACTAAATAATAATTTAGTTAGAAACCAATGGAAGGGCAAAATGGGAAGGGAATTAAGGTGGTTGGGAGGGAGCTAATGGATGTGTTCCAAGTGTCCAAGCTTGTGGAAGAAGACAAGCTTTCTCTTCCTCTCTTCTCTTCACTCCTACGTGAATCTCTTCTCTGTTTTCTCTCTTCTAGATAACTTAGACAAATTCCAAAACACCGTTTTCTCCTGTTTCCCTCATGTTTTCTCCAGTAAAGGTAACCATTTTTCATTAGTTAACAAGTGTAGGTTAGTTACTCTTTAGTTTTAATGAAATTTAAGGTTAACGGTCCGATTATACACAATATAGGTTCATGTATTGCCGAGGACTTACATGCAAGACCCGTAACTCTACGGACAACAGGTAAGTTCATACACGTAGATTGGCCCTTAAGGCCCTACATCTAGAAGATACTAGGTCAAAAATGTCGTCGGGTAGTTAGGTCGATGATTCGGCCATAAGTTTAGTGCCATGCTCAATGTATGGTTTAGATATCCTATTATTCATGTGTGTTTTGAAATGTTTTCCAGTATGTTAAGTCTATGCACAATGAATGTTCATGCATACGTATTTTTCCTAAAAGTCATGCAAATGTTTTATGCACACGATTTGAAGTTAAGAAAGATAAAACCTGAATGTAATGTACGGTTAAGTGTGGGACGGGGACTGGCATCCTGTTATGTATTCTTGTAATGTATCCCTGAAATGTGTCTGAAAGTGCCCCATGTTGCGCCAGTTCCTCTATAAGCCCCACTTATACCTCCCTGTCCAGTGAAACGTAATGTAATGTAATATCCATGTATTTCGGAATTTCATGCATAGCATATGCATCACTACATTATATGTTCTTACTGAGCTTTAGGCTCATTGTTGAACTCCCTGATGTAGGTACGGACCCCGTGGATGAGGATTTTGAGCCTCAGGCCGATGAATAGGTGGTTGGTGGCACGAGCTTTCGGGGGTGGTTGTGGCAGCCAGACATATTTTGATCCTGTGGTAGTTTGGAAGTGTATGTCAAGTTTTGTATAGTTCTTGAGAATTCTTGATAATGTATAGGTATTGCGTTGATATTTTGAAAACTCTGTGCTGACAGTTGCATCCTGAAATGTATTGAAATCGTTTGGGATTTCCCTTAGGTTGTGCATGGATTGTCTAGAGTTTTAGAGCTATCCATGCATTTAGATTTCTTGAACTTCTGTCATGTTTTCAAACATGTCTAAAATTATGTTTTGAAACGGGTTCTTGGGATCAGCGGAGTATATATGCCTTTCGAGTTTTTCAAGTCTTCCAAATTTCTCAGTCGTCCATTTCTGTCATCTAGACGCATTAGGATCTTTTTCATAAATTTTTAGTTAAGTGTTATGGCTGAGGTCACTTCGACCGATTTAAGCACTGAGGTCACTTCGACCGATTTCAGCACCGATGTCACTTCGACCGATTTCATCACCGAGGTCACTTCGACCGATTTCATTATAGAGGTCACTTCGACCGATTTTGTTGTGGGTCATAGCTCTTTAAGTGCTGTGTCTCGTCGACCGAAAACCTTGATTAAGTTAGTTCTGTTTCTATCGACCGTTCTGCCTTCTATTTTTGTCGTCCACTTCTGTCTTCCTGCTCTCGTTCATTGTATTCGTCCAAAGCTCATTCGTCCAAATTTCAAATGTTCATGTCTTCCTGTTTTCTTCTGTCATTTATTTCTGTTGTCTTATTTTAATTGTCATCCAGTTTTAAATATGTCATCCGATTTACCATGCCCTTTTAAATATTTCTTTTAGTCTTCAATTCCAAAGAGGTTTTCTATGTTTCTTCCTGTTTTCTTCAGTCTTCTATTACTGTAGTCCAAAATTTTAATATATCTTCTGATTCCCTGTCTTTCGATTCTGTTTTCCAATTCCTCCTATGTCTTCCAGTATACAATTCCAGAGAAGGTTTTTCTCTGTTAAAGTTTTAAAAGTTCAAAAAAACAAAATACTTCACGTTTTAAATTTCTGGAGTGAGGCTTGCCGACCCCGATCGGGTCGGGGGTCGTCATAAAAAAATTTCACAAGACTTTCACAATTGAAATCAAGGAAGAAATGCATGAGCGCTCGACCTGCCATATCTGAAAAGTCGTTCTAAAAAGTTTCAGAGAGAATCGAACTTTTGAAGATTTACTTAGAGGTCAATCAAGCCATGCATAGGTAGACTGGTGAGGTTGAGTCAAAACGGAGAGGTCATCTTAAAAAACTCCCAAGAACAACACATTTTTAGAGGTTTGCTTAAGAGTTTGACTAGACGTTCCATAGGTCGACCGGTGTGGTGAACTAGACAAAACTGAGCTTGTCTTGAACACCTCCCAAGTGCATCAAGTTTCTAAAATATGTTGAACGGGTCGACCAATGCGGTATACCAAGCGATCGACCATGGTGAAAACCAGTTCAATAATCTGACTGTTCACAACCAAAGAGCTTGACCTAAATATACTAGTGGCAGACCTGGTCTGTTCAAGAATCACACAACGGTCATGAAGAGGTCTACCAATTTGTATAGTTGTGTGATAGCCCCAAACCCGATCGGGGCCGAGAAGCCATCACTCCGGGACATTTAACAGAAAACGAGACATATATTTTTTTTTGAACTTTTTAAAATAAACCATTAAAAGCATTACAGAGAGAGAAAACCTTCCCTGGAATTAAAAGCAAAACAGCAAAACAGTTAAACCGGACTGCAAAATGAATTACAGAAGGAAATCAGAATACTTGGAACATTTACATAAAAGACTGGATGGACGACGGGCATGCAGAGGAAACGTGATAAAATACATGTAGTGAAAAATAAATAAGGAATATAAACTGAAAAGCATACTGGGAGAAAGCTAAAGTGAATGGCAGAATCGGGTGCTAATTTAAAACTGGATTACAGGGGTGATTGACAGAAGAAAACTAGGAAAAATAGTAAACAAAAAATGGATAACAAGAGAATGAAAACAACTGAAGGAGGGCATACTGTAAAAGGGCTACAGTGGATGGCATGAATAAACTGGGCAGAAGACGTAGGCAGTAGACGAAGCAGAAAATGTAAGTAAACTGGGCGGGCGATATAGACTAGCGGTAGATGTGAATAAGACAAAAGTGAATAGTAAACAACGGCAAATGTGAATAAGACAAAAGTGAACAGTGACAGCGGCAGATGTGAATTAAATAGAAGCAACAGAAACAGCGGTAGAAGTAAAGCAGATGACGTCAGGCGGAAGATGTGGATAAACTGGGCGGGAATGAACTATTCACCGGTAGAAGTGAACTACAGATAGAAATGAACTGTTCACCAGTGGAAGTGAACTACAGATAGAAATGAATTGTTCACCGGTGGAAGTGAACTACAGATAGAAATGAATTGTTCACCGGTGGAAGTGAACTACAGATAGAAATGAATTGTTCACCGGTGGAAGTGAACTACAGATAGAAATGAATTGTTCACCGGTGGAAGTGAACTACAGATAGAAATGAATTGTTCACCGGTGGAAGTGAACTACAGATAGAAATGAATTGTTCACCGGTGGAAGTGAACTACAGATAGAAATGAATTGTTCACCGGTGGAAGTGAACTACAGATAGAAATGAATTGTTCACCGGTGGAAGTGAACTACAGATAGAAATGAATTGTTCACCGGTGGAAGTGAACTACAGATAGAAATGAATTGTTCACCGGTGGAAGTGAACTACAGATAGAAATGAATTGTTCACCGGTGGAAGTGAACTACAGATAGAAATGAATTGTTCACCGGTGGAAGTGAACTACAGATAGAAATGAATTGTTCACCGGTAAGGGCTACAGTTGGATGGCATGAATAAACTGGGCAGAAGACGTAGGCAGTAGACGAAGCAGAAAATGTAAGTAAACTGGGCGGGCGATATAGACTAGCGGTAGATGTGAATAAGACAAAAGTGACTAGTAAACAACGGCAAATGTGAATAAGACAAAAGTGACAGTGACAGCGGCAGAGTGAATTAAATAGAAGCAACAGAAAAGCGGTCGAAGTAAAGCAGATGACGTCAGCGGAAGATGTGGATAAACTGGGCGGGAATGAACTATTCACCGGTAGAAGTGAACTACAGATAGAAATGAACTGTTCACCAGTGGAAGTGAACTACAGATAGAAATGAATTGTTCACCGGTGGGAACTACAGATAGAAATGAATTGTTCACCGGTGGAAGTGAACTACAGATAGAAATGAATTGTTCACCGGTGGAAGTGAACTACAGATAGAAATGAATTGTTCACCGGTGGAAGTGAACTACAGATAGAAATGAATTGTTCACCGGTGGAAGTGAACTACAGATAGAAATGAACTATTCACCGGTAGAAGTGAACTACAGATAGAAATGAACTGTTCACCAGTGGAAGTGAACTACAGATAGAAATGAATTGTTCACCGGTGGAAGTGAACTACAGACATAAATGAACTGTTCACCGGTGGAAGTGAACTACAGATAGAAATGAATTGTTCACCGGTGGAAGTGAACTACAGATAGAAATGAATTGTTCACCGGTGGAAGTGAACTACAGATAGAAATGAATTGTTCACCGGTGGAAGTGAACTACAGATAGAAATGAACTATTCACCGGTAGAAGTGAACTACAGATAGAAATGAACTGTTCACCAGTGGAAGTGAACTACAGATAGAAATGAATTGTTCACCGGTGGAAGTGAACTACAGACATAAATGAACTGTTCACCGGTGGAAGTGAACTACAGACAGAAATGCATTGTTCACCGGTGGAAGTAAATTTAAAGGCAGCGGTGGATGTGCTTTAAAAGGACAACGGTGGATGTGATTTTAAAGGCAGTGGTGGATGTGCTTTTAAAGGCAGCGGTGGATGTGCTTTAAAAGGCAACGGTGGATGTGATCGGAAGATGTAGTATTAAAGGCAGAATTTTGACAACTTTTGACAGGAAGACGTATAAACAGGGGACATAAAACAGAAGGCATAAAAAGTTTCAGACCCTCAGAAACTCGATTCAAAACAAAGTTGTAAAACATGTTTGACAGAGATTCAAGAAAAACAAGCTGCATGGATAGCTCAAAATTTGAAACCATCCATGCACAACCTAGAAAGGAAGAACTCAAACAGTTCTAGAATATTTCAAAACATATATACAACTGTTAATTACAGAGGTTTAAAAACTTAAACACCAAAACCTATACGTTATAAAAATCCCAACGGAATTCCCAACAGCGTTTTAAAACAAAAACACAGAACTCCAACAAAGTTTTCAGACAATAAACTTTACTTGAAAACTTCCCTCCCTTGGG
Organism: Begonia masoniana; assembly: GCA_022432975.1. Classification (NCBI taxonomy): domain Eukaryota; kingdom Viridiplantae; phylum Streptophyta; class Magnoliopsida; order Cucurbitales; family Begoniaceae; genus Begonia; species Begonia masoniana. The sequence goes on from CM039516.1 coordinate 39,084,226, forward strand.
TCAGAAACATGTCTGGCTGCCATAACTACCCCTGAAAGCTCGAGCCACTAGCCACTTATTCGTCGGACTGAGGCACAAAGCCCTCATCCACGGGATCCGTACCTACATCAAAGAGTTCAACTATGAGCCTAGAGCTCAGTAAGAACATATAAAAATGTAGTGATGCACATGCCATGCATGAATTTTCAAAATACAGTGACAGTATAGTACATTACGTTTCACTGGCAGAGTGGTATAAGTGGGGCTTATAGGAGAACAGGCGTGACAGATGTGCACTATCATGCACTAGCAGAGAAACGATACAGAAATACAGAACAGAACACCAGTCTCTGTCCCACACTTAATCAATACATTACATTTAGATTTTTATCTTTCTTAACTTTCAACCGTGTACAGAAAACATTTTTGCATGAACTTTCGAGAAAATCGTGTATGCATGGACGTTTACAGTGCTTAAAATTAAAACAGCAGACAACAGAAATAACACAACAGAACCTAAAGAGAAAAACAGACGACTCGGAATATAACTCCAACTTATCTACCCGAAACCTCCCGACAGAAGTGAAATCCTAGAGTCTCCGTGATGTAGGGCCTTAATGGCCAACCTACAGGTATGAACTTACCTGCTGTCCGTGAGTTGCAAGCTTTGTTCGTGTTACCTCTGTGATCCACGGATCTACATCATGCACGATCAGACATTAACCTTAAAACTTCAAGAAAACTAACGTTTAACTTGTCCATACTTACTAACTAGCTTAGAAGATTACCTTTTGTGGAGAAAACGGGAAAAAAGGTTGAGGTTAAAATCGTCGTTGGTCGCCTGGAAGAGAGAAACATAAAGGAGAGGAAGAATATGGAGGTTTACGTAAAGGAGAAGATATGAGGTAGGTTTTCTCAGCAAGTTTTGGACATTTGGCATCCAATCATTGGCTCCCTCCCACCAACCTTAATTCCTTCCCAAACTTCCCCTCCATGCATCTCTAACTAATGGTTTTATTTAATTACACGTTAGTTTGGTCTTTATGCCATTATTCAATTCAACATGAACTCCGTCGATTTGTTATTTGGTTCGTCAGTTCGGTTTTCTCGACATCCTCTTTCTCCACAAAACGTCTCACAATTCCAATAAAATATTTATAACATTAATGGCAATTTAATCTCATTCCATAACTCAAGGGATAATTTATACCGCCAAAAATGCCGGGTGTTACAAGTTGGTCAATTGGGGCTCCAAGACTTTAAAGTCATCTATACATAGAAGCAACCTTTGTTGCGCATCTTACAGAATGAGAACTTTACGACGAAATGTTGCAGATTTTCATTATGATTTTTATCCTTCATTCTTGAGCCCAAAACTTAGTTTCTCCTACTCCTAAATTTGAGTTTGTATCTCTTAAGAGAGTTAAACTATTGTACTTAACATTTTTTCACCTACTCATTTATTGTGGACGAAAAGCGTGATGCTCTTGAAAAGTCAAAAAAAATTTGATCGATACCTCCAAGCTCAATAAAGGAGAAGAGTGACATCTTGAAATAGTTGTAAATGTTTGATTGACACCTAAAAAATCAACCACTTGTAACCGGAATGGTTATAGTGAAAAGAATCTTCAATAAGGAGCTTTGCAGCACGAATGTAGACAGTTTGGCCGAACTGCGTTAATAAATTTGTTTTCACTCTTTTACCCTTCTCTCTCTACTATTTTCATTTACATGTATATTAGAGTTAACTTATCTAATTATGAGAGAAAAATATATCATTTAAGATAGCAAATTGTAGCACCCGGTTCCATTGAACCAAAAATTTAATCTATCATTAATGATGAACTTTTATAGAAGGGTTGGGGAGAGTTATTGATTAGGTTAATAAATGATCAGGCGAGGGCATGATGGTAATTAGAATTTTACATAGTGCATAACATATTTAAGGAAAAGTCCAGTGAGAGTAGCCGCCACTATCCCCTATTTTCCTCTTTTGGTGTTCAGCTCGAGCAGTAGAACTCTCTAAGCGATTCTCTCGTCCGATTCTCCTTCAACCTAGGTAAGTCTTGTTTTCTTGCATTTTAGCGATTAGTCTACTGAGGGAATACAATGTGAAGGTTTCGAGGTTTCTGTGATTGAGGGTGGGTTCAGGTTCTTGGTGATAAATGGGAATGCACGGGTAGCAGAGTTTCAAATCGATTTCCTTAAACATGTTATTGATTTTTGGTAAGGTTTAGTAAGAGCTGGATTAATGTACTGTCATGACCTTAGGTGAGCGAGCTTCTGGAGTAGTTGTAACCGAGCATTTCCAGGAGAGCCAGGTAAGTAAAGTATACATGTGCCTTCGGGCCTACATCACAAAATAGTAGGGTTATGCATCTTGTGAATGATTTTGTATCATGCATCATGTTTTTGAAAGATTACGAAAATGAATTTCCATGTAAGAATGGTGAGGTATGAACTGAATGTGACAGACAAACTATTAAGGGAACTAATCCGCCCCTTAATCGAGTAGAGGATGTATGACATTGGGAGAATTGATCCCACTCCCAAGGGAACCAAGGGATCAGATCAGCTATTAAGGGAATTCACCCGCCCCTTAATCGAGTAGAGGATGTATGACATTGGGAGAATTGATCCCACTCCCAAGGGAACCATGAGATCAGATCAGTTTATGAACATATGTGTATGCAACTGAGATGAGAAAGTAGAAATTGCATGTTTAGGAATTTATGTTTCAGCAATTCATCTCATTACTGCTTTACTTACTTAGCATTAGACTAATAGATGAGTTTTGTGATGTAGGTGTTGAGGAAACTGCAGTTGAATTCCCTGAGTTTACTAACGAATAGATGGAGTTGGAGGAGCACTTCTCTGCCACGAATTGGTATACTGATGAGGCGGATTAACTATTGTCTGATGGTGTGAAAGTTTAGTTGACAGTATTTCAATTTAAGTATGTTGAATTTTCATTACAGAAGTGATTTCAATGTTTTGAATACGATTTCGAGATTTTCCTGATTTCAATGTTTTGAATACGATTTCGAGATTTTCCTGTTAATAGTATTCTTTGGATTTAATGTTGGCACTCACTTGGAATTTTTAGTAATGTAATGGTTTGAAAACGTTTTGAATGGTTTCAGTGAAGTGAGTAAATCCTTTTCCCGTAGGTTGAGTTGTTGTTCTGTTGTCTATCATCGGAAGATGTAGAGTGCATTTTGTCGTTTAGTGACCGGTGGATGTAGAGCAAAGTCGATCGGATGAAGGAAATCATCTGGCTGACGTCATCGGAAGATGTAGAGTGCATTTTGTCGTTTAGTGACCGGTGGATGTAGAGCAAAGTCGATCGGATGAAGGAAATCATCTGGCTGACGTCATCGGAAGATGTAGAGTGCATTTTGTCGTTTAGTGACCGGTGGATGTAGAGCAAAGTCGATCGGATGAAGGAAATCATCTGGCTGACGTCATCGGAAGATGTAGAGTGCATTTTGTCGTTTAGTGACCGGTGGATGTAGAGCAAAGTCGATCGGATGAAGGAAATCATCTGGCTGACGTCATCGGAAGATGTAGAGTGCATTTTGTCGTTTAGTGACCGGTGGATGTAGAGCAAAGTCGATCGGATGAAGGAAATCATCTGGCTGACGTCATCGGAAGATGTAGAGTGCATTTTGTCGTTTAGTGACCGGTGGATGTAGACTATAGATGAGTTTTGTGATGTGGTGTTGAGGAAACTGCCCAGTTGAATTCCCTGAGTTTACTAACGAATAGATGGAGTTGGAGGAGCACTTCTCTGCCACGAATTGGTATACTGATGAGGAGGATTATACCTATTGTCTGATGGTGTGAAAGTTTAGTTGACAGTATTCAATTTAAGTATGTTGAATTTTTCATTACAGAAGTGATTTCAATGTTTGAATACGATTTCGAGATTTTCCTGTTAATAGTATTCTGTTGGGATTTAATGTTGGCACTCACTGGAATTTTTAGTAATGTAATGGTTTGAACGTTTTGAATGGTTTGAAGTGTCTTCAGTGGAAGCCATCGGATGATATAAAACAAAATTTGTCGTTTAGTGATCGGTATATGTAGCTTGTTTTATAGGAAGATGTTGTTTTGTTCTCTATCGGTAGACGAAGTCTATCGGTAGATGTCGGGTTATAGTTATGTGTCTATCGGAAGGTGTAGGTTTAAGTCCATCGGATGATGTCTCAGTAAACTCATCGGCAGATGCGTGCTGACGTCATCGGAAGATGTAGAGTGCATTTTGTCGTTTAGTGACCGGTGGATGTAGAGCAAAGTCGATCGGATGAAGGAAATCATCTGGCTGACGTCATCGGAAGATGTAGAGTGCATTTTGTCGTTTAGTGACCGGTGGATGCCGTGTGTAGATCCACCGGATGATGCAGAAAGTCTTTTGTCGTTTAGTGACCGGTGGATGTCGTGTGTAAATCCATCGGATGATGTAGAGAGCACTTTGTCGTTTTGCCACCAGAAGATGTTTTCCATTTTCTGCTCCAGCCCCTTTTTGTGGACTTTGTCCAGCGGGCGATGCGTTTGACTTTTGAAACTTATGAAGTATACTGCGATTTAATCCTTTATTCCTTTTGTCGATTATTCCTCAAATTTCCAACTGAGTATTCAAGCATTGTACAATAGCTTTGTTTAACTTTATTTTTACTTAAACGATTTCCGCTGCAAATTTTCAAAAAAAAAAAAAGAAATACTGTTGAAATTTTTAGTCATGTACGGGCATGGTGTGACAAACCGGGTTCAGATAACTTGGGGCGTTACAGTGTGGTATCAGAGACATTCAGTTAAACCGTTCAAAAGATTACTCATCAGTGCCAATCGTCGCATGGAAGTACTCCAACAACTGTAAGTGTTTATGTTAGCCTCAGTAATTAGATATTTATGAACATAGTTAACCTTGTACAGGAAGTCAGTTTAATGGCCAGACGCCCAGGAAGACCTAGGATACCGAGGGAAATGCCAAACTTTAGGAGTGAGGAAGAACCTAGTGTTATTAGGCAATTAACAGACTTGGTACGTCAGCAAACAGACTTAGTGCGTCAGCAGTCCGATCAGTTGGGGGTGTTACTGAACCGAGAGGTACAGGGGAGTGCCAACTCAGGTTCTAGAAATGAGCATTCAAGAGACCGATTCCGGAAACTTCAGCCGCCCACGTTTGATGGAAAATCATCTAACCCGATTTTTGATGAAGAGTGGTTGAGGAAGATTGAAAGCATGCTCCGGTGTGCCAACGTCAGAGAAGGAGACAAGGTCACCCTGGCGACCTTTCATTTTGCTGGAGACACCCAGCTTTGGTGGGAGAAAATTGAGACCACCACTGACATTCTGACTATGACTTGGTCACAGTTTAAGGACATTTTCTATGAGAAATATTTTAATAGCACAGTCCAGGTAGCAAAGAAGGTAGAGTTTTTGAACTTGAAGCAGACAGGGTCTGTGGCTGAGTGCGTTAGACAATTTGAGTCCCTGTCCAGATTCGCTGGACACTTTATTCACCGAAATGAAGATAAGGTGTTTCAATTCATGAATGGACTGAAACCAGAAATGTATAGAGGGGTCAAGTTTTCGGGTTATAAGGGTTTGCCCTTCAGTGATGTTGTGTCCACAGCATTGGAAGTGGAAGAAGCTGAATTGAAATGCGCTGGACTAAAGGAAGCCCCTAGAAAGTTTGTTCAACCACCGCCGCAGAGAGGAGTGAAGAGATCCAATGAAGGCCAGCACAGCCAAGGGATAGGAAAGAAGGTACCAGATACCAAGACGTTTCCTCAGTGCCCAAAGTGTTCGAAGAATCACTCGGGCGAGTGTAGATTTGGATCGGGTAAGTGCTTCAACTGCGATGAGGTTGGACACTTGTACAAGGATTGCCCAAAGCCCCGGATCGTTCGATGTTTCCATTGCAACAAGGTTGGCCATGTCAACAGAGACTGCCCAGCTTTGAAGGGTGGCCCTGCCAGGAGTAAGCCAAGGATATTCTCCATGATGGAGTCAGGTGATGAGGACCAGCCTGCTGTAGTGTCAGGTACTGTATTGATTAACTCTGTACCTGCCCTTACTTTGATAGATTCGGGTGCAACTCATTCTTTTATAGCCTCTGCATTTACTGATAAGTTAGATGTACGGTTTACTCCTTCTGAGCATGTGTATAACGTAGCATTACCTTCTGGTGAGCACATGCACTCTAGTCAAATGATGCCTGATAGTGTGGTGTTAGTAGGGAATATGAATTTGCCTGCTGACCTCATTGTTATGGACATAATGGGATTTGATGTGATCCTAGGAATGGATTGGTTGTTTAAGCATTATGCCACAATAGATTGTAGAACTGGAATTGTTAGTTTTCAACCCCCTAGTGGTTTAAACCATACCTTCCAAGCCCTGAAGAAGAGTAAGGAAATGACTGTAATGACTTCTGTTAGTTGTAGACCCCCCCCCCCCCTTGCAGAGAGTATTTGTGCTTTTTGGCTAGTGTTTTAGACACCCAACAAGTAGAAAAATCAAGCCCCAAAAACATTTTAGTTGTCCAAGATTTTCCAGAGGTATTTCTAGATGACCTTTCTGGCTTGCCACCAGATAGGGAAATTGAATTTGTGGTAGATGTTTACCTCGGCGCTGAGCCTGTATCTAAGAATCCATATAGACTAGCACCAACAGAACTTAAAGAATTGAAGAAACAGTTAGAGGATGTGTTGGAGAAGGGGTTCATACGCCCTAGCTTTTCACCATGGGGTGCACCTGTCCTTTTTGTCAAAAAGAAAGACGGATCAATGCGTATGTGCATAGACTATAGAGAATTGAATAAGCTAACTGTCAAGAACAAGTATCCACTGCCGAGGATTGATGATTTATTTGATCAGCTTAAGGGTGCAAGAGTTTTCTCTAAAATTGACCTTAGGTCCGGTTATTACCAGTTGAAGGTTAAATCTGAAGATATCCCAAAGACTGCCTTTCGCACAAGGTATGGACATTATGAGTTTTTGGTTATGTCTTTTGGTTTGACAAATGCGCCAGCAGCCTTCATGGATCTTATGAATAGGGTGTTTCGCGAGTATTTGGACAAGTTTGTCATCGTATTCATAGACGACATTCTAATCTATTCTAAAACTAAGGATGAGCATGCAGGACACCTAAACTTGGTGTTAGGATTGCTGAAGCAGCACCAACTTTATGCCAAATTTTCTAAGTGTGAGTTTTGGTTGGACAGAGTTCACTTTCTTGGCCATGTGATCTCTGGAGATGGGATATCTGTTGATTCAGCCAAGGTTCAATCAGTTAAGAAATGGCCTCAACCGAAGAATGCCACTGATATCCGAAGTTTCCTTGGACTAGCAGGGTATTATAGAAAATTCATCGAGGGATTTTCAAAGATTGCCACACCACTTACTATGTTAACAAGGAAAAATGTGAAGTATAATTGGACTGATAAATGTGAATCCAGTTTCTAGACCTTGAAGCAGAAACTGACCAATGCCCCAATTTTAACTCTTCCTGTCGAAAATGGTAAATTCAGTATTTATTGTGATGCTTCCAAGATTGGACTTGGTTGTGTTTTGATGCAAGATGGAAAGGTTATAGCTTATGCTTCTAGGCAGTTAAAAGTACACGAAAAGAATTACCCCACACATGACTTAGAATTAGCTGCTGTGGTTTTTGCATTAAAGATTTGGAGGCACTACCTATATGGACAAACCTGTGAGATATTTTCGGATCATAAAAGGCTGAAATACATTTTCGCGCAAAAAGAACTGAATAGAGGCAACGTAGGTGGTTAGAGTTTGTCAAAGATTATGATTTTGAGATTAAGTACCACCCTGGCAAGGCGAATGTGGTGGCTGATGCCTTGAGTAGAGTGACTCCTTCAGTCTCTACATTGATTCTAGAAATACCGATAGCTTTAGAGACAGAATTCCAAAGATTTAACCTGGAAGCTGTGTCTAGTGTGTCAGCCATGCTTTCGGCCATATCTTTGAGGCCAACTATTTTGGAGAAAATAAAGGAAGTTCAAATGAATGACGCTGAGTGTAATAAGTATAAGTTGTGCATAGATTCTACTGACAAGTCGGATTTCAACTGCTCAGCTGATGGAATTCTCAAGTTTCGAAATAGATGGTTTGTTCTGGCTGATACTGAACTTAGGAAGGAAATCCTGTTTGAGGCACATTCCTCCAGTTTTTCTGTTCATCCTAGAGGTACAAAAATGTACAGAGATCTCAAGCAACATTATTGGTGGCCGGGTATGAAGAGAAGTGTGGCGGAGTATGTGGAGTCGTGTCTGATCTTCCAGCAAGTCAAAGCTGAACATCAGAGGCATGCTGGAACATTGCAACCCTTACCAGTTCCCAAATGAAAATGGGAACAAATAACTATGGATTTTGTTATAGGATTACCTAGAACAGTAAAAGGTCACGATGCAATTTGGGTAATAGTTGATCGTTTAACCAAATCAGCTCACTTTCTGCCAATGAAGATAACATACTCGATGGATTAATTGGCTGAGTTGTATGTGCACGAGGTTGTTAGACTGCATGGAGTTCCAAGCACCATAGTTTCAGACCGAGACTCCAGATTTACATCTAAGTTTTGGAAAAGTTTGCACAAGGCTATGGGAACACAGCTTAGTTTTAGGACAGCCTTTCATCCTCAAACTGATGGACAATCCGAGAGAACTATCCAAACGTTGGAGGATATGCTTCGTGCATGTGTACTGGAATTTCAAGGTTCTTGGAGTAAGTATATACCATTGATTGAATTCTCTTATAATAACAGTTTTCAAGCAACAATAGGCATGGCACCATACGAGACATTATATGGACGAAAGTACAGATCTCCGTTATATTGGGATGAAGTTGGGGAAGCACAATTGATTGGTCCTGATATTGTGCAGCAGACAGTGGAGAAGATTGCTCTTATCCGACAAAGAATCTTAACAGCTCAAAGCCGGCAGAAAAGCTATGCAGACAAAAGACGAAGAGAATTAGAATTTGATGTTGGTAATGAAGTTTTCCTTAAGGTGTCACCTTTCAAAGGAGTTGTGAGATTTGGGAAAAGAGGCAAGTTGAACCCCAGATACATTGGACCTTTCCAAATCGTGAAGAGAATTGGGAAGTCAGCATATCAACTTCAGTTACCAGCCTCTCTGGAGGGAGTTCATAATGTGTTTCATGTTTCCATGCTGAAGAAATGCGTTAGAGATCCTTCACAGATTATAGAATAGCAGAACATTGAAGTCCTTCCTACTCTTGCATTTGAGGAGAAACCAGTAAAAATCTTAGATTATGCAGTAAAGGTATTACGCAACAGAGAAGTTCCACTGGTAAAAGTCTTATGGCATAACCAGAGCGTTGAGGAGACAACTTGGGAACGCCAGCAGGACATGATGGACCAATATCAAGAACTATTCAGGTACTGAATTTTGAGGACAAAATTCTTTTAAGGAGGGTAGATTGTAGCACCCGGTTCCATTGAACCAAAAATTTAATCTATCATTAATGATGAACTTTTATAGAAGGGTTGGGGAGAGTTATTGATTAGGTTAATAAATGATCAGGCGAGGGCATGATGGTAATTAGAATTTTACATAGTGGATAACATATTTAAGGAAAAGTCCAGTGAGAGTAGCCGCCACTATCCCCTATTTTCCTCTTTTGGTGTTCAGCTCGAGCAGTAGAACTCTCTAAGCGATTCTCTCGCTCGATTCTCCTTCAACCTAGGTAAGTCTTGTTTTCTTGCATTTTAGCGATTAGTCTACTGAGGGAATACAATGTGAAGGTTTCGAGGTTTCTGTGATTGAGGGTGGGTTCAGGTTCTTGGTGATAAATGGGAATGCACGGGTAGCAGAGTTTCAAATCGATTTCCTTAAACATGTTATTGATTTTTGGTAAGGTTTAGTAAGAGCTAGATTAATGTACTGTCATGACCTTAGGTGAGCGAGCTTCTAGAGTAGTTGTAACCGAGCATTTCCAGGAGAGCCAGGTAAGTAAAGTATGCATGTGCCTTCGGGCCTACATCACAAAACAGTAGGGTTATGCATCTTGTGAATGATTTTGTATCATGCATCATGTTTTTGAAAGATTACGAAAATGAATTTCCATGTAAGAATGGTAAGGTATGAACTGAATGTGACAGACAAACTATTAAGGGAACTAATCCGCCCCTTAATCGAGTAGAGGATGTATGACATTGGGAGAATTGATCCCACTCCCAAGGGAACCAAGGGATCAGATCAGCTATTAAGGGAATTCATCCGCCCCTTAATCGAGTAGAGGATGTATGACATTGGGAGAATTGATCCCACTCCCAAGGGAACCATGGGATCAGATCAGTTTATGAACATATGTGTATGCAACTGAGATGAGAAAGTAGAAATTGCATGTTTAGGAATTTATGTTTCAGCAATTCATCTCATTACTGCTTTACTTACTTAGCATTAGGCTAATAGATGAGTTTTGCGATGTAGGTGTTGAGGAAACTGCAGGTGGATTCTCTGAGTTTACTGACGAATAGATGGAGTTGGAGGAGCACTTCTCTGCCACGAACTGGTATACTGATGAGGCGGATTAACTGTTGTCTGATGGTGTGAAAGTTTAGTTGACAGTATTTCAATTTAAGTATGTTGAATTTTCATTACAGAAGTGATTTCAATATTTTGAATACGATTTCGAGATTTTCCTGTTAATAGTATTCTGTTGGGATTTAATGTTGGCACTCACTGGAATTTTTAGTAATGTAATGGTTTGAAACGTTTTGAATGGTTTCAGTGAAGTGAGTAAATCCAATGGTTTCAGTGAAGTGAGTAAATCCTTTTCCGTAGGTTGAGTTGTTGTTCTGTTGTCTATCGGAAGATATCTTCAGTGGAAGCCATCGAATGATATAGAACAAAATTTGTCGTTTAGTGATCGGTATATGTAGCTTGTTTTATCGGAAGATGTTGTTTTGTTCTCTATCGGTAGACGAAGTCTATCGGTAGATGTCGGGTTATAGTTATGTGTCTATCGGAAGGTGTAGGTTATTACCTCGGCAGATGCGTGCTGACGTCATCGGAAGATGTAGAGTGCATTTTGTCGTTTAGTGACCGGTGGATGTAGAGCAAAGTCGATCGGATGAAGGAAATCATCTGGCTGACGTCATCGGAAGATGTAGAGTGCATTTTGTCGTTTAGTGACCGGTGGATGCCGTGTGTAGATCCATCGGATGATGCAGAAAGTCTTTTGTCGTTTAGTGACCGGTGGATGTCGTGTGTAAATCCATCGGATGATGTAGAGAGCACTTTGTCGTTTTGCCACCGGAAGATGTTTTCCATTTTCTGCTCCAGCCCCTTTTTGTTGACTTTGTCCAGCGGGCTATGCGTTTAACTTTTGAAACTTATGAAGTATACTGCAATTTAATCCTTTATTCCTTTTGCCGATTATTCCTCAAAATTCCAACTGAGTATTCAAGCATTGTACAATAGCTTTATTTAACTTTATTTTTACTTAAACGATTTCCGCTGCAAGTTTTCAAAAAAAAAGAAATACGGTTGAAATTTTTTGTCATGTACGGGCATGGTGTGACAAACCGGGTTCAGATAACTCGGGGCGTTACACAAACAAATAGAAATTGTGACGACCCCCGACCCGATCGGGGCCGAGAAGCCACACTCTAGGACATTTAACAGAAAACGGGACGTATATTTTTTTTTTGATAAACAGAGCAGACTGAACTTTTAAGAGCAAACCCTTTAAAGCATTACAGAGAGAGAAAACCTTCTTTGGAATTAAAAGCAAAATGAGAAAATAGTTAAACCGGACTGCAGAATGAATTTCAGAAGGAGATCAGAATACTTGGAACATTTAAATAAAAGACTGGATGGACGACGGGTATGCAGAGAACGATGTGATAAAATACATGTAGTGAAAATAAATGAGAAATATAAACTGAAAGACATATTGAAAGAAAGGCTATGGTGAATACCGGAATCGGGTGATCTATGGCCGAAGGAGTAAATAAAACGGGGCGGAAGACGTATGCAGTAGACGAAGCAGAAAATGCAAGTAAACTTGGCGGGTGATATAGATTAGCGGTGGATGTGAATAAGACAAAAGTGAACTGTAAACAGCGGTGGAAGTAAAACAGATGACGTCAAGCGGAAGATGTGGATGACGTCAGGCGGAAGATATAAATAACTGGGCGGAAGATGTGGGCAGATGACGTCAAGCGGAAGATATGGATGACGTCAGGCGGAAGATGAAATTTTAAAGACAGCGGTGGATGCAGGCAGAAATGCACTGTTCACCGGTGGATGTGAACTACAGACAGAAATGAGTTCACCAGTGGATATAATCGGAAGATGTAGTTTTAAAGGCAGAATTTGACAACCTTTTTACAAGAAAACGTATAAGCAGGGAACATCAAAACATAAGGAATAAAGGTTTCAGACCTTTAAAACCCGATTCGAAACAAGGTTGTAAAACATATTTGACAGAGATTCAAGAAACACAGACTGCATGGATAGCTCTAGAATTCGAGACCATCCATGCACAACCTAAAAAGGAAGAACCCTAGCAGTTCCATAATATTTTTAACACATTTCAAAACATACATACAACTGTCAAATACTGTAACACCTGAATTTACGGGATTTTGTAAATCAATAATATAATGGCATTTTTGTGATTATGTCAAATCAAGTCCATTTTGCGAAAAGAAAGCGTTATTATGATCCTAATGAATTATAAGGATTTTGAGAAAATTTTGGGAATTTTAGGAGTTTAACGCTAATTTAACGAAAATTACGTTTATCGTAATATAAAAGATACTTTGGTAGTAAACGAGATCCGAATTATGAATGGACAGTCTTAAAAAAACCCTGATAATAAGTTGGAGAGATTGGTGAAGTAAGAAAATTTGGAGAAACTGAATAGTCAGTTAATTAACGAAACGAAGGACGAAACAAATAGAAAATCAAAGGAAGGGCAAAATGGTAATTTGCAAAGCCAAAATTTTAATTAAAAACCTTAACTAATTTTCTCCTCCCTCATTTCACGATCTCCTTCTTCCCCCTGCGATTTCCCTCTCCTCTCAACAGCGTTCTCCTCTCCGTCAACGATTCCTCCTCTGTTCGTCCTCCGTTCTTCACATTTTCTTCCCCAAACTCGATTCTAGGTAAGGTTCTATGGTTTTAGAAAGATTATTCGTAGTTTTTGGAACGTTTAACGGTTAGGGTTTCGTTTAGGATTTCGTTAAAAATGCGAGTTAGAGTTCGAAATCGTTAGGTTTATTGTGTTTATGAATATAACGGAAGTATCGAGCGTTATTGGACGAAGTTAGATTGATTTGTGAGAAGTTTTAGGGTTTATGGATTTTGAGGTTAAGAAATCTCCATTAATGGAGTGTTGGAAATTTACGAGCATGAATTGCTCGATAAAATGTCTCAAAGAGTTAAGTTAGAATTTTAGGAAAGTTTTTTTAGTTAGGGTTTCGTTAAATTTGGACGTTAAACGGTTTTAATCTCGTTTTAACGACAACTGTTGTGTTTTGCCTCAGACGAACAACGCTCGTGGATGGAGCTCGAAGTTCAGCGCGCACGAGTTAAGTTCTCGTGACTTTCTTGGCCGAGAGGCCTACACCGTACGTCGATGTCGCGTCGAGGATCTTTGGAGAATCGTTTGTTTAAATGTTTAGGTTGGGTAAATAGGTTTAGTTCTTTTATAGGATATGCTTTTATTGTGCTGATGGTACTTAATATGTTTGTTTACTTTATGTCTGTAACTGTTCATGCATCACGTATTTCAAAATAGCATGAAAACGGATTTCTGCACGTGTTTAAGAAAATGAAACTAATGAACGAAAAGAAATTATGTAATCTGTTATCTGGTTACGCGAGGTGGGGCTCAGGCACGGCTGTTTACGGATGTGAGCGTGTATCCCCCCCCCCCCCCCGGGTTAGGTGAAGAGGGCAGTCCGATCGCGGGATGTGTCCTCTCCATCTAATAGGCTGAGACCTCGGTGACATTTTGTCTGCGACGTAATGACAAGAAAATGTTGCATGATTTCTGAAACTCATACGCACAGCATGCATTTAAATTTACGAAACTTACTGAGCCTTTAGCTCATAGTGTGTCTGTATGGTGTAGGTGATATAGAAGCAGGTGAGGACGACGTTCCTCCACCCGATGTACATGATGGTTAAAGAAGAACGGGCTGCGGTGGTGTGCATGGGCAGTCGACGCGTGTTTTGACTTGTGGGGGTAACGGTTAGGTATTTTGAGGGTTTTTGGGCGAATAGGGTCGGTTGTGGATTATAGTATAGTTAGAAACATTTTAGGATGTTTGGTTCTGGATAGTGGATAAGTTTATGTTTTGAGTTTTAAACGTTTTGGTAAACCTGTTTTGTAAATGTTTGGTATAAGGATATGTTCAGTTTTTAAACATATCCACGTAGTTTGTTTTCATAAAGTTTTACCACGTTTTAAAAATACGTATAGAGTCGGTTCTGAGCGAGGTTATGGAGGTGTATGAGTATATTGTGGTGTACGTTGAAATCGTGTTAGAGAATTGGTTAAGATGTGTTAATGGTTGTAGGAATATACAGGGAAAAGAATGAAAAGAATGAAAGCAGAAGAAAAGAAAAAAAAGGGGGAGGGGAGGCAGAGCGCTTGGCGACCAATCACCAAGTGAGGCGATTAGCCACCAAGTGGATCGCCACGCTCTGGAATTTTTCCAGAGCGTGTGGCGATCGATCGCTAGGCGATCGTTTACCACAGCAAGGTCCTCTCTTTTCTGATTGGCGATCGATCGCCCCTTTATTTTCAAGAGGAATTTCCCCTTTTGCCCTGCTGTTGGCCGATTGCTTTAATTGTTATTTTAATTATTTTTATTCCATTGTTTTAAAGTAATGGTTTTCAAAATAGATTTCAATTCAGATTCCGCTCGAATGTTTTAGGATAAAAAAAATAATAATACTGGAAAATTAGGAATAGTGTAAGGGTCGCTATAGTTATGGTATCAGAGCCCCCAGGTTTTAAAAACAGTTCTATAGACTGCTCGACTGCGCATGCCACTACGCGAACGTCCTTCTTCAACTGTAAGTACGTTCTATTTTATTTCTTTGTTTTGTTTCTTAGGATTATCTGTTTAACTTTTATAGGCTTTATACAAAATGCTTCAAGGAAAAGATCCTAGAGACGATGCCTTAGACAGACTTACGGAATTGTTGGACCGTCAGTCTCAACACATGGACTGACAGGCACAACAAATCGAGAATCTAGTTAACCGAGAGAACCAGAGGGCCCAAGAATTGGTGGTTACTAATAATCAGGGCATGCAAAAATTCCAAAGCCTCCGACCTCCAGTATTTGACGGCCGATCGTCGGATCCAACAGTTGCTGAGGAATGGATCAGGGTGATGGAGGATATGCTAGGATAAGGTAGGGAACGGGAGCAAGGTAGCCTATGTCACCTTCCATTTAGCGTTAGATGCCTGTTTCGGGTAAGATTCGATCAAGTCGATGAAAGATGTATCGGTTATGACCTGGGAACGGTTCAAGACCGTGTTCTTTGACAAGTATTTCAGCCATACTGTGAGAGTGGCAAAGAGGAACGAGTTTACACAGCTGAAGCAGACAGGTTCAGTTGCTGAATATATTCAGAAATTTGAGGCATTGTCACGTTTTGCACTGCGTCTCGTCAGCAACAATGAAGACAAAGTGCATCAGTTTATGGAGGGGCTGAATCTGGAGATCAAGATGAACATTATTGTGTCGGGTATTATAGACGTGCCCTATTCTGACATTGCAGCTAGAGCTCTGGACTTTGAGGCTACCAGAGTAACTTGTGTTCGACCGAGGGAGCCAGCTAAGGGCTTCTTCCGTGAGATCCGTCCTCAGTCAAAGAACCGAGGATGGCAGCCTAGAGTACAACAGCCCCCGCAGCAACAAAGAGGTGTGAAGAGGCCTTTAGAGGGAGGCAACGATCGAGGCAAGGGCAAACAAGTACAGGGGACTCCACAGATACCTTGGTGCCCCATATGTCAGCGAGAGCACAGTGGAGTGTGCCGGGTGGGCACTAACAAATGTTACAGATGCGGTGAAGTCGGCCATTTTGTCAGAGATTGCCCAAAGCCGGGCCGAGATCAGTTGGGCGGAGATCAGAGGAGGGTTATGCCGAGGATCTTTGCGTTTATCGAGCCTAGAGATATCGATGATGAGGCTCAACCTTCCGTGATAGCAGGTACCATTTTGATTATGGGCGTAGCAGTATTTTCGTTGATAGACACTGGAGCTACGCATTCTTTTATTTCAACTGCTTGCATGGCTAGATTGGGGTTAGCGTCTGAGTTAGCAGAGGTCGAGTATAGAGTGATGCTGCCTTCGGGAAAGCATATGCAGTCGGATCGTATTCTCCAGGGCAATGTCGTCTCAGTGGGGGATGCTACCCTTTATGCTCGCCTGATTGTTATGGGCATAGAGATCTATGATCTTATCTTAGGGATGGACTGGCTATCATAGCATTTTGCCACCATTGATTGTCGATCCGGGATTGTGACCTTTCGACCCCAGGGTAAAGCCGAGTTTTCTTATCAGGCGATGAACCAATTGAGTGGATCGCCTATCTCTTATTCCATGAAGGTCAACGAGCAGTTTAAAGGTGAGTGCTCTATTTATTTGGCCACAGTACTTGATACTCAGTTGCTCAGCGAAGTAAAGCCGAGTGACATTCCTATAGTCAGAGAATTCTCTAAGATCTTCCTTGATGATCTCCCTGGTTTACCACCAGACCGGGAGATTGAATTTGTGATTGATGTTTATCCTAGTTCGGCGTAGTGTCGAAGAATGCGTATTGGCGCCTGCTGAGTTGAAAGAGTTGAAATCTCAGTTGGAGGAGTTGCTAGACAAGGGGTTCATCCGACCCAGTGTTTCACCCTGGGGTGCGCCCGTTCTATTTGTCAAGAAGAAAGACGGGACTCTTAGAATGTGTGTGGATTACAGAGAGCTGAATAAGCTTACAATGAAGAATAAGTATCCACTGCCACGGATCGATGATTTGTTTGATCAACTACAGGGTGCCCGAGTATTTTCCAGAATTGACCTACGCTCGGGTTACTATCAGTTGAAGGTCTGGAAGGAGGATATTCAGAAAACGGCATTCCGAATGAGGTACGGGCATTATGAGTTCCTAGTTATGTCTTTGGAACTTACTAATGCCCCTGCAGCGTTTATGGATTTGATGAACCGAGTCTTCAAGGAGTATCTAGACAAGTTCGTTGTAGTTCCCATCGACGATATTCTGATTTATTCTAAAACAAAGGAAGAGCATGAAGAGCAATTGCAGATTGTTCTAGGAATTTTGCAACGACACCAGCTTTATCTGAAGTTCTCTAAATGTGAGTTTTGGCTGGATAGTGTCAGTTTTCTTGGCCACATCATATCAGAAGAAGGGGTTTCTATAGATCCGAGCAAGATACAGGTGGTCAGAGATTGGCCGCAGCCTAAAAACGTGCATGAAGTACGTGGATTTCTCAGATTGGCTGGTTATTATCGGAAGTTTATAGAGGGCTTTTCGAAGATTACAGTTCCTCTCTCTCGTTTGACTCGGAAGAATGAGAAATTTATATGGTCGGCTGCTTGTGACGATAGTTTTATGGAGTTGAAGCAGAGATTGACTACAGCTCCAGTGTTGACATTGCCTGTTGAAGGTGATAAGTTCAGCATATATTGCGATGCGTCCGGAGTTGGGCTCGAATGCGTGCTTATGCAGGAGGGTAGGGTGATTGCTTATGCTTCTAGACAACTGAAGCCGTACGAGCAGAATTATCCTACGCATGATCGAGAGTTAGCAGCCGTGGTCTTCGCACTGAACATTTGGAGACATTATTTATATGGGCAGCAGTGTGAGATATTTTCTGACCACAAAAGCTTGAAGTACTTGTTTACACAGAAGGAACTTAATATGAGACAAAGAAGGTGGTTGGAGTTCGTGAAAGACTACGATTTCGATATCAAGTACCATCCAGGAAAGGCGAACAAGGTCGTTGATGCTTTAAGCCGAATGCCTTCTGCGAGTCAGCCTTCACTGAGATTGAGAGGTTTGATGTGGAGATAGTGGTAGAATTGTCCAGTATGCTCACCAACATTTCTCTCAAGCCGACTATTCTGGATAAAATACGTGAAGCTCAGCAGAAAGATATGGAGTGCGAGGAGTTTCGATTAGGCTTGACATCTGAGGATTCGTCGGATTTCCATTTATCAGAGGATGATATTCTGAAATTCAGGCATAGGTGGGACGTGCCTAACAATGAGGCGCTAAAGAAGGAGGTATTGGCTGAGGCGCATTCTTCAACTTATTCTGTGCACCCGGGAAGTACCAAGATGTACCGGGATTTGAAACAACACTTCTGGTGGCCAAACATGAAGAGAGAGGTCGCCAAATATGTCGAAACCTGTTTAGTTTGTCAACAGGTGAAAGCAGAACATCAGAGGCCAGCCGGAACATTATTGCCACCGCCTATTTCGGAGTGGAAATGAGAGCAGATCTCTATGGATTTTATTGTGGGGTTCCCGAGGATGGAGAAGGGTCATGATGGTATCTGGGTGATCGTGGACCGATTGACAAAGTCGGCTCACTTCTTATCTGTGAAGATGACATCTTCTATGGACCAACTCGCCGAGCTTTATGTGCAAGAGGTTGTGAGATTACACGGAGTACCAGTTTCTATTGTCTCAGACAGAGATCCGAGGTTTACATCGAAGTTCTGGAAGAGTCTGTACAAAGCTATGGGAACTCAACTGAATTTCAGCACGGCATTTCATCCTCAGACTGATGGTCAGACAGATGGTCAGACAGAGAGAACAAATCAGATTCTGGAGGATATGCTCAGAGCTTGTGTGTTAAAATTTCAGGGATCGTGGAGCAGGTATTTGCCACTGATCGAGTTCTCTTATAACAACAGCTTCCAGGCTATCATTGTTATGGCTCCGTATAAGGCTTTGTATGGGCGAAAGTGTAAATCCCCACTATATTGGGACGAGGTTGGTGAAGCTAGTATTGTTGGTCCTGAGATCCTACAGCAGACGGCAGAGAAGATTGCCATTATTAGACAGCGTATCGAGATAGCTCAGAGTCGACAGAAGAGCTATGCTGACACGAGACGGAGGGAACTGGAATTCGAAGAAGGTGATGAGGTTTACTTGAAAGTTTCTCCGTTTAAAGATGTTATGAGATTCGAAAGGAAGGGAAAGCTGAACCCTCGGTATGTGGGGCCCATCCCTATTTTGAAGAAGATCAGGAAGATGGCTTATCGACTACAGCTTCCGGTTTCAATGGAAGGCATCCACGACGTGTTTCATGTGTCTATGCTCCGGAAGTGTTTGCGCGATCCATCGCATGTCGTGGAGGCAAGAGAGATCGAGGTACAGCCTACCTTGACTTACGAGGAGAAGCCGGTACATATTTTGGAATCTTCCATCAAAGTTTTGCGCAACAAAGAGATTCCGCTAGTTAAAGTCCTATGGCAGAACCACGAGATTGAAGAAGCGACTTGGGAGCGACAGCAAGATATAATGGCTAGGTATCCCGAGTTGTTTGTATAATCAAATTTTGAGGACAAAATTTTAAATAAGGTGGATGGAATGTAACACCCGGATTTACGGGATTTTGTAAATTAATAATATAATGGTATTTTTGTAATTATGTCAAATCAAGTTTATTTTGCGAAAAGAAAGCGTTATTATGATCCTAATGAATTATAAGGATTTTGAGAAAATTTCGAAAATTTTAGGAGTTTAACGCTAATTTAACGAAAATTACGTTTATCGTAATATAAAGGATACTTTGGTAAAAATAGTAAACGAGGTCCGAATTACGAACGGACAGTTTTAAAAGAACCCTGATAATAAGTTGGAGTCATTGATGAAGTAAGGAAATTTGGAAAAATCTAATCGTCGGTTAATTAACGAAACAAAGGACAAAACAAATAGAAAATCAAAGGAAGGGCAAAATGGTAATTTGCAAAGCCAAATTTTTAATTAAAAACCTTAACTCATTTTCTCCTCCCTCATTTCACGATCTCCTTCTTCCGCCTGCGATTTCCCTCTCCTCTCAATGGCGTTCTCCTCTCTGTCAACGATTCCTCCTCCGTTCGTCCTCCGTTCTTCACATTTTCTTCCCCAAACTCGATTCTAGGTAAGGTTCTATGGTTTTAGAAAGATTATTCGTAATTTTCAGAACGTTTATCGATTAGGGATTCGTTTAGGGTTTCGTTAAAAATGCAAGTTAGAGTTCGAAATCGTTAGGTTTATTGTGTTTATGAATATAACGGAAGTATCGAGCGTTATTGGACGAAGTTAGATTGATTTGTGAGAAGTTTTAGGGTTTATGGATTTTGAGGTTGAGAAATCTCCATTAATGGAGTTTTAGAAATTTACAAGCATGAATTGCTCGATAAAATGTCTCAAAGAGTTAAGTTAGAATTTTAAGAAAGTTTCCTTAGTTAAGGTTTCGTTAAATTTGGACTTTAAACGGTTTTAATCTCGTTTTAACGACAACTGTTGTGTTTTGCCTCAGACAAACAACGCTCGTGGACGGAGCTCGAAGTTCAGCGCACACGAGGTAAGTTCTCGTGACTTACTTGGCCGAGAGGCCTACACCGTACGTCGATGTCGCATCGAGGATCTTTGGAGAATCGTTTGTTTAAATGTTTAGGTTGGGTAATTAGGTTTAGTTCTTTTATAAGATATGCTTTTATTGTCTTGATGGTACTTAATATGTTTGTTTACTTTATGTCTGTAACTGTTCATGCATCACGTATTTCAAAATAGCATGAAAACGGATTTCTGCACGTGTTTAAGAAAATGAAACTAAAGAACGAAATGTAATTATGTAATCTGTTATCTGGTTACGCGAGGTGGGGATCAGGCACGGCTGTTTACGGATGTGAGCGTGTACTCCCCCCCCCCCCCCCGGGTTAGGTGAAGAGGGCAGTCCGACTGCGGGATGTGTCCTCTCCATCTAATAGGCTGAGACCTTGGTGACATTCTGTCTGCGACGTAATGACAAGAAAATGTTGCATGATTTCTGAAACTCATACGCACAGCATGCATTTACATTTACGAAACTTACTAAGCTTTTAGCTCATAGTGTGTCTGTATGGTGTAGGTGATATCGAAGCAGGTGAGAACGACGTTCCTCCACCCGATGTACAGGATGGTTGAAGAAGAATGGCTGCGGTGGTGTGCATGGGCAGTCGACGCGTGTTTTGACCCGTGGGGGTAAAGGTTAGGTATTTTGAGGGTTTTTAGGCCAATAGGGTAAGTTGTGGATTATTGTATAGTTAGAAACATTTTAGGATATTTGGTTTTGGATAGTGGATAGGTTTATGTTTTGAGTTTTTAAACGTTTTGGTAAACCTGTTTTGTAAATGTTTGGTAATAGGGATATGTTCAGTTTTTAAACATATCCACGCAGTTTGTTTTCATAAAGTTTTACCACGTTTTAAAAATACGTATAGAGTCGGTTCTGAGCGAGGTTATGGAGGTGTATGAGTATTGTGGTGTACGTTGAAATTGTGTTAGAGAATTGGTTAAGAGATGTTAATGGTTGTAGGAATATACAGGGAAAAGAATGAATAGAATGAAAGCAGAAGAAAAGAAAAAAAGGGGGGAGGGGAGGCAGTGCGCTTGGCGACCAATCGCCAAGTGAGGCGATCAGTCACCAAGTGGATCGCCACGCTATGGAATTTTTCCCCAAGTGGGGCGATCGATCGCCTGGTGAACGATCGCTAGGCGATCGTTTACCACAGCGAGACCCTCCCTTTTCTGATTGGCAATCGATCGCCCCTTTATTTTCAAGAGGAATTTCCATTTTTGCCCTATTGTTGGCCGATTGCTTTAATTGTTATTTTAATTATTTTTATTCCATTGTTTTAAAGTAATGGTTTTCAAAATAGATTTCAATTCAGATTCCGCTCGAATGTTTTAGGATAAAAAATAATAATAATAATAATACGGAAAAATTAGGAATTGTGTAAGGGTCGCTACAAATACAGAGGTTTTAGACATCAATACAGAACTGAACCTACAGAACTGAACGTACACTTCAAATGTTTTAAAACTTCAAAAGACGATACAGAACTTGGCATAACTTCAGAAAATACATTCTCACAGGAAATTCATTTGTCTAACTGCAGCAACCACCCCCGAAAGCTCGAGCTACCAGCCACCTATTCGTCAGACTGAGGCACAAAGCCCTCATCCACGGGATCCGTACCTACATCTGAGAGTTCAACTATGAGCCTAAAGCTCAGTAAGAACATATAAGAATGCAGTGATGCATATGCTGTGCATGAACATTTCGAAATATAGTGACAGTGCAGAACATTACTTTTTATCTGTCAGAAAGTGGGGTTTATAGGAGAACAGGCGTAACAGAAGTGCACTATCAGGCACTAGAAATGCAGAATACCAGTCCCCGTGGGGAACAGAAGTAACAGAAGTGCACTATAAGACATTGGAAATTCAGAGCAGAACACCAGTCCCCGTCCCACACTTAACCGAACGTTACATTACAGGTTTTATCATTCTTAACTTCAAAACATGTACAGAAAACATTTTCATGGCTTTTGGGGAAAAACGTGTATGCATGGACATTTACAGTGCTTAAAATTAAAACAGCAGACAACTTAATACAACAGACAACAGAAATAACACAGCTGGACGTGAAGAGAAATACAGATAACTTATCTACCCAAAACAACCCGACAGAAATGAAAACCTAGTACCTCCGTGATGTAGGGCCTTAAGGGCCAACCTACGGGTATGAACTTACCTGTTGCTGTAGAGTTGCAAGCTTTGTTTGTATTACCTCTGTGATCCACGGATCTTAGGCAGAGAAATTGAGGAGATCAGAGGAGCTTCACTGGTCGTTTGTCGTCTGGACGAGAGAGAGTAGAGAGGAGAATGGAGAGAACAGAGAGGAGAAGTGAAGAGTGTTTCACGTAGAAGGAAGAGTATATCTTGTTCAACAAGTTGAACACATGGCAGACATTCATTCGCTTCCTCCCACCTACCTTAATTTCTACCTAAACAACTCCTCTATTGGTTTTCTAACTAAATGAATGCTTTGGTTACACTTTGGTTTAGTTTTCCACTAAACATCCTAACAAATTTCACTAAAACATACATTATATTTATATAAACCTAATCTCATTGGATAATTCGAGGGATAATTTCCCGGCCAAAAATGCCGGATGTTACAGAAATTTTAATCACATGATATAGCTATTAAACCTATATCGTGTGATATAATGCACATGAAAGTTGTGGTCTTGTGTTTTCTACCATGCCAAAATATTAATACTGTTATCTTTATCATCTATTAAAATTAATGTTTGATTAAGATAACGATTTAGATTTGTTGCACTATTGGTAGACGAAGTGTTGGAGAATGATTTTTTACTCTAAAAAATTTACAAATGTGTCTTTGAAAAAGAAGTAGAACTAGAAGTAATTTTAGAAGAAAAGGTATATCAACTCTATCGCTCATAGTAATTTATTGGGTAATTATCTGTGACAGCCCGAAACCGGATCCCGATCGGAGTCCGGGATCGGAGCCGTCACTCCGGGACAATCAACGGGAAACGGTGACTATTTTTTTTTTTTTTAAACAGTTCGGTCAAAACAGTGGACATTATACTTTTAAAATATTTATAGAGAAACAGAATCGAATAACAGGAAACATGCACTGTCATCGCAAACCCTAAAAACGTAACTTTACAGAGAGGGAGAAACTACAATGAGTAACAGAAAATATTTACAGGGAGAGAGAGAGTTCTCGGTTGTAGAAATTTAAAACAGGTTTCAATAATGGATAACAGAACAGAAATTAGCATAAGGCTGGCGGAGGAGGAAACAGGAAACATTGGCGGAAGACTTAGGCGAATAACCGACGGAAGACTTAGTTTAAAGGAGCAGCGGAAGACTTGAATGACATCAGCCGGAAGATGTAAATGCAAAGACAGAAGCGGAGATGACGACAGGCGAAAGATTAGAGCTATCGGTGGATTTAGATACGACAAAAGACGAGCAGTATTCAGCGGAAGAGGCTGAGTAAAACTGGGCAGAAGAGGTGGTGATATCAGCCGGAAGATGGGTGACGTCAGGCGGAAGACACAGACAGTAACTGAGATCGGATGAGGAGATGACGTCAGCCGGAAGATGGATGACGTCAACCGGAAGATATAAGCATTATACTAGCGAAAAAACTGGGATGACGTCAGCCGGAAGACATATTTACACTGGGCGGATGAATTGGGTGACGTCAGCCGGAAGACGGAGTTTTAAACTGGGCGGAAGACTTATGCTGACATCAGCCGGAAGACATAAATACACTGGGCGGATGACTTTGATGACGTCAGCCGAAAGACATAGTTTTAAAGGCAAAATTTACAACTTTTACAGGGAGACATACGGGCAGGGAGCATCAAGCAGAAGACATAAAGGTTTCAGACCTTCAAAACCCGATTCAAAATAAGATTTTGAAACACACTTTACAAATGACAGATCTAAGAAAAACAGACTACATGGATGACTCTAAAATTTGAGACCATCCATGCAAATCTTAAAACATGAAAATATTCTAAAACATTTCAGAACATTCAGAACATGAGTTCAACTGTCAAATACAGCAGTTTTGAAAACTTTGACTCAGAATCTATACAGTATTTCGAAATTTGAAGGTCAGTAAGATATACTTTAAAATTGACAGGTTCAAGGAAATAAAATTACATGGACAGTTCCAAAACCAGAATTCATCCATGCATGAACTAATAGAAACATTCCAAACAAATTTCAGAATACTTTAGAATATAAACTTAACTATCAAATACAGTGGTTCCTAAAACTGAAACATCAGAACTTGTACATTGTTTCAAAATCTGAGGGACAGTAAAGAACGTAACATATAATTACAGAATTCACCAAAAGATGAGTTTTCTACAGAGTTTTTAACACAAAAATCAGGATTTCAGAAAAACTTTACAGAAACCTCTGAACAGAAATCATGTCTGGCTGCAGTAACAAAACCCCCATGAGCTCGATCCACCAGCAACTAATCATCAGACTGAGGCACAAAGTCCTCATTTTCGGGTTCAGTACCTACATCAGAGAGTTCACCTATGAGTCTAAAACTCAGTAAGAACATAATCAGAATGCAGTGATGCAAAATGCTATGCATGCAGTTTTTTCAGAAATACGGTGACAGTACAGAGCATTAAGTTACAGTGGCAGTAGAATTAAGTGGAGCTTATAGGGGAAACTGGCAAACAGTGGGAGACGGGGACGGTGCACTATCAGGCACATTCAGGGATACAGTACAGTAAACAGTTCTGGGGCCAGTCCCCGTCTCGCATTTAACCTGGTACATTTCAGTCGGATTTTATCTTGTTTAGTTTCAAACAGTGTACAGAAAACATTTGCATGTCTTTCAGAGAAAACGTGTATGAATGAACAGTGCTTGAACTTAAACTGGCAGATAACAAAAATAATACAACAAACAACAGAAAAATACAGACATCTCAGGACATAACTCTAATTTTTCTACCCAAAGCAACCCGACAGAACAGAAAACCTAGTACCTTCGAGATGTAGGGCCTTAAGGGCCAACCTACGGATATGAACTTACCTGTTTGCTGCAGTGTAGAATGCTCGAATGTCCCTGGAAAGCTCGGATCTGTTGCTGAAATGTTGAGAAATTAAACAAGCTGCAAATGCTAACAAATAACTTGTAGAATATGCAGCAAGCTCATTTCAACTCTTTAGGAAAACACACTAACGTATTTTCATCCAAAACAGTGAGTTTTCACGGAATTAATAACCCTAAACCCCAGTGAAAACTCGCATTAAACTTGTCCAAAATCAATAACTTCCGTAGATGATTACCTTGGTTGAAGGAAACAGAAGAAAAACGAGGAAACAAAGTGTTAGTGCTTTGTCAAAATCACCAGGAAGAGAGAACAAAGAGCAGTGGGAAGAAACAGATGAGAAGTGAGGGTTTCACGTAGGAGGAAGAACTTAGCTTCTTCATCAAGTCGCCAGATGTCACTCAACCATTGGCTATCTCCCACCAACCTTAATTTCTCTCCAATTTACCTTTCCATGCATTTTAAACTTAATGTTTAGTTTAGTTAGCCTTTAGTTCGGTTCTCTCCCCATTAAATGCTCCAAAGTTTACAATAAAATAGTTATTGTAATAATGGCAAATTAAATCCATACAATAATTCAACAGATTATTACATGGCCGAAAATGCCAGGTGTTACATTCCACCCACCTTAACAGAAATTTTGTCCCCAAAATTTGCCTAAGCGAATATCTCCAGATACTGGGCCCTGACATCTGCTTGTCTTTCCCATGTGGCTTCCTCCACATTGTGGTTGCGCCATAACACTTTTACCAGTGGAACCACCTTGTTTCGCAATACCTTGAGTGACATATCTAATATCTGTATGGGCCTTTCTTCATACGTCAGTGTCGGCATGATATCAAAGTCCACCTGTTTCACGATCTGAGTTAGATCTCGTACACATTTTCTCAGCATCGAAACATGAAAGACATTGTGGACCTCATCCATTAATGCTGGCAACTGTAGTTTATAAGCCATGTTTCCCACACGCTTCAGGATGGGAAAAGGGCTAATGAACCGTGGGCTGAGTTTTCCTTTTTTACCGAATCTCATTACGCCCTTGAAAGGCGACACCTTCAGGAATACTTCATCGCCTTCGGCAAACTCTAAGTCCCTTCTTCTATTGTCCGCATAACTCTTCTGTCGACTCTGAGCAATTTTTATCCGTTGTTTGATAGCAGCTATCACCTCGGACATCTGCTGTAATATCTCAGGGCCGATAAGCTTGGTTTCTCCGACTTCATCCCAACACAACGGGGATCTACACTTTCTGCCGTAAAGGGCTTCATATGGAGCCATATCAATTGTAGCATGATAGCTATTGTTGTATGCAAATTCCACGAGTGGCAAGTATCTACTCCAAGGAGCATGAAATTCCAATACGCACGACCTTAGCATATCCTCCAGTATTTGGATTGTTCTTTCAGATTGTCCGTCAGTCTGTGGATGAAATGCCGTGCTGAAGTCTAATCTAGTGCCCAAGGAGCTCTGCAAACTTTTCCAAAACCTGGAAGTGAATCTAGGATCCCGGTCCGAAACAATTGACACCGGAATACCATGCAGCTTGACAATCTCACTAATATATAGCTCAGCATACTCATCCATGGAGAATGTCGTCTTCACAGGTAGAAAATGGGCCGACTTCGTCAATCTGTCCACTATGACCCATATGCTATTGTGGCCTTTAGCTGTCCTTGGAAGGCCAACAGCAAAGTCCATTGTGATGTTCTCCCACTTCCATTTGGGAATCGGGAGAGGTTGAAGCGTTCCACTCGGTCGTTGATGTTCAGCTTTGACCTATTGACATATCATACAAGACTCCACGTATTTGGCCACTTCATTCCTCATATTCGGCCACCAGAAGTGAAGTTTCAAGTCTTGATACATCTTCGTGCTTCCAGGATGCACAGAGAAAGGAGATGAATGGGCTTCCGACAAGATGTGTTTCCGTAGCTCTTCGTCTTTCGGAACATACCATCTGTTTTTTAACTTCAGAATTCCGTCTCCCGAATAACTGAAATCGGAAGAAGCTATTGGTACCTTGCCCACCATATCAGCCATCTCCTTTGAATTGGTCCTCTGGGCTTCCTTAATTCGGTCCAAGACGGAGGGCCGTAGTGTTAAGTCTGCTAGTATGGCCGATAGCCCAGAAACTATCTCCTTATCAAACTTCTGTATCTCCGTCCTCAAAGGCATTGATACGGCCGACATAACTGGTTGCACAGTAGCTGGCATTCTGCTCAGTGCATCAGCTACCACTTTAGCTTTACCAGTGTGGTATTTGATCTCAACATCGTAGTCTTTTACAAATTCTAACCACTGCCTCTGTCTCATATTCAACTCCTTCTGAGTAAAGAGGTACTTCAAACTCTTGTGGTCGGAAAACACCTCACATGATTGTCCATACAAATGGTGTCTCCATACTTTCAGCGCAAATACAACTGCCGCTAACTTAAGGTCGTGAGTAGGGTAGTTTTCTTCATGGCTCTTCAATTGTCGGGATGCGTATGCTACCACTTTCCCTTCTTGCATTAATACACATCCCAAGCCAACCTTGGACGCATCACAGTACACGCTGAATTTACCGTCTTCAACTAGCAATACTAACAGAGGAGCAGTAGTCAATTTCTGCTTAAGTGTCTGAAAGCTTAGCTCACAAGCTTCAGACCACTTGAACTTGATTTCCTTCCTCGTTAAGCTAGTCATAGGCTTAGCAATCACAGAAAATCCCTTGATGAATTTCTTGTAATAACCAGCTAGCCCAATAAAGCTCCGTACCTCACTGGCATTTCTCGGCCTGGGCCAATCCCTCACAGCTTGAATCTTGGCCGGGTCTACCGAAACTCCCTCTGCAGACACCACGTGGCCTAGGAAATTAATCTTGTTCAACCAGAATTCGCACTTTGATAGTTTGGCAAACAATTGATGCTGTTTTAGAGTTGACAGCACAATAGCCAAGTGCTCTCTATGCTCCTCTTCAATCCGAGAATAAACCAGGATGTCGTCGACGAAGACGATTACGAATTTGTCCAAGAACTCCTGGAATACCCTATTCATCAAGTCCATAAATGCCGCGGGGGCATTAGTCAGCCCGAGCGACATCACCAAGAACTCATAGTGTCCGTATCGACTCCTGAAGGCAGTCTTTGGAATGTCCTCAGGTCTGACCTTCAACTGGTAATAATCGGAGCGTAAGTCAATCTTAGAAAATACCCTGAGCTCCTTGTAGTTGGTCAAATAAATCATCGATTCTCGGCAACGGGTACTTATTTCTGATAGTCAACTTGTTCAGCTCACGGTAGTCAATACACATCCGTAGGGACCCATCTTTCTTCTTGACAAATAAGACGGGAGCACCCCACGGAGAGAAACTGGGGCGCACAAAACCCTTGTCCACCAACTCTTTCAGCTGAGCCTTCAATTCCTTCGGCTCAATTGGTGCCATACGGTACGGATTCTTCGATACTGGTTCTGCACCTGGATATACGTCAATTTCAAACTCAATTCCGCGATCAGGTGGCAATCCCGGTAGGTCATCTAAGAAAACCTCAGGGAAGTCTTGGACCACCGGAATATTTTGAAGTTCGACCTCACCTTGCCTCCGAACATCTACTATGTGGGCAAGAAATCCGACACATCCTAACCTCATCAGCTGTTGAGCTTTCGAGGATATAACAGGTATACTATGTTTCTTCGGTACTGCCTGATAAGAGAACTCTACTTCGTTCGGGCGCTTAAAAGTCACGAGCCCGGACCTACAGTCGATAGTGGCATGATGTCTAAATAGCCAGTCCATCCCCAGAATCACTTTGTATCCTTTCATACCGATGACGATAAGATGGGCATACAATTTCTGGTCTCCAACTGACACTATATCACCCTGCACTGCCTGCTCGAAGTGCATAAACTCTCCGGACGGTAGCATGACACTGTAGGGGTGATCGGACGGTGCAAGACACAAGTTCTTTCTACCCGCAAAGTCCATGGCCACAAATGAATGAGTGGCCCCCGTGTCTAACAAAGTATATGCAGGTATGTTACACACCAAAATTGTACCTGTAATTGCTGTGTTCAGATCAGCATCGTCAACGTCCTCCATCATTGCAAAGACTCTTGGCACGGCCTGATTTTGTCTCGTGTCAGGTATCGGGCAATCACGGACATGATGGCCTCCTTTGCCACATCGGAAACAAGCGCCAGTAATAAGCCTGCATTCGCCCTGGTGGCTTCTTTGGCACCGTGGACATATAGTGGGCTGAGGAGCCCCCATCGGTCTCTTTCCTTTGTCTGGGTAAGTGATGGTCTCATTGGGCCTCTTAATGCCCCTGTTTTGTTGCTGTTGAGGTTACAGGTTTTGACCCCTTGTTGTTGCTGTTGTTGCTGAGGAACATTTTGAATAATCCCTCTTGGTGAATCTCTTTGTCTCTGGGACTTTATCTCTAAGGCCTCCAACTGATAAGCCTTGGCCACCACCTTCACATACGGTGCCTCATCGAATCCTCCGGTTGTGATCCCTCGCAGAAGGTCCATCTTTAACCCTTGAATGAATTGGTTCACCTTGTTCTCATCGGTGGCCACCATATGTGTTGCATATCGGGACAGTGACTCGAATTTCTGAACATATTCATCCACTGACCCATATTGTCACAGCCGAGAGAATTCAAGCAACTTTTCCTTCCTCACTCCCCGGTCAAAGTACTTCTCGTAGAAGATTTTCGTGAATCCTTCCCAGCTTAATGCCACTGTAGTTGACTGCACTGTGTCCCACCAAAATCCCGCACTTTCGGTGAGATAGAACGTGGCGCAAATAACTTTCTTGTTGTCTTCTACTTCTGCATATCCAAACATTTTCTCCATTGTTCGAATCCAAGTTTCAGCACGGGTCGGGTCTGTAGACAGTCCATCAAATGAAGGCGGCTGGAGTCGCCGGAATCTGTCTCCATTGTTGTCTCGCGGCGCATTATCACGATTGTTATTCCCATGGTTATTGTTTCTATCGTCTTCTCTGGCCATCATGCGTTCAACCATGCGTGACTGTGCACCCACCAGTTCGGTTAGTCGGTCAATGGCTCGAGAGCTTTCGCTTGACTCTTCTTGATGTCATCTCACCATTTCTAATAAACCCTATAAACAGAATAACCTAACTTAATAAACAGAACTTTTACAATTTTTTTTTTTTTTTTTAAACACTTACAGTTGGTGGAGCGATCTCACGTGGCGGGTTGTGCAACCAGACATTTCACAGAATCGGTTTTAAAATCTTGTCGCTCTGATACCACAACTGTGACAGCCCGAAACTGGATCCCGATCGGAGTCCAGGATCGGAGCCGTCACTCCGGGACAGTCAACGGGAAACGGTGACTATTTTTTTTTTTTTTTGAAACAGATCGGTCAAAACAGTGGACATTATACTTTTAAAATATTTACAGAGAAACAGAATCGAATAACAGGAAACATGCACTGTCATCGCAAACCCTAAAAACGTAACTTTACAGAAAGGGAGAAACTACAGTGAGTAACAGAAAACATTTACAGGGAGAGAGGGAGTTCTCGGGTGTAGAAATTTAAAACATGTTTCAATAATGGATAACAGAATAGAAATTAGCATAAGGCTGGCGGAGGAGGAAACAGGAAACATTGGCGGAAGACTTAGGCGAATAACCGACGGAAGACTTAGTTTAAAGGAGCAGCGGAAGACTTGAATGACGTCAGCCGGAAGATGTAAATGCAACGACAGAAACGGAGATGACGTCAGGCGGAAGATTAGAGCTATCGGTGGATTCAGATACGACAAAAGACGAACAGTATTCAGCGGAAGAGGCTGAGTAAAACTGGGCAGAAGAGGTGGTGACGTCAGCCGGAAGATAGGTGACGTCAGGCGGAAGACACAGACAGTAACTGAGATCGGATGAGGAGATGACGTCAGCCGGAAGATGGATGACGTCAACCGGAAGATATAAGCATTATACTGGCGAAAAAACTGGGATGACGTCAGCCGGAAGACATATTTACACTAGGCGGATGACTTGGATGACGTCAGCCGGAAGACGGAGTTTTAAACTGGGCGGAAGACTTATGCTGACATCAGCCGGAAGACATAAATACACTGGGCGGATGACTTTGATAACGTCAGCCGGAAGACATAGTTTTAAAGGAAAAATTTACAACTTTTACAGGGAGACATACGGGCAGGGAGCATCAAGCAGAAGACATAAGAGTTTCAGACCTTCAAAACCCGATTCAAAATAAGATTTTGAAACACAGTTTACAGATGACAGATCTAAGAAAAACAGACTACATGGATGACTCTAAAATTTGAGACCATCCATGCAAATCTTAAAACATGAAAATATTCTAAAACATTTCAGAACATTCAGAACATGAGTTCAACTGTCAAATACAGCAGTTTTGAAAACTTTGACTCAGAATCTATACAGTATTTCGAAATTTGAAGGTCAGTAAGATATACTTTAAAATTGACAAGTTCAAGGAAATAAAATTACATGGACAGTTCCAAAACCGGAATTCATCCATGCATGAACTAATAGAAACATTCCAAACAAATTTCAGAATACTTTAGAATATAAACTTAACTGTCAAATACAGTGGTTCCTAAAACTGAAACATCAGAACTTGTACATTGTTTCAAAATCTGAGGGACAGTACAGAACGTAACATATAATTACAGAATTCCCCAAAAGATGAGTTTTCTACAGAGTTTTTAACACAAAAATCAGGATTTCAGAAAAACTTTACAGAAACCTCTGAAAAGAAATCATGTCTGGCTGTAGCAACCAAACCCCCATGAGCTCGATCCACCAGCAACTAATCATCAGAATGAGGCACAAAGTCCTCATTTTCGGGTTCAGTACCTACAAAAGAGAGTTCACCTATGAGTCTAAAACTCAGTAAGAACATAATCAGAATGCAGTGATGCAAAATGCTATGCATGCAGTTTTTTCAAAAATACGGTGACAGTACAGAGCATTAAGTTACAGTGGCAGTAGAATTAAGTGGAGCTTATAGGGGAAACTGGCAAACAGTGGGGGAGGGGGAGGGTGCACTATCAGGCACATTCAGGGATACAGTACAGTAAACAGTTCGGGGGCCAGTCCCCGTCTCGCACTTAACCTGGTACATTTCAGTCGGATTTTATCTTGTTTAGTTTCAAACAGTGTACAGAAAACATTTGCATGTCTTTCAGAGAAAACGTGTATGCATGAACGGTGCTTGAACTTAAACTGGCAGATAACAGAAATAATACAACAAACAACAGAAAAATACAGACATCTCAGGACATAACTCTAATTTTTCTACCCAAAGCAACCCGACAGAACAGAAAACCTAGTACCTTCGAGATGTAGGGCCTTAAGGGCCAACCTACGGATATGAACTTACCTGTTTGCTGCAGTGTAGAATGCTCGAATGTCCCTGGAACGCTCGGATCTGTTGCTGAAATGTTGAGAAATTAAACAAGCTGCAAATGCTAACAAATAACTTGTAGAATATGCAGCAAGCTCATTTCAACTCTTTAGGAAAACACACTAACGTATTTTCATCCAAAACAGTGAGTTTTCACGGAATTAATAACCCTAAACCCCAGTGAAAACTCGCATTAAACTTGTCCAAAATCAATAACTTCCGTAGATGATTACCTTGGTTGAAGGAAACAGAAGAAAAACGAGGAAACAAAGTGTTGGTGCTTTGTCAAAATCTCTAGGAAGAGAGAACAAAGAGCAGTGGGAAGAAACAGATGAGAAGTGAGGGTTTCACGTAGAAGGAAGAACTTAGCTTCTTCATCAAGTCGCCAGATGTCACTCAACCATTGGCTATCTCCCACTAACCTTAATTTCTCTCCAATTTACCCTTTCATGCATTTTAAACTTAATGTTTAGTTTAGTTAGCCTTTAGTTCGGTTCTCTCCCCATTAAATGCTCCAAAGTTTACAATAAAATAGTTATTGTAATAATGGCAAATTAAATCCATACAATAATTCAACAGATTATTACATGGCCGAAAATTCCGGGTGTTACATTATCGATTTGAACCCTGTACTATACACGATTTTTCAATTCGCCCCCTGTACTAAAAAAACCAGCAAACTGAACCCTGTACTTTGATTCTGTTATCAATTTTGATCTTCTATCAACAATTTCGTTGAACTTTCATATAAAAAATTACCAAAAGATTTTGGATTCAGTTGAAATTTTTACCACATGTTCACTAAATAATGAGAAGATAATTTGAAAATTTTTCTTATTTGTTAAGACATGTACAATTTATTGTAATTATATTTTAGTATTTTATAAAAATATTATAATAAATCATAAACATTTTAGAAAATCACGAAAATTTTTCTATGATCTACCCATAATAGGTTGAACATGTAAAAAATGTTTCAAATAAATCAAATATTGTTTGTTATTTTTTTAAATTAATCTCAGCTTCTTCTTTACTTTATAAATTAATTTTTCAAAAACTACCAAACGATATTTGATTTATTTGAAAAATTTTCCACTTGTTTAACCTATCATGGGTAGATAATAGAAAACTTTTCGTGATTTTATAAAATTAGTATGATTTATTATAATATTTTTATAAAATACAAAAATAAAATTACAATAAATCGTACATATATTAAAAAATAACGAAAATTTTCAGATTATCTTTTCATTAAGTAGTTAACATGTGGTAAAAATGTCAACTAAATCCAAGATCGTTTGGTAATTTTTTAAATGAGGGTTTAATGAAATTGTTGATAGAATATCAAAACTGATAACAGAATCGAAGTACATAGTTCGGTTTGCCAGTTTTTTTATTACAGGGGGCGAATTGAAAAACAGTGTAAAGTACAGGGTTTTAATTGATAATTTTCCGAATTTATTTATAAAAATTATAATATTCATTTAATTTATTATAGAAAAGAATTAAAAATTTATTAACCAAATTAATTTAATCTATTATAGAAAAAAACTCAAAATTTATTAACCTTATATTAATCATGTTGATAAATCATATATGACAAAATTTGTAACATCTCTTTTTTATATTAGAATCAATTACAACTTAACAAAAATACTATTCGCAACTCGTTATAATTAAAATAATTATAAAATTTATTTCTCATATTTTGAACTACTACACAAAATACATCATAATTACAATACTTAGAAAAATATACAAATATTAATAAATTGTATAAGATCAAGATGAACATTACGGACAATATATCATGTATAAAAGTTTCATATATAATTAGTCATAATCATCATACATCAAAATATTACGTTGGTTTGAAATATTATCTAACTTCATATAATATAAATTTACAACTTCTTTATATTGCATGACTATGTTCAACATTTCATACGTTGAGCTTTACCTATGTGGCAAATCAGTCTTAATATTAATCTGAAACCTCGGATTTTAGAAAATTCGAAAATTGTTAACAACGCAAAATAAACGACAGAATCATTGAGTGATTTAAGAAAATAGAGGAACTCGACCCGATCGAACTTTGTCGATGGAACCGTAGTTATCAATTTAGGAGCTTGATCTGAGTCAAACCTGTTGACTGAACCAAAGTTATCAAAGGCAATATATCAAGTCAATACTTGATGAAAATCAAGAATTGCTTGCCTCCTTTTAGCTCAAAATGCCTAATGCTTTTTTTCTTATCTTGATATGTATGTTTTGTCGGATAGTATAGTATCAAAATTTACATCAAAGCCCTTGCCTCCTTCG
Organism: Begonia masoniana; assembly: GCA_022432975.1. Taxonomy (NCBI): domain Eukaryota; kingdom Viridiplantae; phylum Streptophyta; class Magnoliopsida; order Cucurbitales; family Begoniaceae; genus Begonia; species Begonia masoniana. The sequence continues at coordinate 39,119,624 of CM039516.1, forward strand.
TAGACAACCTCGAATATCCTCAATTTAATGGGGAGTCCTTTTTGAAATCGTTCGCCCTGCACCCATTTCATCTTTGTCTTTCCGCATCTTCTCCTTCGGGTTCTCATTGTTTCTATAGTTGTGTTCTTCACAAAGAACGGAAGAAAAGATTATATAAAAAAAACTCAAGATGTGCATTGGCCACACACTGTCTGTAACAACCGGTTCTTTACGGGATTTTATTGTTTTAATATATGAGGTCATTTTGCAAATATGTTAAATTAAGTCCGTTTTGCGAAAGGAAAGCGTTATTAGAATCCTAATAATTAATAAGGATTTTAGGAGAAATACGAGAATTTTTGGAGTTATAACGCTAATTACGAGGATTTTGCGTTTCTCGTAATATAAATGATGTTTTAGTAAAAATAGTAAACGAGGTTCGTTTTATGAACAGACAGTTTTAATGGAACTCTAGTAATAAATTGAGATTTATGGTGAAATAAGATAATTTGGAGGAATTGGATCTATGGTTAATTAACGAAACAAAGGACGAAACAATAGAAAATCAAAAGGAATGGCAAAAAGGTAATTTGTCAAGTAAATTTTATTAAAAACCACCTATTTCTTTCTTCCTCCCTCATTTTCTCTCTGCTTTTCACGAAAACACCAGAAGCCCTCCCATTCGGCGATTTCTTCCTCTGCTCACGGCGTTCTCCTCTTCCGACGGCGATTTCTCTTTCGATCGACTCCGGCTCTTCACGTTTTCTTCTCCAATCAACGTTCTAGGTAAGGCTCTAAGCTTTTGGAACGTTAGATTTCTGATTTCTAGAGTTAAACAATTAGGGTTTCGTTTAGGGTTTTGTTAAAAACGTGATTTAGGGTTTGAAATTGATAGGTTTACCGTAGTTGTGAATACAATGGAAGTATCGAGCATTATTGGACGAAGTTGAATTGATTTGTGAGAAATTTTAGGGTTCGAGAATTTTAGGGGTTTTGGAAAATCTCGTTAATAGAGGTTTTGGGGTGTCGAGCGTGAATTGCTCGATATATGCCTCAATTAGTTAAATTAGAACTTTAGAAAAATTCTTTAGTTAAGAGTTTAGTTAGTTTGGACGTTTAATGGTTTAAACATGTTTTAACGACAAATGTTGTGAATTTGCCTTAGGTGAACAACGCTCGTGGACGGAGCTAGAATTGCAACAGGCGCGAGGTAAGTTCTCGTGAATTACTATGGCCGATTGGCGTACACCGTACGTCGAAGTCTTGTCGAGGAACATTGGTGATTTGTTTGTTTAAATGCTTTGGTTGAGTAGATAGGATTGGTTGCCTTTTTAGGTTTTCTTATCGTCTTGATGGTACACATGTTGGTTGGTTACTTTATATATTGAATTGTTCATGCATCACGATTTTCGAAAGTTTGGAAATCTGGATAGCTGATAGTTTGATGTTTTGGTAAACTTAATTTATAAAATATTTTGTTAAGACTTTTATCCGGATTTCAGGGAACTGCTTAGAATTTTCTTTTAAACAGGAGGAATTGTTTAGGTATTAAATGGATCCACGCAGTTTGTTTTTATGAAAGTTTATTATGTTTTTAAACACGTTCTAGGATATGTTTCGGGTTGTTTATTTGGTGATTTACGAATGGGAGGAATGAGTAAAGTTATAAATGATTTATGTAGATAAGTTTTAGGGTGTTTATGCAGGGAAGGAGGAGGAAAGAAAGGAGAAATAGTAAGGAAATTATGCAGAGAAGAAGGAGGAAAGAAAGAAGAAGTGAGAGGCGAGCTCCCTAGAAATTTTGGATTCCAGGGAGGTTGCCGATCGATCGCCTAAGGAGGTGATCGATCGGCAATAGTGATCGCCACTCTCTGGAAATTCCAGAGAGTGTGCCGATCGATCACCCAAAGGGGCGATCGATCAGCTAGCGATCGATCGATCGCCAATGTAAGGGGCGATCAATCGCCCCTCCATTTTTATTTTGGCGATCGATTGCCTGGCATTGGGGCGATCGATCACCCCTGTATTTTGTGGGACAATTGTCCCTTTTGTCCCTCGAGTTGTGGCTGATGGTTTTATTTGTTTTAATTGTTTTGTAAATTGTTTTATGGTTTTAATTTAAATTGTTTTCTTTAGTTTCCTTTACTTTAAATACGTTTTCCCTAAAAGGTTTTCAAATGGTTTAAAAGTTTATTAGGCATAAAGAAAAAAGAAAAAAAATTATACATTAAAAATTAGGAATAGTGTAAGGGATGCGACACTGTCTGAAAATGCGAGATGCGAAATCTTCGGACGTAGGTCGCTCAGGACGTGATGTAGCTTGCGTGGTCGCTATGTCGTTCGGGCGAGATGCGCTGTCGCACGCTCAATGTGCGTGTGCTACCTAAAATCGAGGAGTGCAGTGCACGCACTGGTATGCTTGGGGAGTGCGCGGTGCGCTAGTGTGCATGCAAAGAATTTTCTCCTTTCCTCCAAATTAGTAAACTTCTTTTGCATGCCACTTTCTCATGTTCTTTTACATGGCTTCCCTTCATTGTTTTGTCATCCATGCTCGACATGTTCTTGGGTCTTTGCTAATGTTTTGATGGCTCTTTCTCTTGACTTTCTTTGAGCAAACTATGGTAGTTTCTATGCTTCTTTTTAGGCCTTTCCTTACTTCTTAAGCTTGTCATTGGTTCTCTTATGTTTTGTAATGGGTCGTGATCCTTGGGTTTGAGCTTCGTGGCAGCTTGGTTCACATCATTTCCTCCCTCTTTGAAAAGATTCATCCTCAAATCTCTTGTATCATATAAAGACAAGTTACTAACATTAAAAGATGCCTTATATTACTGTATTCACTCAGTAGATTGATCTCATAAGCGTATCATTGGTGCGCTCTAGGACTTGTGTGACGACCCCGATCCCATCAGGGCCGCCACGGCCTATACCGTAACATAATTTAACTTAACCCTCGACTGCTCACATAAAATTTTTCATTTTTCCTTATAACCCATTAAAGAACGGACTTAGCCTATCGATCCCCTTTATCAACATTTTTGGTCTAACTTAAAACATATTTAAAATGACTCGTCAAAGGTTTGAAAACATCACTTGAGGCTTAGGACTTCAAAACATGAGTGGTGGCATGCATGGGGTGCGCCCCAACATTCGGTGTGGGCGCCCCTCGCTCACCATGCGCGCATGCCACGCGCGCACACAACGTGCGCCCTGAGCACCTTTGCCGCGCGCATCGCGCACATCCATTGCGCGCTAACACCGCGCCAACCGCGTGCCGCGCACCTACCCTCACCTAGCGGGCGCACTGCGCACCTAACGCCTTGTAAAGGCCGATCGATAGGCTAGCGGGCCGATCGATCGGCGATCGCTCTGGTTTTTCACCAGAATGAATAGTGTTTTGCTGATCGATCGACCATGGGCGCCGATCGATCGGTGATCGCTCTGCCTTGTGCCAATTTTCCAGGGACTTCGCCGATCGATCGGCCATGTTGGCTCTGATCGATCGGCATAGCAGGGCAGCGCACCTGTAGCGCGCCCTACTCTGCCGTCTTGGCTGCCCTGCGCGCGCCCCAGCCTCTTTTCTTCATTCCTTTGCCATTTCTTCCATTTTTCACCTAAAATTTCAACCATAAAAATATCTTCAATTCATCCATATGTCTATCTCCACCTAGCATACCACATTTTACTTGTAAACCTCATGCTAAAATCATAAAATCTATCCCGACACTCAATCCATTTTATCAACTTAAATACACAACGGAAACTTATCAAACTATCATAAGAGCAAACCCATCCAGAAAACCATTAACAACATCAATATCTCTGAGTTAGTTGCTAATCATCTTAAAGTAAACTTTCTATACATTTATCCATATCATCTTTTGTGACGACCCGCTTTCAACGGACTGATAAGGAACCACCCATTCTCCGCGGATCCTGGGGCTGACCTGGGCCGGAGGTGGGTAAAGCTCCGCGGATCCTGGGGCTGACCTGGGCCGGAGTGGTTTCTCCGTTGAAGCAGGGGCCGTTTCGAACCCACATCGCTTGGGGAAGTACATGGAAATGAAACATATGTAAGAGATCCCTCCCAACATAGCAAGACGCGTTTTGGAGCACGATTGGCGACGGATCCCACAAGAACTCCGAAGTTAAGCGTGCTTCAGCGAGAGTAATTTCAGGTTGGGTGACCTTTCGGGAACTGCTCTCGCCAAACAAAGCCGTGAGGGGAGGATATTGGGCTGCGGCCCAATCCCCGGAGCGGACAATATCTTGCTGGGGAAAGGGGTCGTTACAAATGGTATCAGAGCCTGTACCCAACCGGAAATGTGGCCAACGAGGACGTTGGGCCCCCGAGGGGGGGTGATTGTGACGACCCGTCTTTCAACGGACTAATAATGAACCACCCATTCTCCGCGGATCCTGGGGCTGATCTGGGCCGGAGGTGGGTAAAGCTCCGCGGATCCTGGGGCTGACCTGGGCCGGAGTGGTTTCTCCGTTGAAGCAGGGGCCGTTTCGAACCCACATCGCTTGGGGAAGTACATGGAAATGAAACATATGTAAGAGATCCCTCCCAACATAGCAAGACGCGTTTTGGAGCACGATTGGCGACGGATCCCATAAGAACTCCGAAGTTAAGCGTGCTTCGGCGAGAGTAATTTCAGGTTGGGTGACCTTCCGGGAAGTGCTCTCGCCAAACAAAGCCGTGAGGGGAGGATATTGGGCTGCGGCCCAATCCCCGGAGCGGACAATATCTTGCTGGGGAAAGGGGTCGTTACAAATGGTATCAGAGCCTGTACCCAACCGGAAATGTGGCCAACGAGGACGTTGGGCCCCCGAGGGGGGGTGATTGTGACGACCCGTCTTTCAACGGACTAATAATGAACCACCCATTCTCCGCGGATCCTGGGGCTGATCTGGGCCGGAGGTGGGTAAAGCTCCGCGGATCCTGGGGCTGACCTGGGCCGGAGTGGTTTCTCCGTTGAAGCAGGGGCCGTTTCGAACCCACATCGCTTGGGGAAGTACATGGAAATGAAACATATGTAAGAGATCCCTCCCAACATAGCAAGACGCGTTTTGGAGCACGATTGGCGACGGATCCCATAAGAACTCCGAAGTTAAGCGTGCTTCGGCGAGAGTAATTTCAGGTTGGGTGACCTTCCGGGAAGTGCTCTCGCCAAACAAAGCCGTGAGGTGAGGATATTGGGCTGCGGCCCAATCCCCGGAGCGGACAATATCTTGCTGGGGAAAGGGGTCGTTACAAATGGTATCAGAGCCTGTACCCAACCGGAAATGTGGCCAACGAGGACGTTGGGCCCCCGAGGGGGGGTGATTGTGACGACCCGTCTTTCAACGGACTGATAAGGAACCACCCATTCTCCGCGGATCCTGGGGCTGATCTGGGCCGGAGGTGGGTAAAGCTCCGCGGATCCTGGGGCTGACCTGGGCCGGAGTGGTTTCTCCGTTGAAGCAGGGGCAGTTACGAACCCACATCGCTTGGGGAAGTACATGGAAATGAAACATATGTAAGAGATCCCTCCCAACATAGCAAGACGCGTTTTGGAGCACGATTGGCGACGGATCCCATAAGAACTCCGAAGTTAAGCGTGCTTCGGCGAGAGTAATTTCAGGTTGGGTGACCTTCCGGGAAGTGCTCTCGCCAAACAAAGCCGTGAGGGGAGGATATTGGGCTGCGGCCCAATCCCCAGAGCGGACAATATCTTGCTGGGGAAAGGGGTCGTTACATCTTTACCTAATATACCCAAAATACCTATACATTCATCCCCACGGGTCAAAATCGCTCTGATTGCACAACGCACTTCCACAAGCACCCTTCTTCAGTCTGTACGTTCATCTTGTAGGGGAACGTATTCCTCACATTCTTCAAGTTCACCTACACCATAGAGATGCCTATGAGATAAAACTCAGCAAACCTACGTAAATGACAATGCGTGAACATGCATATGCAATTTTATGAATTCAGTCCATTCATTCCTTTTTCAATCCGTGTCAATCTTTGGTTAGCGGAGCATCACTTGGCAGATAGATAGGGCACATCAAGTGATTAGATAGCCCATACCATCTGAAGGGAGGAAGACACGCTCACCACAGAACGCCATGTCTGAACCTCTCCCCAAAAACCACCATGTGGTTGTTTACATGATACTTTCACACCTGCATTTCCTTTTCATGAGATCAATGCATAAATTCGTTTTCATGTCATTTCATAAAACAATGATGCTTGGAAAATTAAAATGCATAACATAAAGCTATAATAACTTGAGTACCATCAAAACAATTCATAACCTACAAAACAACTAATCCTAGGCTACCCAATCAAAGCATATAAATATTTCATTACTCCAAGTTCTTCAACAAACATAACCAACATATGGTATAGGCCTATTTGCTACAATAAGTCACGAGAACTTACCTAGCGTTCTCAACAAACTGAGCTCCATCCGTAAGCTTTGTTCACTTAGGACATTTCGCAATTTTCCATTAAAATTGATTCTAAACAACCGAATTCCAAAACTAAACGAAACTCCTAGCTATCTAAAAATCTCAATTTACTTTATTCAGGCATTCTATATAGCAATTCGCCCTCACAATTTATCCAACAAGCCATTAATGACATTTATACATTTCCAATCACCCAAATTCAACCTAACTTTTTATTTTCAATCTAATATACCAATAACAATGATAAATACTCCATTATCATCCATCAATACGATAAAACTATCGATTCTTAACATAACCTATAAATTTAACAAACTCCTAATCAAAACTCTAACCTTTAACAACCCTAAAACAGGAAACTAAACGTGCCTAACACCCAAAGATTACCTAGAGCTTTGATTGATGAAGAAAAACTGGAATAAAATCGATCGTTGGAGGGACGGATCTTGGCCGTGTGAAGGATCGCTGCGGAAGGAGAAGAAAAATGCAGAGGGGAGGGGTTTTGATGCTCTGCAGAAAACGTGAATGAAGAAAGGAGGGGGGGGAGTTTTTGTTTTATTAAAATTGAACTTCTTACATTACTATTTCGCCCCTCCACTTAATCTTTTATTTATTTCGTTATTTAACCTATCGATTTGGTTTCTCTGAAATCTCCTTATTCCACCAAATATTCTAAATTATTCCTAGGGTTCTAATAAAACTTCTCGTTTGTAAAAATGGTTTAATTTACTATTTTTTACGAATATAACACTATAAAACGAAAAATCTGAAATTCTCGGATGTTACATTCCATCCACCTTAAACAAAATTTTGTCCTCAAAATTTGACTATTCAAAGAGTTCTGGATATCTAATCATCATATCCTGCTGTCTCTCCCAGATGGCTTCCTCTACATCGTGGTTCCGTCACAAAACCTTCACCAGTAGAATTTCTTTGTTGCGTAGCACCTTGATAGAAGACTCCTGAATTTTACCTGGTTTTTCCACATATGTCAGTGTCGGTTGTACCTCGATTTCTCTTGCTTCTACGACATGAGACGGATCACGTACAAACTTCCTGAGCATGGATACGTGCAATGCATTGTGAATGCCCTCCATCGTTGCCAAAAGTGTAACCGGTACGCCATTTTTCTGATCCTTTTTACAATGGGGAAGGGCCCCACATAACGAGGACTTAGTTTGCTTTTTCTCTTGAATCTCATAACTCCCTTGAATGGAGAAATCTTCAGAAATACTTTGTCGCCCTCGTTGAATTCCAATTCCCTTTGTCTATTATCGACGTAGCTTTTCTGACAGCTCTACGCTACCTCTATACGCTGTCTGATAATGGTGATCTTCTCTGCAGTTTGCTATAGAATATCAGGGCCAATTAAACTAGCTTCACCAACTTCATCCCAATACAGCGAAGACCTACATTTTCGTCCATATAGTGCTTCATACAGAGCCATACCGATTGTAGCTTGAAAGCTATCGTTGTACGAGAACTCGATCAGTGGTAAATACTTACTCCACAAACCTTGAAATTTCAACACACGGGCTCTAAGCATATCCTCCAGATTTTGATTCGTTCTTTCTGTCTGTCCATCAGTCTGAGGATGAAACGCTGTGCTGAAATTTAGTTGAGTTCCCATAGTTTTATGTGGACTTTTCCAAAATCTCAAAGTAAACCTCGAATCTCTGTCAGAGAAAATCGAAACAGAAACTCCGTGTAGTCTGACAATTTCTTAAACATAAAGCTCCACAAATTGATCCATAGAATATGTCATCTTGACTGGTAGAAAATGGGCTGACTTTGTCAAACGATCTACTATAACCCTAATTCGATCGTGTTCTCTCGTAGTTTTGGGCAGTCCTACAATGAAGTCCATAGAGATCTGCTCCTATTTCCATTTCGGAATCGGCAGGGGCTGTAACGTTCCTGCTGGTCTTTGGTGCTCCGCTTTGACCTGTTGACAGACTAGACAGGTTTCCTAGCAACTTCTCTTTTCATATTAGGCCACCAGAAGTGCTGTTTCAAATCTCCATACATCTTTGTACTTCCCAGATGCATAGAGTAAGTCGAGGAGTGTGCTTCAGTCGGAATTTCCTTCTTCAGTTCCTCATCAGTAGGCACGTACCATCTATGCCTAAATTTCAATATACCATCATTCGACTGACTGAAATTCGACGAATCGTTGGATGTCATGCTCAATCTGTACTTTTCACAATCCAAATATTTCTGTTGAGCTTCTTTGATTTGGTCCAATATTGTCGGCTTTAATGAAATATTTGTAAGCGTATCAGATAACTCTGCAACAATTTCCACATTGCACTTCGTAATTTCCGATCTCAGCATTACAGACATTGTTGCAAATGAAGGTTGATTCGTTATAGGCATTCTGCTCAAAGCATCTGCAACCTTATTTGACTTTCTTGGGTGATATTTAATCTCAAACTCGTAATCCTTGAAAAATTCTAACCACCTTCATTATCGCATATTCAACTCATTCTGCGTAAACAGGTATTTAAGGCTTCTGTGATATGAAAATACTTCGCACTATTGTCCATACAAATAATGTCTCCATATTTTTAATGCGAAGAAAACTGTTGCTAGTTCCAGATCGTGAGTTGGATAATTATGTTCATACGGCTTTAATTGTTGAGAAGGGTATGCAATTACTTTTCGCTCTTGCATCAGCACACATCCAAGTCCAATCTTAGATGCATCACAGTAGATACTGAATTTGCCGTCGTCAACTGGCAATATTAAAACTGGAGTCGTAGTTAGTCTTTGTTTCAGCTGTTGAAAACCCTTATCACACTCAGTTGACCATACAAATCTCTCGTTCTTCCTTGTCAAACATGATAGAGGGAATGCAATTTTCAAAAATCCTTCTATGAACTTTCGATAATATCCAGCCAATTTATAGAAATCCACGTATTTCTCGTACATTTTTGGGCTGCGGTCAATCTCTAACAACTTGAATCTTGGTCGGATCTACAGAAACAATCCTCAATAGCTCCTTGTGTTTCTCTTTCGTTCAGGAATAGACCAAGATATCATCGACGAAAATGACGACAAACTTGTCTAAATATTCCTTGAAGACGCAATTCATCAAATCCAAGAAAGTTGCATGGGCATTTGTAAGTCCAAAAGATATTACTAGAAACTCATAATGCTCATATCTCGTACAAAACGCCATCTTTTGAACATCTTCCCTTCTGACTCTCAATTGATAATAGCCCGAGCGTAAGTCGATCCTTGAAAATACTCAGACACCCTGCAGTTAGTCAAATAAGTCATCTATTCGTGGCAACAGATATTTGTTCTTCACTGTCAACTTGTTCAACTCTCTATAGTCGATACACATTTTGACAGTTCCATCTTCCTTTTTTACAGAAAGAACAGGTGCCCTCATGGAGAAAAACTAGGTCGAATGAATCCCTTGTCCAACAATTCTTCTAACTGAGATTTCAACTCCTTCGATTCGACAGGTGCCAATCTGTTCAGATTCTTTGACACAGGTTCAGAGCTTGGATATACATCAATTACAAATTCTATCTCTCTGTCCGACGGTAATCTGGGAAGATCATCGAGAAAAATCTCTGTAAATTCTCTAACTATCGAGAGGTCACTTGGCTTTACCTCGTCGAGTAATCGAGTATCAACCACTGTGGCCAAATAAAGTGAGCATTTATCATTAAACTGTTATTGGATCATCATAGAATAGAAAGTAGGTAGTCCACTTGTCCTATTCATCGTCTGAAAGGTAAATTTTTTTTTATCCGGGGGACGAAAAGTCACCATCCCAGACCTGCAGTCAATAGTGGAAAAATGGCGGGACAGCCAGTCCATTCCTAGAATAAGATCATATCGTTTTATGCCTATAACTATCAGACTGTCAAAAAGGGTATTATTCCCTACGGAAATAACATTGCCTTGAAATATTCTATCCGACTGCATATATTCTCCCAAAGGTAGCATTACGCTACATAAACAATCTGCCAACTCCGGCACTAATTTCAACCTAGTTACACTAGCCGTTGAAATAAAAGAATGTGTAGCTCCTATGTCTATCAATGAAAAGACTGCTATGCCAGTAATCAAGACGGTATCTGCAATAACAAAAAGTTTAGCATCATCATCGACGTTGCTAGGCTCGATGAAGGCGAATATTCTCGGTATAACTCTCTTCTTATCAGTAGTCATCATTGGACAATTTTGAGCATAGTGGCCTACTTCCCCGCATCTAAAGCGTCTGTCCGTTCTCAGTCTACAAGCACAAAAATGAGTCTTCTGGCACTTCGGACATACAGGTTTCTGGTTAGATTCCTGGATTTGTTTTCCTTTTCTTTGATCACCCTTTTCGTCATACGGCCTCTTTACCCCTCATTGTTGCAGTTGTTGTAATTGTTGTTTTCCTCTCGGTTGCCAGCCTTTGTTCTGAGATTGAAGCTGAATCTCTCGAAAAGAATCCCCTGGTAGGCTCTCTCGGTCTGACATATGTCTGTTCTGCATCTTCGAACTCCAGAGTTCTGGCTACGACATCTGCATAAGAAACATTCAAAGTCCCTGATATTATAATACTCTTTCGGACTTTCGGCTTCAACCCTTACATAAATTGGTGCACTTTGTCCTCATTCTCGCTCACCAAGCATGGTGCAAATCAAGATAAGGCTTCAAACTTTCGAATATACTCGGCAACTGAACCAGTTTGTCGTAACTGTGCAAACTCCATCGATTTAGCCGCTCGCATTGTACGGCTGAAATACTTGTCATAGAACACGGTTTTGAACCGTTCCCAAAGTCATTGCCGCTACATCGGTAGTTACTTTGATGAAGCCCCACCAAAATTGAGCATCTAAGGCGAAGTGAAAGGTAGCACATGCGACGTTTTTCTCGTTCTCAATCTTTGCATAGGTTAGCATATCCTTCATAGTTCGAATCCACTCATCAGCAATAGTGGGATCTGAAGATTGACCATTAAATAACGGAGGTCGCAGCTTTTGAAATCTCTCCATACCGTGATTATTAGGAACAACCAACTCTTGGGCTATGAGACCCTCTCGGTTTATCAATGTCTCGAGCTGATGAGATTGTCTATTCATATGTTGCAGCTTTTTGGTCAAGATGTTGAGCTTGTTGAGCAATGAAATCCCTCAATTGATCTATGTTATTGTTCCTCTCGTTTCCTCTCTAGACCATTTTGTTAATCCTATAAAATTTGAAGAATATTAACTCTAAAGGTTAAAGAAATATTATAAAGGTACTTACAGTTGAGGAAGCATGTCCGTGTAGTAGCTTGTGTTGTCAAACAGTTTACAAAACCGATTTTAAAATCCGAGTACTCTGATACCATAATTTGTGACGACCCCGATCCCATCAGGGACGCCACGGCCTATACCGTGACATAATTTAACTTAACCCTCTCCCATTCACATAAAATTTTTCATTTTTCCCTATAACCCATTAAAGAACAGACTTAGCCTATCGATCCCCTTTATCGAAAATTGGGGTCTAACTTAAAACGTATTTAAAATAACTCATCAAATGTTGGAAAACATCACTTGAGGCTTAGGACTTCAAAACATCAGGGGTTTCTCATAATAACTTTCGGCCTCATTGTTAAAATCACATTCTAAAATAGAGTTTATTGAATGTGAGGTTATCTCAATGTGTTTTCCATACACATAATTAACAATCTTAAGAGGCTTTAGAGATTGCTCTAAATTAGCATAGAACATTCTCACTGGAGTTTCAAAATACGGGTCATCACAGTCAAATAACTTATATAATCCCAAATCCTTCAACGCATAAATCATAGAATTCTACTCTCAAATCCTTCAACGACTGTCGCAGTTAAAGCATTCCACATAATGTTTTTGTAAAGTTTTTCGCGAAACTTCTTCATGAAGTTTGTGTACATATGACGTACGCAAAATCGAACCTCTGCATCTGGTACATGTTTTTTAAGTACTACTTTCAAACCCTGTATAAAAATATATGTCATATGTTAGTAGGTGAAAGCATATAAATCTTGACAATAATCACATAAACTTCCTTTTTGTTGATCGGAAATGAATGTCTAGTCTTCACCACGATCAGATCCTATATCCGTCAACAACAACATGACAAACCATTTCCAAGACTTCTTTGACTCAACATCGACAACAGCCACTGCAACATGATATATTCCGTCATTTACATCTACATCGATAGCGGTTAGAAGTTGACCAGGACATGCCCCTTTCAAGTGACACCCGTCCAAACTTATTACCGGTCGACATCCGGCTAAAAAGCCTCTCTTCCATGCATCTAAACATGTAAAGTTGCTTGAATATGGGCTCTTTTGACCATCAACCCTGTCAACATTGATAACGAAGGTGTTACCAGGATTGGATCTCATAACTTCTTTCGCATAAGACCCCAGCAGTTTATATTGCAGATTTGAATCCACATTTGCAGCCCTCCTCCTTGCCCTGATTACTAGGTTAAGGCTGATGGTGACATTAAAGTCTCGTCTAACTGTGTCAATGATAGATGATATTTCCCACCGAGGTTGGCTTCTAAATCGATGCAAATAACGTTCTGCCACCCAATTAGCTGTTGCATGTCGACTCTCCATTGTGCGAGCACAGTCATGAACATCATTCATCTTCTTCACTTGGAAAGACTTTTCATTTGTCACTTTTGATGCGTAGAGTCTCCAAGCACAACCTTTCTGACAAACCGCTTCTATTCTTGCTTTCTTATGTTTGGTAAATCGGATGTCAAATTCGTTAACCAAAGCATAATAAGCGATTTTTTTCTTAATTTCAGCCAATGAGCTGAATTTATTTTTCAAACATATTTCTAAAGAGTTGTTGACTGATTCCGCAGTGTTCACTTCATGCATCGTATCATTAGATTCAGCGGTTGAAAGATTGTCATCATGTAAGGAAGCTGAAATTGATGGAATCATAATATGAATTAGATCCCCTGCTTCACCCACAGCTGCATCACCAACTGATGGAATCGGAACATGAGTTGGATCCCCCGCTTCACCAACTTGAGGACCACCATCAAACTCTGATGAATCAGATGACTCATCATTTCTAGCATTTTCCTGGAAGATGCCTTCATGGTCTAAGTATATATGAATATGACGTCTGTGATCCAACGCCCCAACAATTTGAAGTACGTCATTATAAGAGTTCACTATTCGCAATCCGTTTTGCATTCCTAATGGAGGCTCCACGTAATACAGAGTCTTCCATACTCCAGCTCCGACATTTACCACCATGTCGACAACCGCAAAAGGGACACCTTATCCACATCAATATTTGTCACTAGTGCATCATCTTCACCCACATACTGTAAATTCTTCTTCTTGATAAACTTCCCTCCATAGTGAATGTCAATTGAAAATATGTCCATCTTCTTCCCTGCAAGGTTACATAGATTTAATTCGATTAAGCCAGTTTTGGTATTTAAATTCTAAACAACTTAATACACAATTAAACTTTTAAACAAATAGCCTTCCAAATGAAAAGTCCAGAAAATTCGTTAACCTATAAGAAAATCAAACCATCAAAATAATAATAGCAAAAAATTCACCAACCAAATTTAGGACAGAAAATGCTGAAGTTTATTGGAAATCAGAAGTCTTGAGTGAATTCAAATTCTTTAAGCTAATTAAAATCGAATCATCAGAATAGTTTAGCAAATTCACCATCAGAATAAGAGCAGAAAATTCACCACCAAAATCATTAGCAAAATCAAAGTAAATTTTATCTGAAAAAATTAAAACTTTGAAGTACAACAACAAATTTTAACAACGAAGTTCAGAAACCCTAACTATTCAAGAACAACTATTGGTTCAGATTTCAGATTTCAAAAACAAAGAACTTCGGCAATTGCAGTAAGCAAATTTCTTCATAAGCGTGAGAAAGTTTTATCTTACCTTCTTTAGTCGAGCGGTGAGAAATCTGTCAACTGTCGTCTGGCGACTGGCAAGAGAGAATCGAGTGCGAGCGAGGCAGGGGTCGAGAGAGAGAGAGAGGAAAGAGTCGAGCTGGTTGTCTGCGTTTCTGGAACTCGGAAAAGAGAAGAGGGAAGACAGACCAATATGATTTCAAAAAAAAAAAAAAAAAACCAAAGTGGAATTAGCCAAACCGGTTTGGTCCGGTTATGACTCCATGCAGGGGCATTTCGAGAAGAAAAAATGATCACGTAAAAAAACGTGAATTTTTAACTGAAAATATGACGGTAGGGGCCATATTGCCCATTATTAATACATTAAGGTTGTTCTTACCAATTATCCAAGTTTACGGTGTAAATTGTTCATTTCACCTAGTTATAGGGACCAAATTGTACTTTACCCTGATAAAACATAAAAATTGATAAAAACAAAAAATTTAAGAAGATATTTCATTGCAAAATTTTTCAAATTATTTAATAAATACTTAATAAAAAAACAAAAAATCATCATTACAAAATATATTAATATATTATATTTTAAGGTAAAACTATATAAGTAATTTTTTATCATAAAAAAACACATTGTTCTCACTAAATTAAAGTAATATTATAAAAAAATGTTTTATTATAATAATATTTAAATTACTTAATAAATAATTATGCCGTAAAAAAATTGATAAATACAAAAAATATTAACAAAAGATATTAATTTTATTTTAAATTATAATTGAGCAAATAGAAATAAAATAAATTAAATGTTAAAATAAAATTCAAACATTCATACTTTTAGCATATAAACGTTACGTGAAATCAAAATATATAAAATAAACATATTATTTTATTTTTATCTATTTCACCGTAAAAACAGAAATAAATAGGATAATCAGGAGGAATTTATTGAAGGCATAACATAAAAATTCACATTTTATTAGAGAACATGAAATATTGATTCTTCAAAAAAATACAATCAAACAACAAATGTCATTATAGTGGAGATGAACATGACATAGAAGTTTAACAACTTCATGTCATGACAAAGACGATGAAGAGTCGGAGTAAAGATGAATTACAAGTGTCAAATAATAAAAGAAAGAGGATGGAGAGAGAGAACATGTAACACCCGGCATTTTTGGCCAGAAAATTAGCCCTCAAATTATCAAACAGGATTAGGTTTATATTATTATAATGAATGTTTTGGTGAAATTTGTTGGAATGTTAGGTGGAAAACTAAACTAATGAGTAACCAAAACAAATCATTTAGTTAGAAACCAATGGAGGAACAGTTTAGGAAGGAATTAAGGTTGGTGGGAGGAAGCCAATGGATGGATGCCAAGTATTTAACTTGTTGAAGAAACCAAGTTCTTCCTCTCTCTTTCTCTTCTCTACGTGAAACCCTCCTAACTTCTCTTCTTTGTTCTCTCCACTCTTCATTGTTTTCTCTCTTCTAGACTACCAGTGAAAATTCTAAACTCTATCTTTTCTCGTTTTTTCCGGTTTTCTCCAGTGAAGGTAATCATCTACAAAAGTTAATGAGTTTGGACAAGTTAAAATATGAGTTTTGTTGAAGTTTAGGGTTAAGATATTTTGGAGAAAACTCGTTGTTTTTGTATGAAAGCACGCTGGTTTGTTTTCTAAAGGTTTGAATGGAGTTTTGAGCATATCCTATGTAACACCCAGTATTTTTGCCTATGTAATTTCTCCCTGAATCATTATGTGGGATTAATTTGGTATTAATACAATGAACGTTTTGTTGGAAACTAAATTGATGAAAATTATATATATAGATACATATAAATATGTATATTTGGATAATGGGATAAAAACCAAACTAATGTATGAGTGAACGAAACCATTAGTTAGAAATGCATGGATGGGTAAATTGGGAAGGAATTAAGGTTGGTGGGTGTAGCACCCGGTTCCATTGAGTCAAAATTTGAGTTATTGTTAATAACGTACTTTTATAGAAGGGTTGGGGGAGTTATTGATTAGGTTAATAAATGATTAGGCAAGGGCAGAAAGGTAATTAGAGATTTAAAAAAAAAAGAATAATGTATTTAAGGTTAGAGATTTGGGGTTTAGTGCTCGGTAGCCGCCACTAATTCCCTTATTTCTCTCCCGGCCTTCAGCTCTTCAGCAGAAAACTTTCGGGCGATTTCTTCCTCCCTCGACTCTCTTTCAACTTAGGTAAGTTTTCCTCATTCCTCTTAAGTTTAAGCAGTTAGATAGCTGAGGGAGTGCAATGTGGGGATTTTGTGTATGCTGTGAATGAGTGTAGATTCGGGTTGGGGTGAAAATTTGGAAAAATGCTTGGTGAATAGAACTCCTAACGGTCCACTTAAGTTTCAGAATGCTTTAGAATGGGGATTAGTAAAGATTGGCTTAATGTTCTGTTTATGGTTCTAGGTGAGCATTTCCGAGGCAACTCCTAACCGAGTATACACCAGGAATCCAGGTAAGTAAAGTTTTGCTTGTGCCTTCGAGCCTACATCACAAAACGTTAGGATTGTGTTTACTGGGATGTGTCTGTGTGTATGCATCATGTTTTAAAAGTATACGAAAATGAATTTGAATGCATGCTGGCATGGTAAGGATTGAAC
Source organism: Begonia masoniana (assembly GCA_022432975.1). Taxonomy (NCBI): domain Eukaryota; kingdom Viridiplantae; phylum Streptophyta; class Magnoliopsida; order Cucurbitales; family Begoniaceae; genus Begonia; species Begonia masoniana. The sequence continues at coordinate 39,136,594 of CM039516.1, forward strand.
ATATTGAAACAGTTATGTGAATCAGTTTTACTGTTAAGGGAACTAATCCAACCCTTAATGAGACAGTGGATATTTATACTTTGGGAGAGTTGATCCAACTCCCAATTTCACAGGGGGATCTGAACAGTGAATCAGCCTTACTGTTAAGAGAATTAATCCGCCCCTTAATGAGACAGTGGATATTATACTTTGGGAGAGTTGATCCAACTCCCAACTTCACAAGGGGATCTGAACAGAACGATGAATATGCAACTGAGATGAGAAAGTAGAAACTGCATGTTTAGGAAGCTTTATGTTTCAGCATTTCCATTTCATCATTGCTTTACTTGCTTAGCATTAGGCTAATAGATGAGTTTTGTGATGTAGGTGAAGAAGTGTTAACAGGTGTGCTTTCTGAGTCTACTGAGGACTAGACTGGTTGGAGGAGTGCATCCTTGTAACTGACTGGCAGCTGATGGGGCGGTTTAACTGGTGTCTGTGGCTGTGAAGGTTTAGTGAACATTGATTTCAAATTGAGTATGTTAAACTTTCTAATGAAAGAAGTTGCTTGGATGTTTTCAAAAATATTTTGAGACCCTTCTGATATTAGTATTCCGTTAGTTCTAATACTGAATTTTTACTGGATTTGAGAAATGCAACGATTTGAATTATTTCTGAATGTTTCAGTGAAGTGAGTAAACTCTTTTCTGTGATTAGAGTTGTGATTGTAAGCCATGAAGTGGATAAAATGTGATTCTGTTCTCTATCGGTAGATGAAGTCTACCGGCAGAGATTGAGTTGTTGTTTAGTTGTCTATCGGAAGATGTCTTCAGTGGAAGCCATCGGAAGATATGGGTTGGAACTTGTCGTTAAGTCGATCGGATGAGGAAATCATCCGGCTGACGTCACCGGTGGATGTAGGGTAAAGTCGATCGGATGAAGAAATCATCCGGCTGACGTCACCGGTAGATAAAGGATGTACTTTGTCGTTTTGTGACCGGATGATGTAGCCAAAACTTTGTCGTTTTGTTATTAGGAAAAGCCTTCTATTTTCTAAGCCAGTTCCTTCTGGTTGACCTCGTTCTCCAGATGATGTGTTTGACTTTCTTAAATTTTAAGTAATTTACGCTTAAACCTTTATCCCTCCCGGCTGAATTATTTTCTTAATATTTTATTCAATCATTCAAACACTGTTGCATAGTTTTGCTCAATTCTATTTTGCTCGAAGAATTTTTCCGCTGCAAGTCTTAATATTTTATCAAACGTTAAAAAATTTGAATTCCGTAGAAAGTTTTAAATTCGGTCCAAGGTTTCTTAGTAATACCCGAGTTCAGTGTAACAAACCGGGTTCAGAAAACTCGGGGCCTTACAGTGGGAGGGAGCCAATGGATGGTTGCCAAATGTCCATAACTTGCTGAGAAACCTACCTATTCTCCTCTCTTCTACATGAACCTTCACACTCATCACTTCCTCTCTGTTTCCTCTCTTCCAGACGAAAATCACCCATCGAAGCACCTTCGATCTTCCTTGATTTTTCTTCTGTTTCTGTCTAAGGAAAGCATCTGCTTACGCTAACGTGTCTGGACAAGTTAAATGATAGTTTTGTTGAAGTTTAGGGTTTGTGATATTTTGGAAAAAATTCACTGTTAATGCATGAAAACATGTTGGTTTATTTTCTAAAAACCTGAATGGAGTTAGGAGCATATCCTACAAGTTATTAGTTAGCATTTGCAGCTTGTTTATTTTCCTTCCGTGCATGTACAGGTCCGTGCATAACCGAGACGTTCAAAACTATCAACTCTACAGCAAACAGGTAAGTTCATATCCGTAGGTTGGCCCTTAAGGCCCTACATCACGGAGATACTAGGTACTACGTATGTCGGGTGGTTTCGGGTAGAAAAAGTTAGAGTTAAGTTCTGAGTTATCTGTGTCACACCTTACGTTCTGCTGTAATATTTCTGTTGTCTGCCATTTTATGTTTAAGCACTGTAAATGCTCATGTATACACGATTTCCCGAAAGACATGCAAAAGTTTTCTGTGCACGGTTTTGAAGTTAAGAAAGATAAAATCTGACTGTAATGTATTGGTTAAGTGCGGGATGGGGACTGGCCTACTGTTCTGTACAGATCTGTCTGTTCTGTTCTATTCTGTTTCTGTTCTGTAAATCTGTTATGTGTTTGCGTGCACTTGTCAGTTCCCCTATAAGCCCCACTTATACCCCTCCGACAGATAAAAACAATGTTCTATAATGTCACTGTATTCTGAAAAGTTCTTGCATAGCATATGCATCACTGCATTTATATGTTCTTACTGAGTTTTAGACTCATAGGTGAGCTCTCTGATGTAGGTACTGAAACCGTGGATGAGGACTTTATGCCTCAAGATGATGATTTGATGTAGTTGGCGGATCGAGCTCATGGGGGTTGGTTGTTGCAGCCAGACATATTTCTGTCCCAAGATTTAAGTTTTTTTTTAAGTAAAGTCCATATCTGTAAACCCTACTGGAACTCTGATGTTTTTGTTTTAAAAACTCTGTTGGAAATTCAGTTGGGAATATGTAATGTATAGGTTCTGATGTTCGAGTTTTAAATCTCTGTTTGACAGTCGATAGTTGTCTCCTAAAATATTCTGTTGTTGATGTATTTAAAACCTCTGTATTTGACAGTTAAATTTATGTTCTGAAGTATTCTGGAATTGTTTGGAATATTTTCTATATTTGGGTGTGTATGGATTATTTCTGATTTTTGGAGTCATCCATGCAATCCGTTTTTCTTAAATTTTTGTCGTGTTTTCCTGGTTTGTCCAAGATCGTATTTTAAATCGTTTTCTGAAGCCTGAAGCTTCCATACCTTCTGTTTTCATGTTTTCTGTCTCCATGTATTCCTGTCAAAAGTTGTCAATTTCTACTTTTAAAACTACATTGCCCGCCCAGTTTATCCATATCCACCACTGCTTTAAATTCACTTCTACAGCTGCCCGTTCTAAAAATCACGTCCACCGCTACTTGTAAAATCATATCCACCGCTGCCCGTTTAAAACTACATCCACCGCTGTCTTTACAATTTCATCTTATGTCTAACGTCATCTGTTTTGTTTTATTCACATCCACCGGTAAACAGTGCACTTCTGCTCGTTTCCACCACGGCCACTATTCATTTTTGTCGTATTTACATCCACCGCTGCCACTGTACACTTTTGTCTTATTCACATCCATCGTTGTCACTGTTCACATTTGTTTAAAATCCACTTCTTCTGCCAGTCTTCTGCTTATATTTTTCCGCCTTTATTTCCTGTTTATTCTGTATATTTATTCTCATTGTCCCTTTCTGTTCCCTGTTCTTCCCAGTCTCTTCTGTTATTCACTTCTGTGATCCGGTTAAAAATTAGCTCCCAGTTTTTAAATCTAGAGAAAGTTCTATCGCTCGGTAATGTTTTTAATGGTTTGCTTTTAAAAGTTTCAGTCTGTTTACTTACTTCTCCCACCTTTTATCACCTGATCCTGTCATTCACTGTAGCCCTACTTCCTGTATGACATCCAGTCAACTGTTTCCCGTTTACTTTGAAAATCCATAGAAAGTTTTCTCTCTTTAAGAAGTTTTAAAGGTTCTATTTATAAAAGTCCTCTGTCTTCTGTTCTTCGAACTGTAATTGTCATCTAGTTTTATACATATGTCATTCAGTTCCATTTCCAGAGAAGGTTTATTCTCCCTGTAACATTCTAAAAGTTTCAAAAAAAAATATAGTCTGTATTTTTCTGTTATGTCCCGGAGTGATTGTTTGGCTCTCAAATTTCGATCGAAATTGGGTCTCGGGCCGTCACAGTTATGGTATCAGAGGGAACAAGGTTTTAAAATCGATTCTGTAAAATGTCTGACTGCGCAACCCGCCACGTGAGATCGCTCCACCAATTGTAAGTGTTTAAATTCCCATAAAAGTTCTGATTATTAAATTAGGTTATTCTGTTTATAGGGTTTCTTAGAAATGGTAAGAGGGCATCAGGAAGAGTCAAGCAAAAGCTCTCGTGCCATTGACCGACTAACCGAACTGGTGGGTGTACAGTCCTGCATGATTGAACGTATGATGGCCCAAGAAGACAACGAGAATAATAATAATAATTAGGGGAATGCTTCACGCGACACCAGTAGAGATAGATTCAGGCGACTCCAGCCGCCTACATTTGATGGACTATCTACTGACCCAACTCACGCTGAGGAATGGGTCCAGCAGATAGAGAGGATGTTTAGATGCACAGAGGTGGAAGAAAATAAGAAGGTTCTATGTGCCACATATCAGCTCACCAAGAATGCAGGATTTTGGTGGGACACCATCCAGGCAACAACGATGGCGTTAAGCTGGAAGGGATTGAAACGAATATTCTATGAGAAGTATTTTGACAGAAGTGCGAAGAAGGAGAAGATGATAGAATTCTCCCGGCTACGACAGTATGGATCGGTGGCCGAATATGTTCAGAAGTTTGAATCCTTATCCCGTTATGCACCTCATTTGGTGGCCACTGACGAAAACAAGGTGCATCAATTTATTCAGGGTTTGAAGCTGGACCTCTTACGAGGGATTTCATACGGGGGATTTGATGAGGCACCGTACACAAAAGTGGTGGCCAAGGCCTATCAGTTGGAGGGCTTAGAAGCGAAGTCCCAAAGACAAAGAGATCAACCGAGAGGGATTATTCGGAATGTTCCTCAACAACAACAACGGGGTCAAAATGTAATACCAGACTGTACGGAATATTAATATTATAAATGTAAATCGCATTTTTGTTAATATATCAAATCAAGTCCATTTTACGAAAAGAAAGTGTTATTATGATGCTAATGATTAATAAGGATTTTAAGAAAATTTCGGGAATTTTAGGAGTTTAACGCTAATTTTACGAGAATTACGTTTATCGTAATATAAAGGATACTTTGGTAAAAATAGTAAACAAGGTCCGAATTGCAAACGGACAGTTTTAATGGGACCCTTATAATAAGTTGAAGTTATTGGTGAAATAAGAAAATTCGGGAAAACCGAATCGTTAGACAATTAACGAAACGAATGACGAAACAAATAGAAAATCAAAGGAAGGGCAAAATAGTAATTTGCCAAGTCAATATTATAAAATATTACAATCTTTTCTTCTTCTTCACGGTTCACCCTCTTTCTCCCTGCGATTCTCCCTTCTCCTGTGCCGATCCTCCTCAACGCCAATGCTTCCTCTCCGATTAATCTCTGGTTCTTCGTGCTTTCTTCTCAATTCATGATTCTAAGTAAGTCTCTAATGTTTCCCGGCTTTAGTTCTTAGTTTTGCGGGGTTAAAAATGATTAGGGTTTTGTTTAGGGTTTGTAAAAATCGTGCTTTAGGGTTCGAGATTGATAGGTTTATCGTGTTTGTGGATATATTGAACATATTAGACGTTATTGGACGAAGTTAATCGATTTAGGATGAATATTAGAGATTGACGAATTTTCGAGTTTTGGGGGAAACTCGTTAATGGCGGTTCAATGTATCGAACATTAATTGGGTGTTAAAAACGCTTCGAGTAGTTAAGTTAGAATTTTATAAATTCCTTAGTTAAGGTTTCGTTAAATTTGGACGTTAAATAGTTTAAACTCATTTTAACGACAAAATTGTGAAATTTCCTTAGGTGAACAACGCTCGTGGACGGAGCATGGATTACAACGGACACGAGGTAAGTTCTCGTGACCCACTCTGGCCGATTGGCCTACACCGTACATCGATGTCGTCTCGAGGAGTTTTGGTGACGTGTTTGTTTAAATTGATTTGGTTGGGTAGTTAGGTTTAGTTCCTTTATAGGTTATGATTTTTGTAGTCTTGATGGTATATATGCTGTATGTTTAAATTATGCTATAAATTGTTCACGCATCACGTATTTTGAATGAGCATGAAAATGAATTTCTGCACTATGTTTTAAAGAAAATGGCGATGTGGCCTGAAAGGGGGCTATTGATCTATTGTGTGGACCGATTACAGGTCTGTCACAATACCACATCTAATATGAATTGATGTATGTTTATGGTCATGCGAGGTGGGGCTCAGGCATGGCTGTGCGTGTTGCAAGCATGTACCCCCCTCCTCTAAGTGGAAAGGGTTGTCCAACCGCAGGATGTGCTCTCTCCATTTAGGGGGTTGAGATCTCGATGACAACCTATGTAAAGATAAGAAAATGTTGCATGATTTACGAACTCATATGCACAGCATGCAATGCATTTACGTAGAGCTTGCTGAGATTTTTATCTCATAGATTGTCTGTATGGTGTAGGTGATCTTGACTTAGGTGAGGACGAGATCCCTCCACCCGAGGAATGATTGTAACGACCCCTGTTCCCAACAAGATATTGTCCGCTCTGGGGATTGGGCCACAGCCCAATATCCTCCCCTCACGGCTTTGTTTGGCGAGAACTTCCTGGAAGGTCACCCAACCTGGAATTGCTCTCGCCGAATCACTTTTAACTTCGGAGTTCTTATGAGATCCGTCGCCAATCGTGCTCCAAAACGCGTCTTGCTATCTTGGGAGGGATCTCTTACATATGTTTCATTTCCATGTACTTCCCCAAGCGATGTGGTATTGTGACGACCCCACTTTCAATGACCGAATCCTCCGACCCAACCCTCTGGGATCCGCAGAATTTTCGTTGAACCCTCCGACCCAATCCTCTGGAATCCGAGGAGTTTTAACCCATACTCCGGCCCCAACCGGGCACATACGTCCTCTGAGGATCCGCGGAGCATGGGTGGTTCCACCACATACGTGTCAAGTCGAGTCATCACAATCACCCCCCTTGAGGGCCCAACGTCCTCGTTGGCCACATTTCCGGTTGGGTACAGGCTCTGATACCATTTGTAACGACCCCTATTCCCAGGGGGATATTGTCCGCTCTGGGGATTGGCCGCAGCCCAATATCCTCCCCTCACGGCTTTGTTTGGCGAGAACTTCTCAGAAGGTCACCCAACTTGGAATTGCTCTCGCCGAAGCACTTTTAACTTCGGAGTTCTTATGGGATCCGTCGTCAATCGTGCTCCAAAACGCGTCTTGCTATCTTGGGAGGGATCTCTTACATATGTTTCATTTCCATGTACTTCCCCAAGCGATGTGGTATTGTGACGACCCCACTTTCAATGACCGAATCCTCCGACCCAACCCTCTGGGATCCGCAGAATTTTCGTTGAACCCTCCGACCCAATCCTCTGGAATCCGAGGAGTTTTAACCCATACTCCGGCCCCAACCGGGCACATACGTCCTCTGAGGATCCGCGGAGCATGGGTGGTTCCACCACATACGTGTCAAGTCGAGTCATCACAATCACCCCCCTTGAGGGCCCAACGTCCTCGTTGGCCACATTTCCGGTTGGGTACAGGCTCTGATACCATTTGTAACGACCCCTATTCCCAGGGGGATATTGTCCGCTCTGGGGATTGGCCGCAGCCCAATATCCTCCCCTCACGGCTTTGTTTGGCGAGAACTTCTCAGAAGGTCACCCAACTTGGAATTGCTCTCGCCGAAGCACTTTTAACTTCGGAGTTCTTATGGGATCCTTCGTCAATCGTGCTCCAAAACGCGTCTTGCTATCTTGGGAAGGATCTCTTACATATGTTTCATTTCCATGTACTTCCCCAAGCGATGTGGTATTGTGACGACCCCACTTTCAACGACCGAATCCTCCGGCCCAACCCTCTGATCCGCAGAGTTTTCGTTGAACCTTCCGGCCTAACCCTTTGGGATCCGCAGAGTTTTAACCCATACTCTGGCCCCAACCGAGCACATACGTCCTCTGAGGATCCGCGGAGCATGGGTGGTTCCACCACATACGTGTCAAGTCAAGTCATCACAGTGATGCAGTTGACGGAGGATGGCTCGCAGGGTGTGCTGGCGCAGTCAATGCTTAACCTGACCCGTGGGGATATATGTATGTGTTTTGAGGGTCTTGGGGTGTTTTGGGCTGATGATAGACTGAAACGAATAATTGTATAGTTAGAACATTTTAGGATGTTTGGTTCTGATTAGTTGATAGGTTACGTTTTGATGTTTTTAAACGTTTTAGTAAATTGAATTTATAAAATGTTTTGTTAAGATTTCTGTCGAGATTTTTATGAAAATCTTGATGATTTTAGCAGGACGAAATGTTTCGTTTTCAAACGGATCCACGCAGTTTGTTTTTGTGAAAATGTACTTCGTTTTAAATTACGTTTTGAGTCGTTATTTAGGGTAATTGGGTGAAGTGCGAAAAGGATGAGGATATGAGTGAGTTTATATTATGATGTTATTGTGTCTATTAATGTGTACAAATGAGAAGAAGAATGGAAAAGAAAGAATTGAAGAGGAAGAAAAAAAGGGAAAAGGGGAGGAAGCAACTCCCTGGAATGGAAATTCCAGGGAGGGTGGCGATCGATCTCCTAAGGAGGGGATCGATTGTTCCTTTGGTCGCCACGCTCTGGAAAATTCCAGAGCGTGTGGCGATCGATCGCCCAAAGGTGGGTAATCGATCGCCCGGTGAACAATCGCAAGGCGATCGTTCAACACAGCGAGGGGCGATGATGATCGCCCCTCCCTTTTATAACTGGCGATCGATCGCCTGAAATGGGCGATCGATCGCCCCATCATTTTAGGGACAGACGTCCCTTTTTGCCCATGCGTTAGTTTTTCTTTGTTTTAAATATTTTATTTAAATTGTTTTAAGTTTTATCAAATGGTTTAAAGCTTTAAGTATAAAAAAAATATAATTACGGTAAAATTAGGAATAGTGTAAGGGTCGCTACACAAAATTTGCAACCTCAACAGCAACAGAACAGGGGCACTAAGAGGCCCAATGAGACCGCCACCTATCAAGACAAAGGAAAGAGACCAATTGGGGCTCCTCAACTTTCAGCATGCCCACGATGCCAGAAAATTCATCGAGGAGAATGCAGACTCATAACCGGCCAATGTTTTCAATGTGGCAAAGAAGGCCATCACGTCCGAGACTGCCCAATACCCGACACGAGACCAAATCAGGCCGTACCTAGAGTCTTTGCAATGATGGAGGATGTTGATGATGCCGCTCAGCATACAGCAATTACAGGTACAATTTCAATATGCGATGCACCTGCTTATACCTTGTGGGACACAGGGGCCACACATTCGTTTGTGGCAATGGACTTCATAGTTAGACAGGAGTTTTGTTGTACGCCGTCAGATCAGCCTTACAGCATTATGCTACCGTTCGGAGAGTTTATGCACTCCGAACAGGTTGTACGGGGTGATATAGTGTCAGTAGGAGACCAGAAGTTGTATGCCAACCTTATCGTCATCGGTATGATGGGATACGATGTTATTCTGGGGATGGACTGGCTGTTTAGACATTATGCCACCATCAACTGCAGGTCCGAGCTAGTGTCGTTTAAGCGCCCGAACGAGGTAGAGTTCTCTTATCAGGCAATACCAAGGAAACACAGTATCCCTGTTATATCTTCATTAAAAGCTCAACAGCTGATGAAGTCAGGATGCATCGGATTTCTGGCCCACGTAGTAGACGTTCAAAGGCAAGGTGAGGTGGAACTTCGAAATATTCTGGTAGTTCGAGACTTCTCAGAGGTTTTCTTAGATGACTTACCGGGATTGCCACCTGATCGTGAAATCAAGTTTGAGATTGACGTATATCCTGGTGCTGAATCGGTATCGAAGAATCCGTACCGTATGGCACCGATTGAGCTGAAGGAGTTGAAGGCTCAGCTAAAGGAGTTGGTGAACAAGGGTTTTGTGCGCCCTAGTTCCTCTCCGTGGGGTGCTCCCGTCTTGTTCGTTAAGAAGAAAGATGGGTCCCTATGCATGTGCATTGATTACCGTGAGCTGAACAAGTTGACCGTTAAGAATAAGTACCCGTTGCCGAGGATCAATGATTTGTTTGATTAGCTGCAAGGAGCTCGGGTATTCTCAAAGATTGACTTGCGCGCCGGTTATTATCAGTTAAAGGTCAGGGCTGATGATATTCCAAAGACCACCTTCAGGACCTGGTACGGACACTACGAGTTCTTGGTGATGTCGTTTGAGTTGACTAATGCCCCCGCGACATTTATGGACTTGATGAATAGGATATTCCAGGACTTCTTGGATAAATTTGTAATCGTCTTCATCGACGACATCCTGGTTTATTCTCAGAATGAGGAGGAGCATAAAGAGCACCTAGCTATTGTGCTGTCAACTCTAAAACAGCATCAATTATATGCCAAGCTATCAAAGTGTGAATTCTGGTTGAGCAGGATTAAGTTCCTAGGCCACGTGGTGTCTGCAGAAGGAGTTTTGGTGGATCCAGCCAAGATTCTGGCAGTGAAAGAATGGCCGAGACCGAGAAATGCCAGTGAGGTACAGAGCTTTATCGGGTTAGCTGGTTATTACAGAAAGTTTATCAAGGGATTTTCTGTTATAGCAAAGCCTATGACCAGCTTAACGAGGAAGGACGTCAAGTTCAAGTGGTCTGAAGCTTGTAAAGTGAGCTTTCAGACACTTAAGCAGAAATTAACCACTGCTCCTCTACTAGTATTGTCAGTTGAAGACGGCAAATTCAGCGTATACTGTGATGCGTCCAAGATTGGCTTGGGATGTGTATTAATGCAAGAAGGGAAAGTGGTAGCATACGCATCCAGACAATTGAAGAGCCATGAACAAAACTACCCTACACATGACCTCGGGCTAGCGGCAGTAGTATTTGCGTTGAAAGTATGGAGACACCACTTGTACGAACAATCATGTGAGGTGTTTTCGGATCACAAGAGCCTGAAGTATATATTTACCCAGAAAGAGTTAAACATGAGACAAAGACGGTGGCTAGAATTTGTGAAAGACTACGATGTTGAGATTAAATACCACCCGGGTAAAGTTAATGTGGTAGCCGATACACTGAGCAGGATGCCAACTACTATGCAACCGACTATGTCGGTCGTATCAATGCCTTTGAGGACAGAGATACAGAAGTTCGATATGGAGATAGTTTCTAGGCTATCAGCCATACTAGCAAACTTGACACTACGGCCCACCGTCCTGGACCGGATTAAGGAAGCCCAGAAGACCAATTCAAAGGAGATGGCTGATATTGTGAGCAAGTTACCTATGGCCTCTTCCAATTTCAGTTATTCGGGAAATGGTATTATGAAGTTCAAAGACAGGTGGTATGTTCCGAGAGACTAGGAGCTACGAAAGAACATCTTGTCGGAAGCCCACTCATCTCCTTTCTCTGTACATCCTAGAGGCACAAAGATATATCAGGACTTGAAACTTCACTTCTGGTGGCCGAATATGAAGAAAGAAGTGGCCAAATATGTAGAGTCTTGCATGATATGTCAATAAGTCAAGGCTGACCATCAACGACCGAGTGGGACGCTTCAGCCTCTCCCGATCCCTGAATGGAAATGGGAGAACATAACGATGAATTTTGTTGTCGGCCTTCCAAGGATAGCAAAAGGCCATAATAGCATATGGGTCATAGTAGACAGATTGACAAAGTCAGCCCATTTTCTACCTGTGAAGACGACGTACTCTATGAGTACGCAGAGCTGTATATTAGTGAGATTATTAAGCTACATGGCATTCCGGTTTCGATCATCTCAGACCGGGATCCCAGATTCACTTCCAGGTTTTGAAAAAGCTTGCAGAGCTCCTTGGGCACCAAGTTAGATTTCAGCACGGCATTTCATCCACAGACGGACGGACAATCCGAGAGGACGATTCAAATACTGGAAGACATGTTAAGATCGTGCGTATTGGAATTTCATGCTCCTTGGAGTATATATTTGCCACTCGTGGAGTTTGCTTACAATAATAGCCACCAGGCTACAATTGGCATGGCTCCTTATGAAGCTCTTTACAGCAGAAAGTGTAGATCCCCATTGTGTTGGGATGAGGTCGAAGAAGCCAAGGTTATCGGCCCTGAGATATTACAGCAGATGTCTGAGGTGATAGCTGCTATCAAACAACGAATAAAGATTGCTCAAAGTCGACATAAGAGTTATGCGGACCATAGAAGAAGAGACTTAGAGTTTGCTGAGGGCGATGAAGTATTCCTGAAAGTGTCACCTTTCAAGGATGTAATGAGATTCGGTAAGAAATGGAAGCTCAGCCAACGGTTCATTGGACCTTTTCCCATTTTGAAGCGTGTGGGAAGCATGGCCTACAAACTGCAGTTGCCAGTGTCTATGGATGGAGTTCACAATGTTTTCCATGTCTCGATGCTGAGAAAATGTGTACGAGATCCAACTCAAATCGTGAAACAGGTGGACTTTGATATCATGCCGACATTGACGTACGAAGAAAGGCCCATACAGATATTGGATACTTCACTCAAGGTGTTGCGCAATAAGGTAGTCCCATTGGTGAAGGTTTTGTGGCGCAATCATGATGTGGAGGAAGCCACGTGGGAAAGACAAGAGGATGTTAGGGCCCAATATCCGGACCTCTTTACTTAGGCAAATTTTGGGGACAAAATTTCTGTTAAGGTGGGTGGAATGTAACACCCGACATTTTTGCCTATGTCATTTCTCACTGAATCATTATGTGGGATTAATTTGGTATTAATACAATGAATGTTTGGTTGGAAACCAAATCAATGGAAATTATATATATAGATACATATAAATATGTATATTTGGATAATGGGATAAAAACCAAACTAATGTATGAGTGAACGAAACCATTAGTTAGAAATGCATGGAGGGGTAAATTGGTAAGGAATTAAGGTTGGTGGGAGGGAGCCAATGGATGGTTGCCAAATGTCCATAACTTGCTGAGAAACCTACCTATTCTTATCTCTTCTACGTGAACCTTCACACCCATCCCTTCCTCTCTGTTTCCTCTCTTCCAGATGAAAATCACCCATCGAAGCACCTTCGATCTTCCTTGATTTTTCTTCTGTTTCTGCCTAAGGTAAGCATCTGCTTATGCTAACGTGTCTGGACAAGTTAAATGATAGTTTTGTTGAAGTTTAGGGTTTGTGATATTTTGGAGAAAACTCGCTGTTATTGCATGAAAACATGTTGGTTTGTTTTCTAAAAACCTAAATGGAGTTAGGAGCATATCCTACAAGTTATTAGTTAGCATTTGCAGCTTGTTTATTTTCCTTCCGTGCATGTACAAGTCCGTGCATAACCGAGACGTTCAAGACTATCAACTCTACAGCAAACAAGTAAGTTCATATCCGTAGGTTGGCCCTTAAGGCCCTACATTACGGAGATACTAGGTACTACGTATGTCGGGTGGTTTCGGGTAGAGAAAGTTAGAGTTAAGTTCTGAGTTATCTGTGTCACACCTTACGTTCTGCTGTAATATTTCTGTTGTCTGCCGTTTTATGTTTAAGCACTGTAAATGCTCATGCATACACGATTTCCCGAAAGACATGCAAAAGTTTTCTGTGCACGGTTTTGAAGTTAAGAAAGATAAAATCTGACTGTAATGTATTGGTTAAGTGCGGGACGGGGACTGGCCTACTGTTCTGTACAGCTCTGTCTGTTCTGTTCTGTTTCTGTTCTGTAAATCTATTATGTGTCTGTCGTGCACTTGGCAGTTCCCCTATAAGCCCCACTTATACCCCCTCTGACAGATAAAAACAATGTTCTGTAATGTCACTGTATTATGAAAAGTTCATGCATAGCATATGCATCACTACATTTATATGTTCTTACTGAGTTTTAGACTCATAGGTGAGTTCTCTAATGTAGGTATTGAAACCGTGGATGAGAACTTTGTGCCTCACGATGATGATTTGATGCAGTTGGCGGATCGAGTTCAAGGGGTTAGTTGCTGCAGCCAGACATATTTCTGTCCCGAGGTTTAAGTTTTTTTCTAAGTAAAGTCCATGTCTGTAAACCCTACTAGAACTCTGATGTTTTTGTTTTAAAAATTCTGTTGGAAATTCTGTTGGGAATATGTAATGTATAGGTTCTGATGTTCGAGTTTTAAATCTCTGTTTGACAGTCGATAGTTGTCTCCTGAAATATTCCGTTGTTGATGTATTTAAAACCTCTGTATTTGACAGTTAAATTTATGTTCTAAAGTATTCTGGAATTGTTTGGAATATTTTCTATTTTTGGGTGTGTATGGATTATTTCTGATTTTTGGAGCCATCCATGCAATTTGTTTTTCTTAAATTTCTGTTGTGTTTTCCTAGTATGTCCAAGATCATATTTTAAATCGTTTTCTGAAACATGAAGCTTTCATACCTTCTGTTTTCATGTTTTCTGTCTCTATGTATTCCTGTCAAAAGTTGTCAATTTCTGCCTTTAAAACTACATCGCCCGCCTAGTTTATCCATATCCACCGTTGTCACTTCTACAGCTGCCCATTCTAAAAATCACGTCCACCGCTACTTGTAAAATCATATCCACCGCTGCCCGCTGCCCTTTTAAAACTGCATCCACCGCTGTCTTTACAATTTCATCTTCTGTCTGACGTTATCTGTTTTGTCTTATTCACATCCACCGGTGAAAAGTGCACTTCTGCCCGCCTCCACCACTGCCACTGTTCATTTTTGTTGTATTCACATCCACCGCTGCCTTTGGTTATTCACATCCACCGCTGCCACTGTATACTTTTGTCTTATGCACATCCACCGTTGTCACTGTTCACATTTGTTTAAAATCCACTTCTTCCGTCAGTCTTCTGCTTATGTTTTTTCGCCTTTATTTCCTGTTTATTCTGTATATTTATTCTCATCGTCCCTTTCTGTTCCCTGTTCTTCCCAGTCTCTTCTGTTATTCACTTCTGTGATCCGGTTAAAAATTAGCTCCCAGTTTTTAAATCCAGAGAAAGTTCTACCGCTCGGTAATGTTTTTAATGGTTTGCTTTTAAAAGTTTCAGTCTGTTTATTTACTTCTCCCGCCTTTTATCACCCGATCCTGTCATTCACTGTAGCCCTACTTCCTGCATGACATCTAGTTAACTGTTTCCCGTTTACTTTAAAAATCCAGAGAAAGTTTTCTCTCTTTGAGAAGTTTTAAAGGTTCGATTTATAAAAGTCCTTTGTCTTCTGTTCTTCGAACTGTAATTGTCATCCATTTTTATACATATGTCATCCAGTCCCATTTCCAGAGAAGGTTTATTCTCCCTGTAACGTTCTAAAAGTTTCAAAAAAAAATATAGTCTGTGTTTTTCTGTCCATTCTGCCTTTAAATTTCAACGTCCATTCTGCCTTTAAATTTCAACGTCCATTCTGCCTTTAAATTTCAACGTCCATTCTGCCTTTAAATTTCAACGTCCATTCTGCCTTCTGTTTTCAACGTCCATTCTGCCTTTAAATTTCAACGTCCATTCTGCCTTTAAATTTCAACGTCCATTCTGCCTTCTGTTTTCAACGTCCATTCTGCCTTCTGTTTTCAACGTCCATTCTGCCTTTAAATTTCAACGTCCATTCTGCCTTCTGTTTTCAACGTCCATTCTGCCTTTAAATTTCAACGTCCATTCTGCCTTTAAATTTCAACGTCCATTCTGCCTTCTGTTTTCAACGTCCATTTTGCCTTCTGTTTTCAACGTCCATTCTGCCTTTAAATTTCAACGTCCATTCTGCCTTTAAATTTCAACGTCCATTCTGCCTTTAAATTTCAACGTCCATTCTGCCTTTAAATTTCAACGTCCATTCTGCCTTTAAATTTCAACGTCCATTCTGCCTTTAAATTTCAACGTCCATTCTGCCTTTAAATTTCAACGTCCATTCTGCCTTCTGTTTTCAACGTCCATTTTGCCTTCTGTTTTCAACGTCCATTCTGCCTTTAAATTTCAACGTCCATTCTGCCTTCTGTTTTCAACGTCCATTCTGCCTTCTGTTTTCAACGTCCATTTTGCCTTCTGTTTTCAACGTCCATTCTGCCTTTAAATTTCAACGTCCATTCTGCCTTCTGTTTTCAACGTCCATTCTGCCTTTAAATTTCAACGTCCATTCTGCCTTTAAATTTCAACGTCCATTCTGCCTTTAAATTTCAACGTCCATTCTGCCTTTAAATTTCAACGTCCATTCTGCCTTTAAATTTCAACGTCCATTCTGCCTTCTGTTTTCAACGTCCATTCTGCCTTTAAATTTCAACGTCCATTCTGCCTTTAAATTTCAACGTCCATTCTGCCTTTAAATTTCAACGTCCATTCTGCCTTTAAATTTCAACGTCCATTCTGCCTTTAAATTTCAACGTCCATTCTGCCTTCTGTTTTCAACGTCCATTCTGCCTTCTGTTTTCAACGTCCATTCTGCCTTTAAATTTCAACGTCCATTCTGCCTTTAAATTTCAACGTCCATTCTGCCTTTAAATTTCAACGTCCATTCTGCCTTCTGTTTTCAACGTCCATTCTGCCTTTAAATTTCAACGTCCATTCTGCCTTTAAATTTCAACGTCCATTCTGCCTTTAAATTTCAACGTCCATTCTGCCTTTAAATTTCAACGTCCATTCTGCCTTTAAATTTCAACGTCCATTCTGCCTTTAAATTTCAACGTCCATTCTGCCTTTAAATTTCAACGTCCATTCTGCCTTTAAATTTCAACGTCCATTCTGCCTTTAAATTTCAACGTCCATTCTGCCTTTAAATTTCAACGTCCATTCTGCCTTTAAATTTCAACGTCCATTCTGCCTTTAAATTTCAACGTCCATTCTGCCTTTAAATTTCAACGCCCACTTATACCCCCCTGACAGATAAAAGTAATGTACTGAAATGTCACTGTATTTCGAAATGTTCATGCACAGCATATGCATTACTATATTTTAATATATTCTTACTAAGCTTTAGGCTCATAGTTGAACTCCCTGATATAGGTACTGAACCCATGGATGAGAATTTTGTGCCTCGGACCGACAAATAGGTGGTTGGTGGCTCGAGCTTTCGCGGGGTGGTTGCTGCAGTCAGACGCGTTTTGACCTGTGAGGCGTGTTTTGAAGTGTATGTCAAGTTCTGTACAGCTTTTTGGATTTTAAAATGATGTATAGATTTTGTGTTGATGTTTTAAAACTCCTGTCTGGTGAATTCTTGAAGGGTATGTCCAGACTCTGTACAGAAACTTTCTGTTGATGTTTTAAAACCTCTGTGTGACAGTTGAATATGTATTTTGAAATATACTGAAATGTTTAGAAATCTTTTCTTTCAAGTCATGTATGGATTGTCTCGGGATTTTGAGCTATCCATACAGTCAGATTTTTGAATCTCTGTCATGTTGTCAAGTGTGTTTTAAAACTGTGTTTTGAATCGGGTTTTAGAAGTTCAAAGTTTTTTATGTCAAAAGAAGTAAGTCGTCAAACAGAGAGGTAACCGATCGATCGCCTAGGGTAACAAATTGATCGGCAGAGCATATGTTATGTCTTTAAAGTCTTCAAGTTTTCCAAAAGAAAACAGTCGTCCACGCCTTATGTAAAATAGTCGTCCACACCTTTTGTAAAACAGTTGTCCATTCTGCCTTTCAGTTTCTGTCTTTCGAGTTTTCAAGTATTCGGCTAAGTGTTAGTCGTCTAAAGTGATCGTCCACGATAACGTCGTCCAAAGTCAAATTGTCCACAGTACTCGTGAGTGAGTGATTGTTCAAAATATTCGACTAAGTGTTAGTCGTCCATTTTGCCTTCTATTTTCAACGTCCATTCTGCCTTTAAATTTCAAACGTCCATTCTGCCTTCTGTTTTCAAACGTCCATTTTGCCTTCTGTTTTCAACGTCCATTCTGCCTTTAAATTTCAACGTCCATTCTGCCTTCTGTTTTCAAACGTCAATTCTGCCTTCTGTTTTCAAACGTCCATTTTGCCTTCTGTTTTCAACGTCCATTCTGCCTTTAAATTTCAACGTCCATTCTGCCTTCTGTTTTCAAATGTCCATTATGCCTTTTGTTTTCAACGTCCATAGATTCTGTCTTTGATTTTAAACGTTCACGGACTTTTGTTGTCTACTATTTCTGTATTTGATTTTAAACGTCCACAGCTTTTGTTTGTCTACAGATCCTGTCTTTGATTTTAAACGTCCACGACTTCTGTTTGTCCACAGATCCTGTCTTTGATTTTAAACGTCCACGGCTTTTGTTTGTCCACAGATCCTGTCTTTGATTTTAAACTTCCACAACTTCTGCACTCCTGCTGTTCCTGTCTTCTTGTTTTATTTCTGTCATTTATTTCTGTAGTCCATTTCTTTTTATTATTTTCATTTCTCCCTGTCTCCTGTCTTTCTGTTTTACTCCTGCCGTTTATTTCTGAAGTCCGATTTTAAAGATATCTTCTAGTCTTCAATTCCAGAGAAGGCTTTCTCTGTGTTTATCTCTTATATTTTCCAACTTCTGTTTCCTGAACATCATGTCTGTCGATTTCCTGTCTTCTAACTTTATATCTTCTGTACTTCTGTTGTCCATTCTGTTGACTATTTCAGTTGTCCATTCCAGTTTTAAGTCTTCTAATTATCATGTCTTCTGATTTCCTGCCTTTCGATTCTGTTTTCTGTTAAAGTTTTAAAAGTAAAGTTTAAAAAAAAATGTCACGTTTTAAATGTCTAAAGTGAGGCCCTTCGACCCCGATCGGGTTCGGGGGCATTACAGAACATGTTGAGGTTTAGAGAGAGAGAGCGAAATATTGATATGAAATTTTAAATTTTTGTATTTCTTTAGTTACTGCAGATAAAAAGAAAATAAAAAAATTGTAAACGAAATGTTAAAGATGAAGAACTTCACTTTTTGACGGACGGATATTAAACAAAATTAAAAAATATATATATTAAAATTAAATTGTTTAAAAGATAAAAAAAAAAGTATTAAAATAAATGGAGATAATATAGATAGAAAATAAAATGCATCAAAAGAAATTTTAAAAAATCTATTGAAGATCACAATAAGATAGAAATACAAAAGAAAATGCATTAAAAAATTAAAATAAGATAGAAATAAGAAAATAAAATGCTTTAAGAGTTTTTTTTTTTTTAAATAAAAATATTTGAAAGACACACACGTGTTGTCTGAAGCGTGTCATTACAGTTGACTAAAATACCTACAAGATCTTGAATCTTTGAAAAATGTTGCAAATAATATGTTAAACATAGTTATTCGAGCACACTAAATGAAAGACATGTTTCAATATATTAATGACAAAAATGCTGAAAAAAGAATCAATATCGGGTACTACATTGAAAATAAGTTTATTAAAATTCAATATCGGGTACGGAGTTGCATCGGGTGTAGATATAGACTAGGCTAAGGGACTGATTTCATCTCTTCTTCCATTCTCTTACAGAAATAGCAGTTGCCACATGAGTTGAATATACAACAGAAATCCAAAGGCGTATATCCAGACAAAAACTCAGTTCCCACTCGAATAGTTTGATTGTTCTTGGGCAACAGAATCCGTCGTGATTTCATTTATAACGAGTGGTAAAATAGTCGTGACAAACAAATTTTTGGAAATTAACCATTGTAGTTGTACAGTCGCGACGTTCTATCGTTTCCTTACTGGTTGACGTTTGAGCCCGACAAGATTTTTGAAAAATAAAAATAAAAACCTATGAGCCCATGCCAGCCCACAGATTGTGGGCCGGTTCATGGACGCGAGCTGATAGTGATAACTTCATATGGTCAAATAGACCAGAGAAAAGTTCTATTCAAAATGCAGCCACCTAAACAGGTTAGATTAATGGCGGTGGCTGAAGTTCTCATCCACTTGGTCATCGCTTTTTTCATAGGAAGGTCAGCCGGACAGCTCTGTGGAACACAAGCCGGAGCTGCTCTCTGCCCTAATGGCCGGTGCTGCAGCCAATTTGGGACGGGGAGTTTGGAGAGCCAGTGTCTTGGTTCTAATACGACAACCAGCGACGGCATCATAACCGAATCCCTCTTCAACCAAATGCTCAAACACAGAGACGACCCACGATGCCCAGGCAATGGTTTCTACACCTACAGCGCTTTTGCCGCCGCCGCTCTTAGTTTTATTGGATTCGGAACTACCGGAGATCTCGATACCCGGAAGAGAGAGATCGCTGCTTTCCTCGGCCAGACTTCCCACGAGACGACCGGCGGATGGGCAAGCGCGCCTGATGGCCCATACGCTTGGGGCTACTGCTACGTTAGGGAAAGTGGTAATCCCGGAGATTACTGCTCTCCTTCTGCCGCATGGCCATGCGCTTCCGGTCAGCAATATTACGGTAGAGGACCGATTCAGCTTGCCTAGTAAGCCCTTTAATTTCCTTTAATTCTTCTTCTCTTATGAATGGCTGAGAAAAAGTTGAGTTTCCTCCAGTAACTTCAACTACGGCGAGGCCGGAAAGTCTCTCGGGGTGGATCTGATAAATAATCCGGATATGGTGGCTACAGATGCGATAGTATCTTTCAAAACGGCGATCTGGTTTTGGATGACTCCGTCGGGAAATGGACCGTCGTGCCACAGCGTCATCACCGGCCTGTGGAAGCCCTCCAACGCTGATAGGGCAGGCGGACGCCTCCCTGGATACGGATTGATCACCAACATCATCAGTGGCGGATCCGAATGCAGAACTCAAGAAGATAGCAGGGCGGCTGATCGGACCGGATTCTACAAGAGGTACTGTGACCTGTTGGGAGTGACCTATGGAAGCAATCTCCATTGTTATAATCAAAGCTCTTTCTGAAACAATTTCCAGATCAGATTTGGAACGAAATCTACTGAAAGAAAGAAAATGGAGAAGAAACCAAACTGCTTACTTCATTTGAAACTTCTTACAATTAACTTCCATCGACGTTGAAATTGGTCTACGTCCCGAGTGAACAGCATCATTTAAATAATAATGATAGTGAACTATTCATAGTAATCGTTGATTCGCTAAAGCATTATCTGTTCTAATGTTTTCAACGACAACATCAAATTGCTTTTCAACCATTTGAATAAATTTCGCAATAATTGAACGACGTAGATACACCCAAGTGACTATGCTATGATCATTTACAATGGTTAAAAAATAGTCATATTCAACTATGAACTCAAGAGTGCAATCAATTGCTAACGCTGATCTACAGTCAGAGATTCTATAGAATTCATCTCTTCCGAGTTCGAATGCCGTAATTCTATGAAATTTTTGATTTCTTCTGCTTGTACCCAAGAGGATATTCATGTATTTTGTAACACTTTTGTATCATTTTACGATCTCTTAAAATTCATCTCTGAATGTTGAGATGTTGCAGCAGTAGAGGCAAATGCCATATTCTCGTTCAAAGATCCCTGAGTTAGACTCGTAGTTCTCTGTCGTTCATCCTGAATTATTAGAGAGAACACTTTACTTATTGATGGTAAATGATTCATCATCAACAAACTAAAATTTATTTTTGGCTTTTGAAGCCATTATCATAGCATGTTTCTAGGTTTGAAAATTAGGCCTCTATTCATTGGATGAAAAACTAAAATAAGACTTGAATGATGATCTCCATTGTGAAGAAAAAATGGATCACTTGAACCATTAATTACGGAATTAAAATGAGAAGAGAAACTTGTATTCATTGTTGTTGCAACAGTGTTTTTTTCTTTGTATTGGAATTTAGGGTTCTCTCGCACCGCGAAATTATTACCGGTGTTCATAACACCGTAACATACAAAATCTATGTATTATGAAAAATAATTTATTGTGAACATAAATGGATCGTTGTTATGATATTTTAATAATCATATGTGATTCAAAATCTTATTTTTATTTTAGATTTAATCTAAGGGATTAAGAAAAATCATACATTTGTAGCAAACTTTACTCAGGTACAAAAAATAGGGAGACTTGATAATAATCTTCTCAGCCTTTGAAACTCTCGATCTTCTCCATTAATCTTCCTCAATTCAAATAAGCACGTGTGGACGTGATAAACAAACAAGATGACATTCAATATATGATATATTGTATTCTCAACACATGAGACTATCTATTTAGATTTAGAGAACGACTATCTAAAACCAATACGGGAGACTCATAGATTTGCTCTCAAAAGTAGATTCACCAACCTCAAAGTTTTTCAAACTTATTCTCCTTACGAGGTTATGAGATCTAATTTTAAAGATGGATTTAATTTCGTAATGGTTACGAAATTCTATCTTCTATTTAAAATTCAAATTTGATTTAGTAAATGTTATCTTAACATTTTAAAAACAGTAACAAAATCTATATCCCATTAAAGTTGAGAATTTGATTTCGTAAAAATCATTGATTTATTCAAAATAAAATGGACCGGCTGAGGGGCGGGCCAGGCGGGCTGGTTCGCCGAGCGAACGAGTCGGCCCGTTGGCCGGCTCGTTTGGCCCAGTCCTTGGCAGGTTCGCGAGCCCAAATTCTGGGCTCAGCTCCGCCCGCCTAACGGGACCAAATTGAGAGAGCAGACTGGCATCTCTATGAAAAGATAATTAATTTTTTCAGGAAAGTTAGGGGGATGAGTTTGATATGAGTAAGACCTCTATGTCGTATTAATTGAATTAGTTACCATGATTAGAATTTCAAAATATTTTAGAGTATTAAAATAGACGCTCTAAATAGATGAATCGACAACTATATCTAAATAATTGATAGTTGAAAGATGAATATTTTCAATTTCTACAAAGTAATATTTGAATGTCTAATCTGCGAACGACCTCAAACTTTAAGATTTAAATTACATTTGATTTAAAAAAAATTATATGAACTTATTTTTATTTGACGAGTTTATGTAAATGAAGAACATCATAGATAGTTTTTAGTGCATTGGACCTAAACATGTAGTGATCGATCAACATTCTAATTTTACACTTTAAATTTTGTCTCATGACGCAGCTTTTATTGATTAGTATAATAAATAAAGTAACTTATACATAGTTAAAATAAGATATTATTGTTTTATTTAATGATCGTCACATCAAGAAATTAAATTTAGAAAAGAAATTAGAGAATGAATTGCAAGGAAAAGGCTCAAATGAAATAAAAATGGGAAAAAAAAAAACCTCTTAAACTATAGAGTTTGTGACAAGACAAATCTTGATCTATTATTTGTTAACAAAACAAAACCTTAAACTATTTTATGTTAACAAGTTCACTTTCCTCAAGTGCGGTTGACTATATTTTAATTGCGGGCGACAAGCGCGTACGCTCATGTGAAGTCGAGGTCGCCCGTTCCTTAGTGTATTTTACACTCATTTCAAGTGCGGGCGATCTATCTCGTGAAGAGTAGGCCGCCCATTTCTTAGTGCATTTTCTACCAATTTCAAGTACAGGCGACCACATTTTTACCGTAAGTATACCCCCGTGGAGCCAAGGTTGCCTATGTCTCAATTGTGTTTTCTGCCCATTTCAAGTGTGGGCTACATTTGAACTGCGAGAGATTACAAAAGTTTGGATTGTTTGCAGAGAATAATTTAACATTTATTTTGTTAAAAAGAATAATTTAAGGGCGAGTTTGTTACTGACTTTATAGTTTAAAATTTTTATTGATAATTATTCAATAAAAATATAAGTGAGGGACATATTTTATTAATTCATGTTTAATAATCAATTAAATAATTATTAATCAATGGAGTAAAATTAGACGCAAAACTTGGCACGCAGCACTTAGTGCAGCGATTCCCTTTTTTGTTTACTCGTATGAAATCTTCTTCAAAGGAGAGTTTCAGCGAAAATTCTGTTGGGTTTCTGAATCGAGTTAGTTGGAAATCGGATCATAGTCATCTTCTACTACTTGAGATTGTGACCAGTGTTGTTGATCTTGCTCGTGTTTCACAATGGCTCTTCTCGGATCCACCATCGCTGGCGATGTGAGGAAATATATTTCTACTTTGAATTCGATTTAGGTTTATCTTATTCTTCTCTGTTTTTCTGTGTGCAGTAGTTCTCTTATTTTGTGGGATTTTGGTATTGTTCTGAAGCAGGTTGAGTTCAATTAAAATGGATAAATGGGTTCTTTGTAAGAATCATGCTATAATTAGGGTATCCGACTTGTTAGTTGGCAATTTATGATGTTTGTGTGAAGAACTCGATTTAAATGTTGTTTTGCGCCTCATGTATTCGAATTAGGCTTACTGTAGGGTATTATGGGTGTCTACATTAACGAAATTGAAGGATGGAGATATTAATGTTTGAAGTATCTTCCGCAGGTTGGCTTGCGGTTGCTTCTTTGCCCTTTTGGTTCCAACATTGTGATGCGTACAGCATGGTGAGCTTTGTTTAATTTTAGCAGTACATTGACAATATTTTTCCTGATGGCTTACCCAAAGATTCGATGAGAGGTTTTCACTTGCCGTCATTCATTAGAATCGCTCTTTTTTTTTTTTTTTTGTTTCTGTACTGAAAAAGGTTGTGCTTATTTTTTGTTGTTATTTCTGCTTGTGCAGTTGCTCTGTAGGGGTTGTTTTGCCTGTTTATTCTACAATCAAAGCAATTGAGAGGAAAAATCAAGATGAACAGCAGAGGATGCTTCTATATTGGGCAGGTGGGAAGTTCTTTTCACTTTTTTTCCTTGGAATTTTTTTATACCTTTTATTTTTCTATTCTCTGTTTCTTATAGGTTACCGTTATTTTTTCCATAACCCTGCATGTAGTAAAGCTTTTTCTTTTTCTTTTGGAACTAGCACAATTCATCGCCCGACGTATGGTTAACTGATTCTTAATAGCTTGCTGAACTTTTATCTTCTCTTTTATGCGACTTGGGTATTCTATCCTTGCAATGATTTTGTTTTTATAGTTTTTATAGTACTAGGAGGGGTATACTTGAATGAATTCTGAATCATCTCTAAAATATAAAAGTATGGGCCTGTAAAATATTGACTGTCATACTCTCTTGACTATTGCAGCTTATGGATCTTTCAGCCTTGTGGAAATATTTTCAGATAAACTTCTTTCATGGTATGATTCTAATCCCATGTTTTGGTCTTTGACATCCATGTTTGCATATATCAGAGAAATTATATAATTTTCAATGCAGAAGTCCTTGGATTGTCCGGTGGTATTTGTGTTCCAAATATCGTCTTCCCCTATTTGAGTCCAATGTTTGTCAAAGATGTCTATAATATGCTGGTTATAAATTGAGTCATTGAAGAGGAAAGATATGAACACTGTTACTCTTAACCAGACACGATTTCTACATTATAATGTTAAAGGTTCCGCGAGAATAAGTTCCAACTTTTCAATAAATTACAGAATTTTCGCCTAGGATTGAATAATATATGCATCAAGTGAAGCATCGTTTTATACTTAAGGAATAAAGAGCAATTTTGTAGCTTAAAATATTTTGCATTCTCCTGGATAGGTAGACTCACCAACAAATGCTTCATGGTTATGCTTTGTCATTCTTCTTTTTAATTTGCAATCTATGTTTT
The DNA here is from genome assembly GCA_022432975.1 of Begonia masoniana. NCBI lineage: Eukaryota > Viridiplantae > Streptophyta > Magnoliopsida > Cucurbitales > Begoniaceae > Begonia > Begonia masoniana. Next base: position 39,161,842 of record CM039516.1, read on the forward strand.
ATCTATGTGCAGGTTTCCCTTTTACTATCATGCAAAGTTTGCATTTCTTGTTTGGCTCCAACTTCCTTCTGTTGATGTAAGGACTGACCTATGCTGTACTGCTGTTTACATGACTTATCATTAGTCGATAAAGATTGATTCTATTAATGCCATTTTGCTATCAACATTAATGTCTCCTTTAGTTGTCAATCTTTTTGTTAACCTTTTATGACTAACGGTCCTTCTTTTATGATGCTATGGATTTTTTGCACGAATGAATTTGTCAAATGTTAAATAAATGTTGTAATTTGGCTACAATGAATATCTCTTCTCCCTTTTCATTTTTTTCTAATTTCTATTTTAAACGTTCTTGGTCAGTGAAAAAGTTTTAATTTGCAAATGTTTATCCTTCTGGTCAGGGGGCAAAGCAATTGTATGTCAGCCAGCTGCGACCATTTTTCTTGAGGCATCAATCGAGGCTTGACCAAATTTTGGACTTTGCATATGTAGAAACGGTATGTCCTCGGGCTTTTGCAAATGAAAATATCTGGATCTGTGAGTTCATAGTGGTTCATTGCTAAGAGTTTTAAATGCAACAGAGAACCCTATGACTAGTTAGAGCCTAGACAACACTAAATAATGAGTGTTAATATTGACTCGAAAGCATAGTCTTGACTCAGGATATTGATATCACTGATTCCTTCATCTTATACTTGCTATTCTATTTCTGGGACTTCTCACCATGTATGGTATATTTATGGAAATATTTCAAGTTTATTCTTTATTTTCATGTTGTTATAAAGTAGGAAGAAATTTTCAAAATGCATCAAGATTAAATTTGGTATATGTAAATTGCAGACGAAACTAATAAGCGCACACCAAACAGAAATTCAATATGCCAAGGGCATGCTTCTAAAAATGATGGGATCAGGTGAATTTTCAGTGATCCTAGCTTATTCGAACTAGTTATTCTTATTTTTTGGCTTTTTTTTTCACTCTTCATTCAAATATTTTGTCATAAATCATGTTTTTCTTTTTTGGGTTTGGTCTGAAACCAGTGGAGCAAGTAGCAAGGGGTGCTAGACCAAACCACGGTTCAAATCAATCGGCACGTGCAATTGAGGGACAACCGAGATCAGCCTCAGATGCTGAGTCAGAGACCGAGGAGTGAACCTACTGGTTATATTTGCTTCTTAATTTGCTCTTGCAGTTCTCTTTTTCTCCCCCTTTCATCAAATTATTGGTTAGATAGTGTGTTCTTGTTCAAACCATCAACTTATACAGTAACTGAATACTTAGCTGAATAGAAGATACGTTTGCTTGTTTGCCACTTTCTTCTCTTTTTTATTCAAAAAATAGTATTCTCTTTATTTACCATTACAAACTTGAGGTTATTTTCTTAGACTAGGAATGACCTCTTACATCATCAGTGAACACTTACATCTGTGAAGGAAATATATTTTTTAGATTAAACAATAGTAATATTTCATCATTTTCTAATGTTTTCATTATTTAGTCTAATTAGGATAATGCAATGCAAAGTAATTGTACCACAATTATTGGAGTATATGAATAAGTAATGATCCTAATATTGAATGATGCGCCCCCTGCGAGCTTTATCTAACTAGTGGCTCAAGGCCAATCCGACAATCACCGATCGACTGAAGGCCAGTCCAACGAGCGATTTAGCACCGTATCCCTAGTACTCTTGCACCACTGGCGCAACAAAATTGTAAAAACGTTTTTTTTTTTATTATTTTGGACATTTAACACAGCATCCCTAGCATCTAGCTCGCAACCTTTGTATCTGACATAGCGATGGAACACGGTAAACATTTATTTTAGATCGATATTTGGACAACCCAATGATCCAAGGTTGGTACACCATACTTTAGACCATTATTTTTAGTCGGTTTACTCGGGCATTGGCTATAACCCGAAGCCCAGGCTGAACCTGACCAACTGTAATTTCTGCAGACCAGGCCAACCCCCAACCGAGGCCTTGTCCACCGGCGAGGCCGATATACTAGTGCAAATCTAAATCCAAGTTAGCTGCTGTTCTCTGGGAATCAATGAGGATCATAAATTGATTTAAGCTCCTACTAAGTTAAGAAGTTTTCATTAATAATGTTACAGTTACAAGAAGGGTCAACCGTGTGATGATTAGTAAGGAAATTCTTTTTCAAAAAAAGTTGTACTCTCTCAACTAAACTATAAAATCATTATTCCATAGCCTTTTAGAAATATTCGACCTCATGGCGAGTCTGCAATTCTTACCTATTGCCTTCATCTGCCCCTTGCTCGAGGTTTGCTAATGCCTCTGGTCCGCACAATCGAGTTAGTTCTTCCTGGAAAATTCCAAATCCACATATTATTCAAACATTCCCGATAATTATAATGTATGCGATCATGCGCAAGAATAACTATAAAGTTACATTTTTGTTAAACTAAGTTTAATGAAGCACGGTGCGGAATACTTCTATCATATGCTTTAATTTTTTCGACTAATGAAAATTTGACGTGTAAATTGAGCGATTCTGGGTCAGTCTAGCATTCCTCGAAAGAGAATTAAGCATGGGAGATGAACTTCTACCTTGATGTTGCTGTTTTCTGACGTGAGCTTCTCACATTCTTCAGAAAGTCTCTGCAGTTCATCTCGTAGAGTCCTATTTTCATTGCTCAATGTCTGCACTCTAGCCTGTAATTCTTCGCACTCCGCCTAAACAAGAAAAGAACACTGATATCAGGCATCTCAATATTGAAGCTTCCATCTTCAACCATTCAAGACGAGTTAAACGAAAGTTGATAACTATGATGGCATTATAATATAGCATTTAAACAGAAAATTTGTTATACACAATTAACTTCATTGTCATTCTAATTGTGCATATTTATGGCGTATGGTTATCAAACCTGCTTACGCAATCTTGACCTCCGGGCTGACTCCCTATTTGACTGCTTTCTCTTTTGTCGTTTTAGTTCGCGTTCATCCTGCCACAAACAGCTTATGAACTGGTTAGAAACAAAACATACCGATTCTCGCTTTCTCTGCTGTAATAAAAGGTCTATCAGATAAAAATGGATCTTGATTTAGTGTGTAAGTCAACATAAAAACGAAGATAGAAAACAAATTGAGACTAATACTTGAATCCATTGGTCAGGCATTACGCCTTCACGTCCAATCATTGGTGCAGGAATAATGGCAGATGAGGTACCGGATGGGTTTGATATAACTTTTGCGGAGGCAGAGCCAGATGATGTATTCCATAAATCCATTCCAATATTTAGATTAGTTGCAGATATAGAGCCAACAGGTTTGCTGCTACTTTGTGCATTTGCTCCTAAATAAAGAAGATAAATAAGTGCAACAAATAGACAAATTGCACCGGAAAAAAATATATACCGTCTGCGAGCATCTGATCAAAGCTACCCTTCTTATTTGCAGCATATTCCTGTCAGAAAACAGGCCAAATTAAGAAGCAAGGAAAAACAAAAACTGGGAAAATTGAACAAGGCAAGGAAAGAACACAATATATGAGTATAAACCTTTATTCCACTTCCTCTGCATTCGAAGTAAGGGAAAAATCACAGCTATTTTTGACAATTTTACGGCATGTTTAAGCTCACCTGTTGATTAGCATTCTCATCACTACCATCCGATGAACCCTCTGTACCGCTATCAGCACTACGGAATGAGAAGATTAACATCAAAGATGGAACTTAACAAAAATAACAAAAATATATATATATATATTTTTTTCACATCAATCCCAAGTTCACCTCTGAGAAGCACCATCATTTCCTGAACCTGAAGCTACCTTGCCACTCTCCCTCACTTTGCCACCAGCTGATCCGACATTTCCAGCATTTCCCTTAACTTTTTTGGCTGATGCCCTATCTCTCCCCTCTGGAGCCTTTCCTTCCAGCTCTGTATTTGAGTGAACTGTACCAGGAGTCTAGAGATGAAATAAAAACTAGTATTAAAATCAACTCGGACCATTTGATCAGAGTCGTTAGTAATGAACTTCACAAGATTGAATAAGCAAACTTAAGAAATCAAACATGTGATACTGTCCTCATTACCATTGCCATACTAGGATGAGCATAAATTCCCCCGGGAGGATAAATAGCCGGATATGGTACTGGAGTCCCGTATGGCGGAATCAAAGGGTGCTGAAAAATTGTGCACAGGAAAAAATAAAAAACCTTAATTGATGTGAAATAGCTTTTTATGAATGACTAGGAAGGCAGAATATGATCACCTGACTTCCCCACAGATAGGGGTGAGGGGTGGGAGAAGCTACAGTTGATGCAAAAAATGGCGGAGTAGCACTTCCGCCATAATAGGCCTAAACAAGAAACTAAATTTGAGACAGATACTTCATAGCAAATTTTTCAAATACCAGAAAATTAAGAAGGAAATATAGACGATGAACCTGCATTGAGCTTGACCAGTCAGGATATGGAGTTGTAGGTACTTCCTGTATGAAAAAGAAAAATATCCAAGGTGGATAAAATTGGGGAGAACAGAATATAACAATTAAGGAGGAGAATGGAAAAAGTGTTTAGTAGTAGCACCTGAGATGAAGATACTGGTTTGGAATTCTTAGAAGGCGTACCATCTTCTCCTGTTCCCATTTGAGTCACCCAAATACCCTTTCAGTTTTTGACTCTATTGTACGTCTATGTGATGTTTATGAAGAACCTCATCAACCTTCAAAAACATAAGCAGTAAATCTCATACATCAAATGCTTCAAAGTTTCTAAGAAAGGATAAAATGAAAAAAAAAAAAAAAAAAAAAGAAAGAAGAAAATGGGCAGAGAGAGTGGTAAAATGATTATGCTGCAAAAAGAAAGACCATTTTATGTATGACAAGGGAAGATAATGTAAACAAAATTTCATGAACAATCAGGTAAATCATCAATTACTTTTGATGATTATGTAACAAGATTAGAAAGATTTGCATTTCATACTTCAAGTAGGTAAGAAAAATTCACATAGAAAAAGTTCAACATTAAAAACATCATTTGCTGAATTCTGGTGATGAAATCAGAACCTGAGAACAGCATTTACAATAGCTCAAATTAAGCTACTCCATCTCTTTCCAAAATTTTAATCAGGTCATCATCATATCAGAAATCCATTATTTCCTCTCAGTTATTGAATTCTCCTAGTTACATAATCATCTCAGTGGACAAATTTGTGAAACAACTTGTCTGAAAGAAATATCTAAGAACTTTTAAACTGGAGCTCTGCCATCGATTGTTAACAAATTATTCATACATTTAGCATCTCTCATCAAAGGCCTCCCATTCTCAGCATGTGGTTCAACTGAAGATGGGGGAGGCTAAAAATTCTGGAAGATAATATTAAAGAGCTTTAGCTTTAAGCAACAGTCATTCAAATGTTGAATCAGTAATCAAGCATAACTCTTTGAGAGATAAACGGAAGGATAGCAAAATGATTTTCAATTTCTCATAATCTAAACCACTACCACTTCCGTCAATTGGTAAATTAAAACCCAGAATCCCGTAAAAGTGAGAATTTCTCAAACAAACCAAGTTTGGACTCCAAATAGTAAGGAAATTCGCAACAAGAATTCATCTCTACAATCAAAACCACAAAGACAGCTAAAATACTCGAAACCCCCAAGTAATTTTCCGATAAGAACAGACAAACAAACAAAATTGAAAATTTTGCAGCCAAATATTACCAAAATACGTGTCTATCCACCCAAAAAAAATGTAGACGGAGGAAAAAAAACCTGCTTTCATGGCGTTTGGAAACGTTCGGCGAAGTGAGGTGGAAGTACAGGTGGAATGCCTTCTGTCCAAGTAATTATTTCCTCAAAACAGAACAACGGCTAACAATCAAATAAACAAAACGTGGACGGCGCAAAATTCAAAAACAGACACAGTAGCCTCCTCTCTCTCGCTCTCTCCTTCCCCGAACCAGAGACCACCTCGTACTTCGTCGAGGTCTAATCTCCTGCTGCAAAACCAGTCTGCTCGAGGAAGAAGAGTTGCTGCTACTATGGCTCCGCCCGCAAAAAAATGGGGCAAAACTGATCCGGTAAACCGAGTTCCGATTGGAGGAGCCGGAGGGAAAGGAGGGAGAGGGAAGGTTGAAGCTGAAAATTGGGAAGAACTGGGAAAATCGGGTTAGGGTTTGGTCAAGATGACACGTGCGAGAAAAGGTGTCCAGCTGTCCACGTTTTACAGGATCAGGTTTTATGACAAAGCGAAACATAATGACTCATCTTGACAGCTAATGGATAAACTTAAATATCAATTTCTTTTTCCCTTTTTTTAATTTCCTTTATTTTCCAACGTGGATCCATACTAGAATTTGTTCTTTTGTTTTTAATTAAAGAATTATTTTAATTTTATTAATTCTAGATTTGAAGATGTCAGCTGTATATATTAATCTGTTCATAAAAATATTTATTATTTTAATTATTTATAATCTTTTATAATTATTCTACTCATTAATAAGTAATAAATCTATAAAATTACCATGTAACTTATTCAAATATTTATACATAATTAGATTGCAGCTATTTAATAACTGCTTCAATTTTTCCTAAATCTACTCAATTTTTTCTAAATCTACTGATAAACCCTCGTTTGAACTTATGTGGTCAAAAAATATTATTTTTTTATGATCAAAATTCACATTTGGAGAATTTCTCATACAAATTCACGCGTTTCAAGGTTAATAGAATAGTTCTCAAGTATTTTTCATGCTCTTCTTTACTCTTCGAGCAAATGTGGACGTTGTCGATAAAAACGATTACAAAATCATCAAGGAAGGACTTAAATACCTGATTCCTTAAGTCTATAAATGCGGTTGGTGTATTACTCAATCCAATTGACATTACTTGAAACTCATAATGGTCATATCTAATTCAAAATGTTATCTTGAACACGTCATTTTCCTTGATTTTTAGTTGGTGATAATCAAATCTGAAATTTATTTTTGACAAAAGCATTGCTCCCTTTAATTGATCAAATAAGTTATCAATTTGAGAAAGTGAATACTTATTCTTTATGGTAACTCTATTAAATTCTCGATAATCAATGCACAATCTCGTGAATTCATATTTCTTTTTCACAAATAGCACTGGTGCTTCCTATGACGAACTTTTTATGAAGTTAAACTTTCAACTTTTTCAATTCAGTTGGCGCTATTCTATATGGTGCTTTAGATATTGATGTCATTCCAAGTGGAATATTTATGTTGAATTCCATGTCTTTAGTTGATGGCAAACTTATTATATTATTTGGAAATTCACGAGCTACTAGCACCTTATGCAAAGTCGTTGCTTCCTCGATGAATAAATATAGTACTTGCCACGAATTCCAATAATCTTTGAGCTGTCATGACTAATATTATTAGGATTCTCAAACATTTTGCATCACTATGAAATAAGAATAGTTATTCTCCAAACAATTGAAATTTTACTCTCCTTTTGTGGTAGTCAATAGTAGCGTAGTGTTTGGTTAGACATTCTGAGAAAAACGTCATAGTCTGACATTGCTAAGATGATTAGGTCTGCCGCCAATTTTTTATCCTCAATACGAATGTTGCAACCTAGAATAATAGAATCAGTGGACATTACATTGTCCAAAAGTATAGTTACTCCCAACTTATGCTCTAGACCTCTACAGTCTTTTCTAATTTTCGTAGAACGTATAAAGAATATAAAAGAGTGTGTCGCTTCCGAATTAATTAATATGCAAGAAGGTATACAAACAATTAGAAGCAAACCTGTTACTACATATGCATTCCCTTCAACCTCCTCCTCTGTCATAGTAAAGACTCTAGCAGCTATCTTTATTTGTTCCTTGACATTCTTAGGACAATTTTTAATGAAATGTCCTGTTTGATCACACTTGAAACAAATCAGTACCCTTACACAACATTCTCTAGTATGTGCTTTCTTACATGTGGGACACATGGTGTGGTGGGTGTCACCATCCGATTCATCAGTTCTCTCTTGAGGAGGCTCTTTTTCAACGGGTCCAATGATCCTTGTTCGCATAGATACAACCAATTGTTGTTGTGAGAGATGATTATTTGTTGTTTGTGTTGCATGACTAAACCTTCTTTTAAATTCTTGAGTTTTGATGAGCTTTGCTCTCCTATCTCCTCATTTAAATCTTTTTCAACTACGAATGCAAATAGAGTGTTATTTGACGCGATAAGATTGACATCTTTGAATATCTTTGCCCTCAACCTTTGAACAAAACGTTTCACTTTCAATACCTCATTACTGACCATGTGAGGCACAAATCAAGAGAGTTCATTGAACTTGTGCACATAGTTAATTAGACTTTCAGCCTGCTTTAGGGTCATGAATTCTTTCATCTTTGCATTCTTCAAAGTGTGACCAAAGTATTACTTATAGAAAAGTTCTTGAAACTGCTATCATGTCAAAATGGCGACTTGATGCATCACTTTCATTGAGTCTTACTAATAATGTGCCTCCCTTTTAAGCATAGAGAACACACAAGCCATTTTTTTTGCCTCTACAAATTTTGCATGATCAAATATCTCGTCAATGGTTTTGATCCAATCTTCGGTAGCTGTCATATCTAAAAAGTTATCGTCAAAGGTTAAAGGATCCAATATTCGATATCTTTCATAATCAAGGTTAATAAGTCGATACTTATTTTGAATCTGAATTTGCATATTATCCTTTTGGGCAATCGTAGTAGCCGATTGTACTGGTTTTTTAGACCTAGATTGTCTCCCAATCATGTTCATCATTGGATTGACAACTACATCTTGCTTGACACTAACTCCTTTACGATTGATCAAAGTCAACATCACACATGTTTATTATACTTTAAAAATTTATATTTATTAAATTGAAATGCACTAAGAATGTATAACAAAATTTATAAGACAGATTTTATTAGAATAAAAAGGATTTAATAAGAAAAATACTTATTTGCTGAACGATAATCTTCTAGGTGCATGATGAGTATACAAAATCTTACAAACGTAGTGTTATGATAACAACTGTAATGACTCTAAATTTATTTTCTCTACATTTCAAATCTTAAAATTTTTCCAAATTGATTAACAATTCAACTTTAATTAGATTGATGTAAACCTTCATGAATCCTAAAAAATATTATAAATCTAATGAAGAAGAAGCTCAAGAAAAAATCTAACTATATTTATTAGGAAATGTCTATTTAATTCAATGTTAGTCAACTATTAAATGAACTTCATTGATTATTTATAAAATACACCCATCAAATAAAAATTAAAATACTATTAGATCTACTCTTCTAACCCAATTACGACAACTTCAACACCTTCCTATGTTTGTCTGCCTCTAGAAGAATTTTGATTAGCGTCAGTTTTTCCTAAGATAAAAATTCACCTACATCATAAAACTTATTATAAGATAAACTCAATAAGTAAAAATATGTGTTCATGTGAATTAACTTCATATGTTAGTAAGGTCCACGCCTAAAAGTTACATGTTGTTGGAATTACTTTTCCAACATTTCTATGCATCCAGACTTTCATCAGTCATTACATATATTAATCATGATTTCTGTCCATTTCATTAAATTCATATATTCATAGTTGCATACATAATGTCCTATAAATTTTATCTTTCTATGTCACTATTGTAGGATCGTTTTTACCTAAGAGAAGAGGTGAATTAGGTTTTCGCTTCCTATAATGCTTAATAATTGTGATCACTATCAAAATAATTATTTGCTCTTAAGTATATAAACTGAATGATTACGAATTTAGTTTTTCAGAGAGTTAAGGGAAGAGAGAAATAACACCGAAATTGTTTACGTGTTTAGCCAACCTTGCCTACGTTCGCTCTTCAAGGACTCCCCTTGAAGATTCCTTCATTCTCTTCCGAGAGAATCTTTGATTGAACTTCACGGGCGTCAATCAACTGCCTTTACACTTTTCTCTTAGGGATACACAATTTCTCAATTTTTCAATAAAAGGTTTTGAGTCAAAACTCAAATAGCACTCTCTCAATAATGTAATCTCAAGTTTATAGTTTCTAAGAGAAGTAAAAGAATTGAAAGATGAAGCTCTTTGAAGTTGGGAGAATTTTGATTCGTTGATTCTTTGGTTGGTTATTCCTTCTTTCTTTAATTCTTCAATTTATAGTTCTCTTTTGATTTTGTTACTAATGGTCAACCTGTCTTAAAATCGGTTGACACTTAGTTACCGTTTAGCATAGATAGAAGACCGTTGTAAGCAGTGCCGGTCGACACCTTCAAGAATTGGTCGACACTTTGTTTCCGTTGGTGTTAGATAATAGCCGTTGAAATATGTTTCGGTCGATTTCTTCTATAGTGTGGTCGACACTTTGATCTTCTCTGTATTCATCGGTCGACACTTGTAAATTTAGGTCAACACTTGAGTTGCTTCTGTTTTTATATGTCGACACCTTCAAGTTTCAGTCGACACTTGAATTGGTTCTGTTTTCATCTGTCAAACCTTGGGGTCGACACTTGATGATCCAGGTCGACACTTGTTTCTTCTCTGTTTCCATCGGTCGACACCTGTGCATCCTGGTCGACACTTGATTCTTCTCTGTTTCCATCGGTCGACACCTGTGTATCATGGTCGACACTTGATTCTTCTCTATTTTCATCGGTCGAACTTCGTGGTCGACACTTCAATCTTCTCTGCATTTAATGGTCGACACTTGTGCATTCCGGTCGACACTTGAAGTACTCCAAACTGGTTTTTCTTCCTGATGACTATCACACACTTGATAAACTTCATTAGTACTAAATACCTTTCTTCAAGGGCATTCTCAATTAAGGTACTTGCAAAATCATTCATTTCTTAAGTTAATCAATTTAACAAACATCATCATCAAAACCATATTACCATTAAACTACCGTTAAACACAGTTTAATTAAACATCATAAAAAACATATTAATCTTAAACTCATTTAAATTAACAATCTCTTCCTTTTTTATGATGACAAATTATAAATTGATTTACTCCCTCATACTTATATCAATTGAATCTTTCCCACAATATATGCACTAAATAGATTTGAGCATAGATTCGCTCAAATCTTCTACCTTTCAATTATGTCTCCCCCTTTAACATTATCAAAAAAAATTTGCACAGTCATTCGACACATAAAATTTCATTTCAATCATTGCAAAAGTTAGTCCATAAAACAAATATAGATAAGTACTAGAAAGAAAATAAGTAATACAAAATCCAATGATTACAGACAAACTAGAATACTCGTAAACTAAGAGAAGCACTCAAACAAAAAAATAAAATATCACTCAGATGAAGGGAAACTGGGATCGGCTAAAGGATCAGCTGGAGAATCTTCTACACCATCCCAATAATCTTGTAGATAGTCAAGATGCTGACGAACCTCAATGAACTCCTGACACAGATCAGCTTCCATCCGATCAAAACGATTGCAAACAAAGTCCTTGAGGGAATCACCGGTGGTGCCCATGCTGGCTACACAATCCTCCAAAGTGTTGATCCTTTCCTCAAGGTTAGAGGAACTCTGTCTAGATGCATCAAAGAGGGGTTCTAGAGTTTGTCTTAGCTCGTGACCACCTTCATCCACTTCCATATGAGATGGTCCAGCCTCAAATGCACTAGCTTGTGCTCCTTTAAACATCCAATCACCGGTAGCATTGAATTCTATCCTCATTCTTGCTAGAGAGAATGTCGTATAGGTGTCGGTTTTCTTCAGAGGTAGTGGGGTTTCAAAAGCTGAAATTTGGACACGATTAATCTAAAAAATCTTCATTAGAAGAAGATTAAAAGGAAGGGATTTTAATACATTGTTGAAGACTTGAAACATCCGTTTCAAAATGATGTATCCCACATTGAATGTTTTCCCTCGATAGATTTATATAGAACATAGAGATTCCTCCCACTAATGTGATCTCTGTGTCAATCTCTTGATAAGAGATTGTACATAATCATGTGGTGGATGAGTCTTGCACGCACATTCAAGTCCTTAGTCTTTGGCTTTCATTGGAAGGGATCGATTTGTATTCTTAACAATCATTCTTAAAAAATCACTCCCTTCGCTGGTGCCCATAAGTCAAGGTCCTTAGCTACCTCATAATATCTTTCGGTCTCATTGTTAAAATCACATTCTAAAATAGTATTTATTGAACATGAGGTTATCTTTATGTGTTTTCCATACACATAACTAACAATTTTAAGAGGTCTCAGAGATTGTTCTAAATTCGCATAGAACATTCTCATAGGATTTTCAAAGTAAGGGCCATCACAGTCAAACAAAGTATATAATCCCAAAGTCTTCAATGGCTGTTCTAAATTTAAACTAAATAATTCATGAAATTCCACTCTTCTACATAAGATAAGAGGCTTGAACTGAAAGTCATCTTCATACCTCTTCAAAGAGTCAGAATGTTTGAAGTAGCATTCTTTGATCTCCTCTTGTGAATGACGAGTTTGCTACGAGAAGAAGTTGCCATTGGAGGTTTAAAACGAAAAGAGGAGATGATTCTGGAAGAAAATAGACGAAGATTTGAAATGAAAATCGCCAGAGTGAATCAAGAGAGATGTTGAGAGGTTAGGGTTTCGGGTGACACTTTCTTCGTAAAATAAATAAACAGATTGATGAGTTATCGACCGGTCTTAGTAGCGGTCGACACTTCATTCGTAAATGAACCATATTGCTGAGGTGTTGACCTGTCTCGGTAGTGGTCGATACTTTTATCGTATACATAATGAAACTAAGGTTAGATGTTTACCGATTCTTGTATGGGTCGACATTTCCTGAATAAAATTCAAGTTTCATGATTTCTTAATCTTAATTAGACCTAACCGTACCCGGATATCATTAAAGGTCTTCTCATCTAAGGGTTTTATGAAGATATCGACTAATTGATTGGAAGAATTTACGAAATCCCAAGTGATATCTCCCTTTTGTACATGATCCCTTATAAAATGATATCGGATTTCAATGTGTTTGGTTCTTGAATGTTGGATAGGATTTTTAGAAATATTAATTGCATTAGTATAATCACATCTAATCAGTATCCTATCATAAAATAGATTATAGTCCTCTAATGTTTGCTTCATCCAAAGCATTTGAGCACAATAACTTCTGGCGACGATATATTCGCTTTCGGCCATTGAGAGTGCTACAGAATTTTGTTTCTTTGAGAACCAAGACACAAGAGATTCAACTAAAAATTGTCATGTTCCACTAGTGCTCTTTCTATCCACAAGGCTTCCAGCATAATCGGAGTCTGAATATCCTATTAAATCAAAAGATACCCTTTGGATACCATAATCCTAAATCATAGGTGTCACTTAGATATTTGAATATCCTCTTAACCGCATTTAAGTGAGATTCCTTAGGAGATACTTGAAACCTAGCACATAAGCACACACTAAATAGGATATCCGACCTATTAGCCGTTATGTATAATAGAGATCCAATCATACCTCTATATTTCTTGATATCTACACTTATCCCATTTTTATCTTTATCTAATTTCGTAGTTGTGCTCATGAGAGTTCTAGATGGTTTGGAAGAATTCAATCCAAATTTCTTTAAGAGATCTTTGATATATTTTTCTTGATTTAAAAATATATCTTCAAGAGTTTGCTTTATTTGCAATCCTAAGAAAAATTTTAACTCCCCCATCTTACTCATTTCAAATTTACTTTGCATTAAAGATGCAAATTCATCACAAAGTGAGACATTTGTTGAGCCAATATGATGTCATCCACGTATACTTGCACAATGAGCAAATCATCCCCTTTTTGCATGATAAACAAGGTTGAATCGGTATTACCCTTTTTAAAGTTCATTTCCATAAGAAAATTCTTCAACTTATCATACCAAGCTCTAGGGGCTTGCTTAAGTCCATAAAAAGTTTTCTTAAGCTTGTATACATGGTGAAGTTTGTCATAGACTTCAAACCCTAAAGGTTGCTCTATGTAAACTTCTTCCAAGATGTAACCATTTAAAAAGACACTTTTAACATCAATTTGGAAGAGAGTGAAGTTTTTGTGACAAGCAAATGCTAAGAGCATCCTAATAGATTTTAGTCTAGCTACGGGGGCAAAGGTTTCTTCATCTTCTTGGTTGTACCTCTTAGCAACCAATCTAACCTTATTCCTTACAATAATTCCATTTTTATCCATTTTGTTCTTAAACACCCATTTTGTTCCTATAATGGGATGATCTTTAGGTCTTGGAACAAGTTTTCATACAATGCTCCGTTCAAATTGGTTTAGCTCTTCTTGCATGGCTACAATCCAATAAGGAATGACTTTTGACAAATTTTCAATCTCTAGGAAGAATATCATTTGCATCCTTGATTGGAACAATTTTCAGAGATTTTGATGGAGGATCTAGGGGTTTCTCCTTGAATGGTCTCAACTTGATCGCTTAGAGAGAGAGAATTCATTTGCATTTCTAAACCATCATCCCTTTCCACATTTATTGTAGGTTGAAGGGTCTCATCGAAATTGACATGCATGGATTTTTTTGCAACTAGTGTCATTTTGTTGAACACTCTATAAGCTTTACTAGTTAATGAATATCTAAGGAATATTCCAAGACCCGTCTTGGAATCGAATTTTTCCAAATTGTCTTCGGTGTTGAGAATGAAACATTTACAACAAAGGCTCTAAAATACTTAACATTAGGAATTTTATCATTCCAAAGTTTATAGGGGGTTTTCTCAAGGATAGGTCTTATGGAGACCCGGTTTAGCACATAGCAAGCTGTAGGCACGGTTTCTGCCCAAAAATATTTTGGAAGTGAGTTTTCATTGAGCATGGTCCTAGCAAGCTCTTCAAGAGACTTATTTTTTCTCTCAACAACTCCATTTTGTTGAGGAGTTCTAGGGAAAAAAAAAATTATGCTTAATTCCATGTTTGAAACATAAAAGTTCAAATTTCTCATTTTCAAATTATCCACCATGATCACTACGAATAACAACAATGACAAGATCCTTTTTATTTTGAACTTTCTTCCTAAAGCTAGAGAAGATGTCAAAAGTTTCATCCTTTGACTTTAGAAAGAATACTCAAGTGATTCTAGAGAAATCATCTACAATGATAAAGGCATAATATTTGCCTCATAGACTCGCAATGTTTGAATGACCAAAAAGGTCCATGTGAAGTAGTTGTAGAGACTTGAAAGATGAGACAACATTCTTTGATGCATCAGAGCTTTTGGTTTGCTTGCCCATTTGGCACAATCACAAACTCTATCATTCTCAAATGATATTTTTTGAAGTCCCCTAAGTAGATTATTCTTAGAAATCTTAGTTAAGGTATCTATACTTACATGTTCTAATCTTTTATGCCAAGACCAAGTATCATTCAAAGAATTCACAGCAAAGCAGTTTTTATCAAAGCATTCAATATTGTCTAAATCAATTGTGTACACATTTTCTTCTCTATAGCCAACAAACAGAATTTTACTACTTGAGTTATCTTTAATTACACATAATTTTTATTTAAAAATAACTTTATATCCTTTATCACACAATTGACTAATGCTTAGCAAATTATGTTTTAAACCTTCAACTAATAAAATATTCTCAATTATAAGGTTAGTGTCGATACCTATGTTACCAATGCTAACTATTTTTCCTTTTTGATTTCTGCCAAAGGTGACGTTTTCTTTCTTTTTATTGACATAGGCAAACTTGGAGAAGTCCTTCGTCATATGTCTTGAGCATCTGCTATTAAGATACCATAAGTTCTTCACGGGAGAGCTCACAATCTATAAAAAAGATAATCATGTTACCTTCTTTGGTACCCAAATTTTTTGGGTCCTAGTGTTAGGTTTGGTTCCTTTAGGAACCCATTGTAACTTACCAAATGATTTAAGATTGTTAAATTTTAATGGACATACAAACGATTTATGGCCTACTTCATTACATGTATGACATGTGGATGGTTTGACGAAAAAGTTTTTGTATATTTTCTTTTTATTAAAATTTTTGTAATCAATTCCGGCCTTATCAAAAGTTACTCTTTGATTTCCTAAAAGCATATTCAAGTTCTTGCTTCCATTAGTGAATTTTAAAATTATATCATTCAAACTATCATTTTTAGTCTTGAGTTCAACAATTTCTATTTCATGCAAGTTAATCTGCTTAGCATGCTTCTCAATCAAGTTTGCACTTTCCTTCTTTAACAAGTTGTATTTAGATTTAAGCATGTCATATTGTTTAACTAAGTCATTAAATGCATCAATTAGATTGCCATCATCATTATCACTTTCACTAGAAGAATTACTAACCTCATTCTCCTTGGCCATGAAGCACAAGTTGGCCACCTCCTCGTCTTCGGAAGAGGTGTTACTCTCGCTATCATATCACATTGCTTTCATGGCTCTCTTCTTGAACCTCTTCGGGGCCTTCTTAGCTCGAGGACATTCAGCCTTAATGTGTCCCGACTTCCCGCACTCAAAGCACGTGATCTTCTTTTCCTTTTGAAGTTTGTCTCCCTTTGAGAACCTCCTACATTGCATCATTTTCCGTTGGAGAAATTTACTGAATTTTCTCGTGATGAATGCAATCTCCTCATCATCCTCTTCTTGTTCGGACTCTTCGTGTTTACTCGACGAAGCTTTGAGAGCAATGTATTTTCTTTTGGAGACTTCTTTTTCTTTGAGATCTTCCTTCTTATTGGCTCTCATTGTGTAGCGACCCTTACACTATTCCTAATTTTTATCGTATTTATTATTTTTTTTATCATCATACCCTTTTACTATCCTTGTAAACCTCGTGACTTTTGAGCGAAATTTAAATCGGTAAACTAAACTGTTAAAACGTTCGAATCAATTTTTAAAACACTTAAACAAAACTTAAAATAATTGAAATAAAACAATTAAAAGCAATTAAATCCATCGGCCAACAATCAAGGGACAGAAGGGACTTTTGTCCTGAAATCAACAAAGGCGATCGATCGCCATCACCAAAAATGGGAGGGGTGAATGATTGCTCCTCACTGTGGTGAATGATCGCCTCATGATCGTTCACCTGGCGATCGATTCGCCCATTTTGGGCGATCGATTCGCCCATTTTGGGCGATCGATTCGCCACGCTCCATGGATTTTTCCAGGGAGTAGCGATCCTTTGTGGCGATCGATCCCTTCCTCAGGTGATCGATCGCTAAGTTCGCTGGAAATTTATTTTCCAGCAAACTAGCTTCCAGCGAACTTGCACAGCTTCCCCCCCCCCCCCCCCCCCCCCCCCAATTTCCTTCTTTCTTCTTACATACCACATACACTTCGTTTCATTTACTCTATACAACCTCAACATCTCATACACTCCAACATTCTTCATAATTTCCTAACGCCAACCATACCTACTCAAGACGTCTTTAACATGAAATACATTTTCATGAAAACGAACTGTGTGGATCCGTTTAAAAACTAAACAATTCCTCCTGTTTTTAAACCACTAACCATTCCAACGAAAACTATCCAAAAGCATCCAAAAGCAATTTATAAAAACCAGTTTCCAAAACGTTTAAAAAATCTCTGAACATAAACCTATCAACTAGTCCAGATCCAAACATCCTATAATATTCTATCTGTACAATTATTTTACCTAAAAATTTTCTATCCAAAATAACCTAAAATACCTACATACGTCCCCACGGGTCATGAAACGCCTCGACTGCGCCAGCACACCCCCGCGAGCCATCCTCCACCAACTGCATCACTCCTTGGGTGGAGGGATCTCATCCTCACCTATATCGTGATCACCTGCACCATACAGACAATCTATGAGCTAAAGGCTCAGTAAGTTTCGTAAATGCAATGCATGCTGTGCGTATGAGTTTCAGAAATCATGCAACATTTTCTTATCATTACGTCGCAGATATATTATCACCGAAATATCAGCCCGCTAAATGGAAAGGATTCATCCCGTGGTAGGACAACCCTTTCTATCTAACGGAGGGGGGTAAATGCTCGCATAAACAACAGCCATGCCTGAGCCCCACCTCGCGTGACCAGATAACAGATTACGTAGATTCATTTAGTTTCAGGCGATGTGGTATTCTGACAGACCCCTTTGTGCCTACACAATAGATTAATAGCCCCCTTTCAGGCCACATCTCTTTTCATGAAAACATCGTGCGAAAGTTCATTTTCTATGCTCTTTTAAAAACCATGATGCATGAACACGTGCATAACATAACATTCAACATATATACCATCAAGACAATAAAAAACATAATCTATATTCTACATATATACCATCAAGACAATAAAAAGGTATAACCTATAAAAGAACTAATCTTAACTACCCAACCAAAGCATATAGACCAACAATTCACCAAAACTCCTCGAGACGACATCGACGTACGGTGTAGGCCAATCGACTAGAGTAAGTCACGAGAACTTACCTGTCGTCCGTAGCGCACTGAGCTCCGTCCACGAGCGTTGTTCGTCTGGGGCAAAACACAACAGTTGTCGTTAAAACGAGATTAAACCGTTAGACGTCCAAATTTAACAAAACCTTAACTAAGGTAGTTTTCTTAAAATTCTAACTTAGCTCAACGAGGCATTTTACCGAGCAACTCGCGCTCGTAAATTTCTAAACTCCATTGATGGAGATTCTGAAGCTCCAAATATCCGATTTTTAACCTAAATACCGTATACACTCTAGATTTCGTCCAATAACGTTTAATACGTTCAATATACTCACAAATACGGTAATCCTACCGATTTCTAACTTTAGATTACGTTTTTAACAAAACCTAACAAAATCCTAATCGTGAAACTTCGCGAAAACCGAACAATAATCTTTCAAAACTATAGAGTCATACCTAGGGTTGCGAGAGGAGGAGAAAACACGAAGAAAACGAGACGATCAGAGAGGAGATTGGTCGCCGGCGTGAGGAATCGCCGTGAGAGGCGATGAGAATCTCCTGGAGGGAAAATCGCAGAGGGCTTCGCGTGAAAATGGTGAAGGAAGAAGAAGGCTTTTGTTTTTTTTTATTAAAATTCTACTTTACAAATTACCATTTTGCCCTTTCCTTTGTTTTCTATTTGTTTCGTCGCTCGTTTCGTTAATTGTCCAACGATTCGGTTTCTCCAAATTTCCTTATTTCACCAATAACTTCAACTTATTATCGGGGTTCTATTAAAACTTTCGTTCGCAATTCGGAATCCGTTTACTATTTTTACCAAAGTATCCTTTATATTATGATAAACGTAATTCTCGTAAAATTAGCGTTACGACTCCTAAAATTCCCGAAATTTTCTTAAGATCCATATTAATTATTAGGATCGTAATAACGCTTTCTTTTTGTAAAACAGGTTTAATTCGATATATTTATCAAAATACCATTTATATTAAAATATTAATATTCTGTAAAGTCGGGTGTTACATTCCATCCTCCTTATTTAAAATTTTGTCCTCAAAATTTGTCCTGGCTTACAGTCCTTGATATTAACGTCCCATGTCTTTCGGCCTTATAGTTCGATTTATCATTTGTACTTACTGTTATACCTCGTGATTCTAAACCAAAACTCTCTACTATACTCCCCAACATCGGCCTTAAGTTAGTATTTCCTACTTTCGATTTGATCGTACACGTCCTTACTCAAGTATTGAGCATAATCAAATCTTCAAATCTCTAATCAACTAACCCAACGACATATGTGTCACTTTAATATTTGTACATGTCCCTTTAGGTCAAGGCTGTGCCTAAGTTTCCTAACGCCAGCCCAAATTGAACACCTGCAATTTCATCAAATTTTTGGGCTATAACCCAAACTTCAGCATAATCCCATCGACCCTGTCCACAGTCGGGATGCACACCAACTGAATTTCTATGTTAACCTCCTAACCGCATTCCTTACTTTCAATTGGCCTATACACGTCCTCGCTTACGCATTAAATCTTACCAAATTTCTTAAGCCTTCAATCAGCGATCTCGAACTGTGTACTCGACACTTAACGACTCGAGCACGCGTTGGTCTATATTTAATCATCTAAAACGTTAGACTCTCCAACTTATCAATTGGTCTCTACTACAATTGTCTCTTATCCTAAATCCTCGAAACAACTTCAACTTCCCAACGTCATTTGGGTTGACTATCGTTCAAGGATTCCTAACAACACTCAGGTTGTAGCGACCCTTACACTATTTCTAATTTTCTCGTATTATATATATATATTTTTTTCCCTAAAACATTCGAGCAGAATCTGAATTGAAATCTATTTTGAAAACCATTACTTTAAAACAATGGAATAAAAATAATTTAAAAATAATAATTAAAGCAATCGGCCAACAGCAGGGCAAAATGGGGAATTCCCCTTGAAAATAAAGGGGCGATCGATCGCCCATTTCAGGCGATCGATCGCCAGTCAGAAAAGGGAGGGGCAATCGCCTAGCGATCGATCGCCACATGCTCTGAAAAAATTCTAGAGCATGGCGATCCACGTGGTGACTGATCGCCTCACTTGGCGATTGGTCGCCAAGCGCTCTTCCTACCCTCCCCTTTTTTCCTTTTTTCTTCTGCTTTCATTCTTTTCATTCTTTTTCCTGTATATTTCTACAACCATTAACACATCTTAACCAATTCTCTGACACGATTTCAACGTACACCACAATATACTCATACACCTCCCTAATCCTCGCTCAAAACTGACTCTATACGTATTTTTAAAACGTGGTAAAACTTTATGAAAATAAACTGCGTGGATATGTTTAAAAACTGAACATATCCCTATTACAAAACATTTACAAAACAGGTTTACCAAAACGTTTAAAAACTCAAAACATAAACCTATCCACTATCCAGAACCAAACATCCTAAAATGTTTCTAACTACACAATAATCCACAACCGACCCAATTGGCCCAAAATCCCTCAAAATACCTAACTGTTATCCCCACGGGTCAAAACACGCGTCGACTGCCCATGCACACCACCACAGCCGTTCTTCTTCAACCATCCTTTACATCGGGTGGAGGAACGTCGTCCTCACCTGCTTCGATATCACCTACATCATACAGACACACTATGAGCTAAAGGCTCAGTAAGATTAGTAAATGCAATGCATGCTGTGCATATGAGTTTCAGAAATCATGCAACATTTTCATTTCATTACGTCGCAGACAGAATGTCACCGAAGTCTCAGCCTATTAGATGGAGAGGACACATCCTATCAGAGCCCCCGGGTTTTAAAATCGGTTCTGTAGACTGCTCGACTGCACAGCCACTACGCGGACATCCTTAATCAACTGTAAGTATGTTTAAAAAGCTTTATTTGATTTTGATTTCTTAGGATTACCTGTTTTCATTTGTAGGAGTTATAAAAATGGTTTGAAATAGAGACGTCAGGGATGAAGCCCTAGATCAACTTACGAATTTGCTAGACCGTCAAGCCCAACATATGGACAGGCAAGCACAACAAATAGAGCGTTTGATAAACCGTGAGGATCATCAGGCCCGAGAAGTGGTCGTTCCAAACCATCAAAGCATGGAGAGATTTCAGAAATTGCAACCTCCGGTATTCAACGGACAATCATCGGATCCCATTTTAGCCGAGGAGTGGATCCGAACTATGGAGGACATGCTAGAGTATGCAGGGATAGAGAATGGGAATAAAGTGGCCTACGTCACTTTTCATTTAGCGTTAGACGCCCGATTTTGGTGGGACTCCATCAAAGCAACAACTGATGTGACGGTAATGACTTGGGAGCAGTTTAAAGCCATATTTTATGACAAATACTTTAATCATACAGTACGTGAGGCAAAAATGATGGAGTTCATGCAATTGAGACAGACTGGCTCGATTGCCGAATACGTTAGAAAGTTTGAGGTCCTATCCCAGTTCGCACCACGCCAGGTTGGTGTTAATGAGGACAAGGTGCGCCGGTTTATGCAAGGCTCGGTCAGAAAATCTGAAAAAGTGTCATCATATTAGGGGTGCGGAATGTGCCCTATACAAAGATTGTGGTAAGAGCTCTAGAGATTGAGGCCGCTGAACCAACTTACAACAAACCAAGGGAGCCAGCAAGAGGGTTCTTTCGGGAGATCCAGCCTCGACCTCAAAACGAAGACTGGCAGCCACAAGGACAACCACAGTAACAACAAGGAGGTGTTAAAAGGCCGTATGCGGGAAACAATGACCAGGGCAAGGGAAAACAAGTGCAAGGAGCTACTCAAAAGCCCCTGTGTCCTATATGTCAGAAAGAACACCTCGGTGATAGCAGAATGAGCACGGATAGGTGCTATAGATGCGGAGGAGCGGGCCGTTATGTTAGAAATTGCCCACTACTAGGCCGAAACCAACAGGGCGGTGACCAGAAAAGGGTTACCCCGAGAGTATTTGCTTTCATCGAGCCTGGTGATGTTGAGGATGAGGCCAGGCCTTCAACTATTTCAGGTACCGTCTTGTTTTGTGCACTTAGAATTTAATTACCCTTAGAAAAATACAACTTATGAGAACTATGATTTAGATGTATAGAAACTAAACCCTAATTGACGAACCTTTGGGGTCCTAAAATAGGATCACTCAAAGAGAGATTTGGAGCTTAGATGTAGGACCTTCTAAAGGATATTCTAGATCGTTGAGGTACTGTTAGTGTGTATAAATAAATAAGAAAATATAACAGAGATTTAATTAACCTAGATCCCTTAGAAGTTGCGAGTGCCTGGGCAAAAATAGCATCCAATAGTTTATTTTAAGTAGATTGCAAAAAGGGCATGCAGAGTTTAGATTTTTTTTGGTAAAGGAGTGCTGGTGTCGACTAATGAATAGGGAGACTTAGTGAAGTTAAGAGTGATTAAGGAATTGTAGACACGTCAGCCGTTTGGTGTTGCTGATTAGAGGTAGAGGTTAAATAAAAAAAAAAAAAAAAAAAAAAAAAAAAAAAAAAAAAAAAAAAAAAAAAAAAAAAAAAAAAAAAAAAAAAAAAAAAAAAAAAAAAAAAAAAAAAAAAAAAAAAAAAAAAAAAAAAAAAAAAAAAAAAAAAAAAAAAAAAAAAAAAAAAAAAAAAAAAAAAAAAAAAAAAAAAAAAAAAAAAAAAAAAAAAAAAAAAAAAAAAAAAAAAAAAAAAAAAAAAAAAAAAAAAAAAAAAAAAAAAAAAAAAAAAAAAAAAAAAAAAAAAAAAAAAAAAAAAAAAAAAAAAAAAAAAAAAAAAAAAAAAAAAAAAAAAAAAAAAAAAAAAAAAAAAAAAAAAAAAAAAAAAAAAAAAAAAAAAAAAAAAAAAAAAAAAAAAAAAAAAAAAAAAAAAAAAAAAAAAAAAAAAAAAAAAAAAAAAAAAAAAAAAAAAAAAAAAAAAAAAAAAAAAAAAAAAAAAAAAAAAAAAAAAAAAAAAAAAAAAAAAAAAAAAAAAAAAAAAAAAAAAAAAAAAAAAAAAAAAAAAAAAAAAAAAAAAAAAAAAAAAAAAAAAAAAAAAAAAAAAAAAAAAAAAAAAAAAAAAAAAAAAAAAAAAAAAAAAAAAAAAAAAAAAAAAAAAAAAAAAAAAAAAAAAAAAAAAAAAAAAAAAAAAAAAAAAAAAAAAAAAAAAAAAAAAAAAAAAAAAAAAAAAAAAAAAAAAAAAAAAAAAAAAAAAAAAAAAAAAAAAAAAAAAAAAAAAAAAAAAAAAAAAAAAAAAAAAAAAAAAAAAAAAAAAAAAAAAAATAGCATCCAATAGTTTATTTTAAGTAGATTGCAAAAAGGGCATGCAGAGTTTAGATTTTTTTTGGTAAAGGAGTGCTGGTGTCGACTAATGAATAGGGAGACTTAGTGAAGTTAAGAGTGATTAAGGAATTGTAGACACGTCAGCCGTTTGGTGTTGCTTGATTAGAGGTTAGAGGTTAGTAAATAAAAGCATAAGAGTTAGAAAGAATTTAGGAACCCAAATGCGATAACTACTGAAAGAAGAGTTTGTCACTCTAAATTAGAAGTCGTGTTTTGAGGTTTAAAGTAACTGATATGACCATAAAAAGGATAGTGATTCAACTAGAATTAGTCTATGGTTGGTGCGGTTTAAGTTGAGAGCCACAACGTGAAGCTTACCATTGGGCTGGAAGTAGGGACATCTATGTTCAAAGACCTAGGAAAAATAACCTTAATGAAGAGATATTTTAAGTTTTTAGAAAATAAAAGGGTAAGATTGTAGAACTTGAGGAGATAGAGATTAAGGATGTAAACTTATCTGCAACAAGTTTGCTAACAAGAAGATTGTTGTATAAATCATTGCAAGGGAACAGAGTAAAATATCCAGAACCGACTAGGAGGAACAAAAAAGGGTAGATCATTCAGTAACCTCAAAGTAATCCTTGTGTAATATCAAGGATACGTGAAGGAGATTGTTGGATTAAATAAGAGAGTAAGATGTGAAGTTAGATCGGTGTTTAATAGTATGCGATATGTAAGCGAATGAGGATTTTCATGGACAACATTTAAGTAAACTTGAAAGTGAAATTAAGTTAGAAAATTTCAAAAGTTTGACTTATATTTGACAAATCGAGACCAATGAATACGCAAATGGCCTAAGGTTAGAATAAATAATTTGGAGTATATCGATAGGAGACTTGGGGATTGACTGTGCCCAAAGTTAATGAAGATTTACATTAGACAATGAGCATAATGTAGATAGAATAAGGACTCCAGTTAAGGGCATAGTGAGTGAGCTCATTAAGATGGCTTAGAATAAAAATGTGATATTTATTGGATCGAATTTACAAGTGAGCATTGGTCTTAATATAGTAGCAACTTTAGCTCTAAGTTAAACTTACTGAGACCCTGAATGTATTTTCGGGGATATAGTTGGTAACAAATAGCAATGAAAATGTTTAAGTTGCGAGACCCGCATCGAAACAAGGATTGAGATCGGTGAGTTACCCGAGGGAGAATGTGACTTAAGATATCATTAATCAAATAGTTTGCGAAATATAGGGAATGGAATATTAGTTGGGAAGCCCAAATATAAGACCAAGGTAGAAGGGTAAGGAAGTTTAGCTTATGGACGATTAATTGGAAGTTGATATGTGTGTAAGATTAATTATGTGCATATAAGTACGGTTGGGTTATTCAAATTAGAAACGTAGGGATTGATAGCACGCAATGCATAATCAAGGACTTGATTCATTGAATCGAACGTAGTGGATGTGGTCTGAAAGTGAATCTTGTGTAAGACTGCAAGACGTAAAATGGTGATAACTAGGATTGTAAGCTGAGTCAAATTTTGAGGACAAAATTTAAATAAGGTGGATGGAATGTAACACCCAGTTTTACGGGATTTTAATATTCCAATAAATAATGACATTTTTGTAAATATGTCAAATTAAGCCAGTTTTGCAAAAAGAAGGCGTTAATAGAATCCTAATGATTAATATGGATTTTAAGAAAATTTCATGAACTTTAGGAGTTTAACGCTAATTTTATGATAATTACGTTTATCGTAATATAAAGGACACGTTGGTAAAAATAGTGAACGAGGTCCGAATTACGAACGGACAGTTTTAATAGAACTCTAGTAATAAGTCGGATTCGTCGGAGAAATAAGGAAGTTTGGAGAAACCGAATCGTTAGCTAATTAATGAAACGAAGGACGAAACAAATATAAAACAAAGGAAGGGCAAAACGGTAATTTGCCAAGTGAAATTTTAATAAAAATCACATATTTCTCTATTCTCCCTCATTTTTCATGATTCCTCTCCTTTTCCTCTGCTATTTCTCTTATTTCTCTCGACGACGGTTTCCCCTCTTTCACGGCGACTCCTCTCCGACGTCCGTTCTTCCTCTGATCGACCTCCGATCCTTCACGTTTCCTTCTCAAATCCCAACCCTAGGTATGATTTTATAGTTTTGGAAGGTTATTGTTCGGTTTTTACAAAGTTACACGGTTAGGGTTTCGTTAAAATACGATTTAGGGTTAGAAATCGATAGGTTTGGCGTGATAATGCCTCTAGTGGACGTATTCGTAATTGTTGGACAACATAAAGAGTAGGTTCGTTGTCGAAATTGAGAAATCGGATGTTTGAGATTTGGAGAAATCTCATCAATGGAGTTTTATGAGTAACGAGTTAGAGGTGCTCGATAAAATGTTTCAAAGATCTAAGTTAGAGCTTATTAGCTAAGGTTTCGTTAATTTGACATTTATGGTTTAAACACGTTTTAACGACATTGTTGTGAAATTGCCTTAGGTGAACAACGCTCGTGGGCGGAGCTTGAATTTCTACAGACGACAGGTAAGTCTTCGTGACTTGTTTGGCCGATTTGGCCTACACCATAAGAAATTATTGATTCGAGGAGTTTGGAGATGTTTTATTGTTTTGGTAATAGGTCAGGGTAGTTTAGTTAGTTAAATTTGCAATGGTTTTAGTTTACTGCTTGTTAGGCTTTGAGGGTCGTTTATTTTATTGTTTAGTTGTATCACACGTATCATGCATCATTGTTTTATAAAGGCATGAAAGAATTTCTACGAAAAGGTAAACGAAAAGGTAAACGAAAAGGAAAACGAAAAGGAAAACGAAAAGGAAAACGAAAAGGTAAACGAAAAGGTAAACGAAAAGGAAAACGAAAAGGTAAACGAAAAGGTAAACGAAAAGGAAAACGAAAAGGTAAACGAAAAGGAAAATGAAAAGGTAAACGAAAAGGTAAACGAAAAGGTAAACGAAAAGGTAAACGAAAAGGTAAATGAAAAGGTAAACGAAAAGGTAAATGAAAAGGTAAACGAAAAGGTAAACGAAAAGGTAAACGAAAAGGTAAACGAAAAGGTAAACGAAAAGGAAAACGAAAAGGTAAACGAAAAGGTAAACGAAAAGGTAAACGAAAAGGTAAACGAAAAGGTAAACGAAAAGGTAAACGAAAAGGTAAACGAAAAGGAAAACGAAAAGGAAAATGAAAAGGTAAACGAAAAGGTAAATGAAAAGGTAAACGAAAAGGTAAACGAAAAGGTAAACGAAAAGGTAAACGAAAAGGAAAACGAAAAGGTAAACGAAAAGGAAAACGAAAAGGTAAACGAAAAGGTAAACGAAAAGGAAAATGAAAAGGTAAACGAAAAGGTAAACGAAAAGGTAAACGAAAAGGTAAACGAAAAGGTAAACGAAAAGGTAAACGAAAAGGAAAACGAAAAGGAAAACGAAAAGGTAAACGAAAAGGAAAACGAAAAGGTAAACGAAAAGGTAAATGAAAAGGTAAACGAAAAGGTAAACGAAAAGGTAAACGAAAAGGTAAACGAAAAGGTAAACGAAAAGGAAAACGAAAAGGTAAACGAAAAGGAAAACGAAAAGGTAAACGAAAAGGTAAACGAAAAGGTAAACGAAAAGGAAAATGAAAAGGTAAACGAAAAGGTAAACGAAAAGGTAAATGAAAAGGTAAACGAAAAGGTAAACGAAAAGGTAAACGAAAAGGTAAACGAAAAGGAAAATGAAAAGGTAAACGAAAAGGTAAACGAAAAGGTAAACGAAAAGGAAAATGAAAAGGTAAACGAAAAGGTAAATGAAAAGGTAAACGAAAAGGAAAATGAAAAGGTAAACGAAAAGGAAAATGAAAAGGTAAACGAAAAGGTAAACGAAAAGGTAAACGAAAAGGAAAACGAAAAGGTAAATGAAAAGGTAAACGAAAAGGTAAACGAAAAGGTAAACGAAAAGGTAAACGAAAAGGAAAATGAAAAGGTAAACGAAAAGGTAAATGAAAAGGTAAACGAAAAGGAAAATGAAAAGGTAAACGAAAAGGAAAATGAAAAGGTAAACGAAAAGGTAAATGAAAAGGTAAACGAAAAGGTAAACGAAAAGGTAAATGAAAAGGTAAACGAAAAGGTAAATGAAAAGGTAAACGAAAAGGTAAACGAAAAGGTAAATGAAAAGGTAAACGAAAAGGTAAACGAAAAGGTAAATGAAAAGGTAAACGAAAAGGTAAACGAAAAGGTAAACGAAAAGGAAAATGAAAAGGTAAACGAAAAGGAAAATGAAAAGGTAAACGAAAAGGTAAACGAAAAGGTAAATGAAAAGGTAAACGAAAAGGAAAACGAAAAGGTAAACGAAAAGGAAAACGAAAAGGTAAACGAAAAGGAAAATGAAAAGGTAAACGAAAAGGAAAACGAAAAGGAAAACGAAAAGGAAAACGAAAAGGTAAACGAAAAGGAAAACGAAAAGGTAAACGAAAAGGAAAACGAAAAGGTAAACGAAAAGGTAAACGAAAAGGTAAACGAAAAGGAAAACGAAAAGGTAAACGAAAAGGAAAATGAAAAGGTAAATGAAAAGGTAAACGAAAAGGAAAACGAAAAGGTAAATGAAAAGGAAAGCAAAAAGGTAAACGAAAAGGTAAACGAAAAGGATAAAAGAATGTCACGGTTTTATGAACTACATACGCATCGCATGCATTGTCATTCATGTAGATTTACAGAGCCTTTAGGTCATAGACTGTTTTCTATGGTGTAGGTGGTTTTGAAACAGGTGAGAAAGAAGTTCTTCTGCCTGACATATGAACCGGTTGGCGAATGATGGCCCGTGGGAGTGTGCTGGGCAGTTGGTGTGCATTTTGACCTGTGGGGATGTAGGGAAACGTTTTGGGGATTTAATTGATAGAAACGTAGGAAAATTGTATAGATTGAATATATTAGGATGTTTGAGATATGATTAGTGGATAGGTTTATGTTTTGATGTCTTTAAACGTTTTGGTAACCTTGTTTTATAAAATGTTTTGTTAAACCGCTATTTTAATTCGTTGATGAACTACTTGGTGAAGATTAAGTTTTATAGGGATTTTATTAAAGTTTTCGAACGTATCTACGCAGTTCATTTTCATGAAAATATATTTCATTTTAAATGCGTTTTGAGTCGGTTTTGAATGAGGTTATGGAGGAGATACGAGTATCGAGTGGGTTTATGTCAAATTGTATTGTGAAGATGCATGTGTACTAGTGATAATTGAGGAGGAGATAGAATTGTTAAGGGTGGAGTACGCAGGAAAAGAAGAAGGAAAGAAGAGGAGGCAAGTCCTCTGGAATTCGGATTCCAGAGGACTTGGCGATCGATCGCCAGGGAGGGCAATCGATCGCCCCTCTATTGGTCACGCTCTGGAAGAAATTCCAGAGCGTGTGCCGAATGATCGCTGGAGATGGCGATCGTTTGGCAAAATGGTGATCGCCAATGTTTTTACAATGGGCGATCGATCGCCCCTCATATTTTTGTGATTGGTGATCGATCGCCTGAAATGGGCGATCGATCGCCCCTATACTTTTAGGGACAAATGTCCCTTTTGCCCTCCGTTCTGTGCTCTTTGTTTAATTGTTTTTTTTAAATTGTTTTAAGTTTATTTAATTGATTTTAAGGTTTGTTTTATATGATTTTTCTTTTCTAAACGACTATAACGATTTCGAATTCAAATTCCGTTCGAAAAAAAAAAATAATAATAATACAGGAAATAAGGGTACAATATAATAATATAATAATAATAATAATAATAAAATAATAATAATAATAATAATAATAATAATAATAATAATACGGGAAATAAGGGTACAGTATTAGGGATGTTACACATCCCGCGGTCGGACTGACCTCTTCACCTAATCGGGGGGGGGGGGGGGGGGGGGAGGTACACGCTCACATCCGTAAACAGCCGTGCCTGAGCCCCACCTCGCGTAACCAGATAACAGATTATATAATTTCATTTCGTTCATTAGTTTCATTTTCTTAAACACGTGTAGAAATCCGTTTTCATGCTATTTTGAAATACGTGAAACATGAACAGTTACAGACATAAAGTAAACAAACATATTAAGTACATCAAGACAATAAAAGCCATTAAAAGCATATCCTATAAAAGAACTAATCCTAACTACCCAACCTAAACATTTAACAAACGATTCTCCAAAGATCCTCGACGCGACATCGACGTATGGTGTAGGCCTCTCGGCCAAGTAAGTCACGAGAACTTACCTCGTGCGCGCAGAACTTCGAGCTCCGTCCACGAGCGTTGTTCGTCTGAGGCAAAACACAACAGTTGTCGATAAAATGAGATTTAAACCGTTAAACGTCCAAATTTAACCAAACCTTAACTAAGGAAATTTTCCTAAAATTCTAACTTAACTCTTTGAGACATTTTATCGAGAAATTCATGCTCGTGAACTTCTAAACTCCATTGACGAAAATTTCCCAAACCTCAAATATCCGATTTTCAACCTAAACGCCGTATACACTCTAGATTTCATCCAATAACATTTAATACGTTCGATATACTCACCAATAAAACAAACCTATGAATTTCAAACCCTAATTCGAGTTTTTCACAAAACCCTAAACGAAATCCTAACCGTTAAACGTTCCGAAAACTACGAATAATCTTTCTAAAACCATAGAACCTCACCTAGAGTCAAGTTTGGGGAAGAAAATGTGAAGAACGGAGGACGAACGGAGGAGGATCTCCGTTGAAAGGAAGAGAGTCACCGCGAGAGGAGAGGAATCACAGGGAAGAAGAAAATTGCGTGGAGAAGAAGAAGAAGCCAAGTGTTTTTAATTAAATTTTAGCTTTGCAAATTACCATTTTGCCCTTCCTTTGATTTTCTATTTGTTTCGTCCTTCGTTTCGTTAATTAGCTAACGATTCGGCTTCTCCAAAATTCCTTAATTCACCAATAAATCTAACTTATTATTAGGGTTTTATAAAAATTGTCCGTTCGCAAATCGGACCCCGTTTACTATTTTTACCAAAGTATCCTTTATATTACGCTAAACGTAATTCTCGTAAAATTAGCGTTAAACTCCTAAAATTCCCGAAATTTTCTTAAAATCCTTATAAATCATTAGTATCATAATAACGCTTTATTTTTACGAAGCCGACTTAATTTGACATATTTACAAAAATGCCATTAAATTATTTATTTACAAATTCCCATAAAGTCGGGTATTACATTCCATCCACCTTATTTAAAATTTTGTCCTCAAAATTTTATTACACAAACAACTCGGGATACTTAGTCATCATATCCTGCTGTCGCTTCTTCAACTTCGTGGTTCCGCCATAGGACTTTAACTAGCGGAATCTCTTTGTTGCGCAATACTTTGATGGAAGACTCTAAAATACGCACCGGCTTCTCCACATAAGTCAAGTAGGTTTGTACCTTATGTCTCTTGCCTCCACAATATGCGATGGAGTCGCGCATTTTTTTTTTTTTTTTTTTTTTTTTTTTTTTTTTTTTTTTTTTTATTATGATTTTCTTTTCTAAACGACTATAACGATTTCGATTCAATTCCGTTCGAAAAAAAAAAAAAAAAAAAAAAAAAAAAAAAAAAAAAAAAAAAAAAAAAAAAAAAAAAAAAAAAAAAAAAAAAAAAAAAAAAAAAAAAAAAAAAAAAAAAAAAAAAAAAAAAAAAAAAAAAAAAAAAAAAAAAAAAAAAAAAAAAAAAAAAAAAAAAAAAAAAAAAAAAAAAAAAAAAAAAAAAAAAAAAAAAAAAAAAAAAAAAAAAAAAAAAAAAAAAAAAAAAAAAAAAAAAAAAAAAAAAAAAAAAAAAAAAAAAAAAAAAAAAAAAAAAAAAAAAAAAAAAAAAAAAAAAAAAAAAAAAAAAAAAAAAAAAAAAAAAAAAAAAAAAAAAAAAAAAAAAAAAAAAAAAAAAAAAAAAAAAAAAAAAAAAAAAAAAAAAAAAAAAAAAAAAAAAAAAAAATACTTCTGAAGTATAGACACATGAAACACGTCGTGGATGCCTTCCACTGAAGCCGGAAGCTGTAGTCAATAAGCCATCTTCCCAATCTTCTTCAAAATAGGGAAGGGCCCCACATACCGAGGGTTTAACTTGCCATTCCTTCCCAATCACATCACAACTTTAAACGGAGAAACCTTTAAATAAACTTCATTGCCTTCTTCGAATTCCAGTTCTCTCCGTCTTGTGTCAGCATAGCTCTTCTGTCGACTCTGAGCTATCTCGATACGCTGTCTAATAACGGCAATCTTCTCTGCCGTTTGCTGTAGGATCACGGGACCAACAATACTGGTTTCACCAACCTCGTCCCAATATAATGGAGATCTACACTTTCGACCATACAAAGCTTCATAAGGAGCCATACCGATGGTAGCCTGGAAACTGTTGTTGTAAGAGAACTCGATCTGTGGCAAATACCTGCTCCACGATCCCTGAAATTCCAACACACAAGCTCTGAGCATATCCTCTAGAATTTGATTTGTACTCTTTGTTTGACCATCAGTCTGAGGATGAAA
Source organism: Begonia masoniana (assembly GCA_022432975.1). Lineage (NCBI taxonomy): Eukaryota > Viridiplantae > Streptophyta > Magnoliopsida > Cucurbitales > Begoniaceae > Begonia > Begonia masoniana. The sequence goes on from CM039516.1 coordinate 39,193,990, forward strand.
TGCCGTGCTGAAATTTAGTTGAGTCCCCATAGCTTTGTGTAGACTCTTCCTGAACTTAGAAGTGAATCTCGGATCTCTGTCTGAGACAATAGAAACTGGTACTCCGTGCAATCTCACAACCTCCTGCACATAAAGCTCGGCGAGCTGGTCCATAGAAGATGTCATCTTCGCAGATAAGAAGTGAGCCGACTTTGTCAATCGGTCCACAATCACCCAGATGCCATCATGACCCTTCGTCGTCCTTGGGAGCCCCACAATAAAATCCATGGAGATCTGCTCCCATTTCCACTCCGGAATAGGCAGTGGCTGTAATGTTCCGGCCTGCCTCTGGTGTTCTGCTTTCACCCGTTGACAAACTAAGCAGGTTTCGACATATTTGGCGACCTCTCTCTTCATGTTTGACCACCAGAAGTGTTGCTTCAAATCCCGGTACATCTTGGTACTTCCTGGGTGCACAGAATAAGCTGAAGAATGCGCCCCAGCCAATATTTCCTTCTTTAGCTCCTCATCGTTAGGCACGTACCACCTATGCCTGAACTTTAGAATGCCATCCTCTGATAAATGGAAATCCGACGAATCTTCGGATGTTAAGCCCAACCGAAACTCCTCGCACTCCATATCTTTTTGCTGAGCTTCACGTATTTTATCCAGAATAGTCGGCCTGAGAGAAATGTTGGTGAGCATATTGGACAACTCTGCCACTATCTCCATATCAAACCTCTCAATCTCAGACCGCAATGTAACCGACATCGCTGCAAGTGAAGGCTGACTCGCAGAAGGCATTCGGCTTAAAGTATCAACGACCTTGTTCGACTTTCCTGGATGGTACTTGATATCGAAATCGTAGTCTTTCACGAACTCCAGCCACCTTTTTTGTCTCACAGAAGTTCCTTCTGTGTAAATAAGCACTTCAAGTTTTTGTGGTCAGAAAATATCTCGCACTGCTGCCCATATAAATAATGTCTCCAAATCTTCAGTGCGAAGACCACGGCTGCTAACTCCAGATCATGCGTAGGATAATTTTGCTCGTACGAATTCAGCTGTCTAGAAGCATAAGCAATCACCCTACCCTTCTGCATAAGCACGCATTCGAGCCCAACTCCGGACGCATCGCAATATATACTGAATTTATCACCTTCAACAGGCAACGTCCACACTGGAGCTGTAGTCAATCTCTGCTTTAACTCCATAAAACTATCGTCACAAGCAGCCGACCATATAAATTTCTCATTCTTTCGAGTCAAACGAGAGAGAGGAACTGCAATCTTCGAAAAACCCTCTATAAACTTCCGATAATAACCAGCCAATCCGAGAAATCTACGTACTTCACTCACGTTCTTAGGCTGCCAATCTCTGACCACCTGTATCTTGCTCGGATTTGCAGAAATTCCTTCTTCTGATATGATGTGGCCAAGAAAACTGACCATATCTAGCCAAAACTCACATTTAGAGAACTTCGGATAAAGCTGGTGTCGTTGCAAAATTCCTAGAACAATTCGCAATTGCTCTTCATGCTCTTCCTTTGTCTTAGAATAAATCAGAATATCGTCGATGAAAACTACAACGAACTTGTCTAGATACTCCTTGAAGACTTGGTTCATCAAATCCATAAATGCTGCAGGGGCATTAGTAAGTCCAAAAGACATGACTAGGAACTCATAATGCCCGTACCTCGTTTGGAATGCCGTTTTCTGAATATCTTCCTTCCGGACCTTCAACAGATAGTAACCCGAGCGTAGGTCAATCCTTGAAAATACTCGGGCACCCTATAGTTGATCAAACAAATCATCGATTCGTGGCAGTGGATACTTATTCTTCACTGTAAGCTTATTCAGCTCTCTGTAATCCACACACATCTTGAGGGTCCCGTCTTTCTTCTTGACGAATAGAACGGGCGCACCCCAAGATGAAACACTAGGTCGTTTCAACCCCTTGTCTAGCAACTTCTCCAACTGAGATTTCAACTCTTTCAACTCAGCAGGCGCCAATCTATACGCATTCTTCGACACTGGTGCCGAACTAGGATAAACATCAATCACAAATTCAATCTCCCGGTCTGGTGGTAAACCAGGTAGATCATCAAGGAAGATCTCAGAGAATTCTCTGACTATAGGAATGTCACTCGGCTTTACTTTGCTGAGCAACTGAGTATCAAGTACTGTGGCCAAATAAATAGAGCACTCACCTTTAAACTACTCGTTGACCTTCATGGAATAAGAGATAGTCGATCCACTCAATCGGTTCATCGCCTGATAAGAAAACTCGGCTTTACCCAGGGGTCGAAAGGTCACAATCCCGGATTGACAATCGATGGTGGCAAAGTGCTGTGAAAGCCAGTCCATCCCTAAGATAAGTACCGCTCTATGCTCAGAACTATCAGACAAGCATAAAGGGTAGCATCCCCCACTGAGACGACATTGCCCTGGAGAATACGATCCGACTGCATATGTTCTCCTGAAGGCAGCATCAGTCTATACTCGACCTCTGCTAACTCAGACGCTAACCCCAATCTAGCCATGCAAGCAGTTGAAATAAAGGAATGCGTAGCTCCAGTGTCTATCAATGAAAATACCGCTACACCCATAATCAAAATGTTACCTGCTATCACGGAAGGCTGAGCCTCATCATCGATATCGTCAGGCTCGATAAACTCAAAGATCCTCGGCATAACCCTCCTCTGGTCTCCGCCCAACTGATCTCGGCCCGCTTTGCTCAATCTCTGACAAAATGGCCGACTTCACCACATCTGTAACATTTGTTAGTGCCAACTCAGCACTCTCCACTGTGCTCTCGCTGACATATAGGGCACCAAGGTATCTGTGGAGTCCTTTGTACTTGTTTACCCTTGCTTCGATCATTGCGTCCCTCTAAAGGTCTCTTCACACCCCTTTGTTGCTGCGGGGGCTGTTGTACTCTAGGCTGCCATCCTCGGTTCTGTGACTGAGGACGGATCTCACGGAAGAAGCTTTTAGCTGGCTCCCTCGGTCTAACACAAGTTGCTCTGGCAGCTTCAAAGTCCAGGGCTCTAGCTGCAATATCAGAATAGGGCACGTCTATAATACCTGACACAACAATGTTCATCCGGATCTCCAGATTCAGCCCCTCCATAAACTGATGCACTTTGTCTTCATTGTCGCTGACGAGACGCGGTGCAAAACGTGACAGTGCCTCAAATTTCCGAATATATTCAGCAACTGAACCTGTCTGTTTCAGCTGCATAAACTCATTTCTCTTAGCCACCCTCACCATGCGGCTGAAATACTTGTCAAAGAACACGGTCTTGAACCGTTCCCAGGTCATAATCGATACATCTGTCGTCGACTTGATCGAATCCCACCAGAAACGGGCATCTAATACCAAGTGGAAGGTGACGTAGGCCACCTTGCTCCCGTTCCCTACCTCTGTATATCCTAGCATATCCTCCATCACCCTGATCCATTCCTCAGCAACTGTTGGATCCGATGATCGGCCGTCAAATACTGGAGGCCGTAGGCTTTGAAACTTCTGCATGCCCTGATTGTTAGGAACCACCAATTCTTGGGCCCTCTGATTCTCTCAGTTCACCCAGCTCTCAATCTTTTGTGCCTGTCGGTCCATGTGTTGAGACTGATGGTCCAACAATTCTGTAAGTCTGTCTAAGGCGTCGTCTTTAGGATCTTTTCTTCGAACCATTTTGTATAAAGCCTATAAAAGTTAAACAGATAATCCTAAGAAACAAAACAAAGAAATAAAATAGAACGTACTTACAGTTGAAGAAGGACATTCACGTAGTGGCATGCGCAGTCGAGCAGTCTACAGAATCGTTTTTAAAACTCGGGGGCTCTGATACTATAACTGTAGCGACCCTTACACTATTCCTAATTTTTCCGTATTATATATATTTTTTTCCTAAAACATTTGAACGGAATCTGAATTGAAATCTATTTTGAAAACCATTACTTTAAAACAATGGAATAAAAATAATTTAAAAATAATAATTAAAGAAATCGGCCAACAGCAGGGCAAAATGGGGAATTCCCCTTGAAAATAAAGGGGCGATCGATCGCCAGTCAGAAAAGGGAGGGGCGATCATGATCGCCCCTCGCTGTGGTGAACGATCGCCTAGCGATCGTTCACCAGGCGATCGATCGCCCCACTTGGGGCGATCGATCGCCACACGCTCTGGAAAAATTCCAGAACGTGGCGATCCACTTGGTGACTGATCGCCTCACTTGGCGATTGGTCGCCAAGCGCTCTGCTCCCATTTTTTTCTTTTTTCTTCTGCTTTCATTCTTTTCATTCTTTTCCCTGTATATTCCTACAACCATTAACACATCTTAACCAATTTTCTAACACGATTTCAACGTACACCACAATATACTCATACACCTCCATAATCCTCGCTCAGAACCGACTCTATACGTATTTTTAAAATGTGGTAAAACTTTATGAAAACAAACTGCGTCGATATGTTTAAAAACTGAACATATCCCTATTACCAAACATTTACAAAACAGGTTTACCAAAACGTTTAAAAACTCAAAACATAAACCTATCCACTATCCAGAACCAAACATCCTAAAATGTTTCTAACTACACAATAATCCACAACCAACCCAATTCGCCCCAAAACCCTCAAAATACGTAACCGTTACCCCCACGGGTCAAAACACGCGTCGACTGCCCATGGACACCACCGTAGCCGTTCTTCTTCAACCATCCTGTACATCGGGTGGAGGAACGTCGTCCTCACCTGCTTCGATATCATCTACACCATACAGACACACTATGAGCTAAAGTCTCAGTAAGATTCGTAAATGCAATGCATGCTGTGCATATGAGTTTCATAAATCATGCAACATTTTCATTTCATTACGTCGCAGACAGAATGTCACCGAGGTCTCAACCTATTAGATGAAGAGGACACATCTCGCGGTTGGACTGCCCTCTTCACCTAACCAGGGGGGGAGGTACACGCTCACATCCGTAAACAGCCGTGCCTGAGCCCCACCTCGCGTAACCAGATAACAGATTACATAATTTCATTTCGTTTATTAGTTTCATTTTCTTAAACACGTGCAGAAATCTGTTTTCATGCTATTTTGAAATACGTGATGCATGAACAGTTATAGACATAAACTAAACAAACATATTAAGTACCATCAAAACAATAAAAGCCATCAAAAGCATATCCTATAAAAGAACTAATCCTAACTACCTAACCTAAACATTTAACAAACGATTCTCCAAAGATCCTCGACACGACATCGACGTACGGTGTAGGCCTCTTGGCCAAGTAAGTCACGAGAACTTACCTCGTGCGCGCTGAACTTCGAGCTCCGTCCACGAGCGTTGTTCATCTGAGGCAAAACACAACAGTTGTCGTTAAAACGAGATTTAAACCGTTAAACGTCCAAATTTAACCAAACCTTAACTAAGGAAATTTTCCTAAAATTCTAACTTAACTCTTTGAGATATTTTATCGAGAAATTCATGCTTTTGAACTTCTAAACTCCATTGACGAAAATTTTCCAAACCTCAAATATCCGATTTTCAACCTAAACGCCGTATACACTCTAGATTTCGTCCAATAACGTTTAATACGTTCGATATACTCACCAATAAAACAAACCTATGAATTTCAAACCCTAATTCGCATTTTTCACAAAACCCTAAACAAAATCCTAACCGTTAAACGTTCTGAAAACTACGAATAATCTTTCTAAAACCATAGAACCTCACCTAGAATCGAGTTTGGGGAAGAAAATGTGAAGAACGGAGGAGGATCGTCGTTGAAAGGAAGAGAGTCTCCGCGAGAGGAGAGGAATCGCAGGGAAGAAGAAAATTGCGTGGAGAAGAAGAAGAAGCCAAGTGTTTTTAATTAAATTTTGGCTTTGTAAATTACCATTTTGCCCGTCCTTAGATTTTCTATTTGTTTCGTCCTTCGTTTCGTTAATTAGCTAAGGATTCGGCTTCTCCAAAATTCCTTAATTCACCAATAAATCCAACTTATTATTAGGGTTCTATAAAAACTGTCCGTTCATAAATCGGACCTCGTTTACTATTTTTACCAAAGTATCCTTTATATTACGCTAAACGTAATTCTCGTAAAATTAGCGTTAAACTCCTAAAATTTCTGAAATTTCTTAAAATCCTTATAAATCACTAGGATCATAATAACGCTATATATATATATATATATATATATATATATATATATATATATATATATATATATATATATATATATATATATATATATATATATATATATATATATATATATATATATATATATATATATATATATATATATATATATATATATATATATATATATATATATATATATATATATATATATATATATATATATATATATATATATATATATATATATATATATATATATATATATATATATATATATATATATATATATATATATATATATATATATATATATATATATATATATATATATATATATATATATATATATATATATATATATATATATATATATATATATATATATATATATATATATATATATATATATATATATATATATATATATATATATATATATATATATATATATATATATATATATATATATATATATATATATATATATATATATATATATATATATATATATATATATATATATATATATATATATATATATATATATATATATATATATATATATATATATATATATATATATATATATATATATATATATATATATATATATATATATATATATATATATATATATATATATATATATATATATATATATATATATATATATATATATATATATATATATATATATATATATATATATATATATATATATATATATATATATATATATATATATATATATATATATATATATATATATATATATATATATATATATATATATATATATATATATATATATATATATATATATATATATATATATATATATATATATATATATATATATATATATATATATATATATATATATATATATATATATATATATATATATATATATATATATATATATATATATATATATATATATATATATATATATATATATATATATATATATATATATATATATATATATATATATATATATATATATATATATATATATATATATATATATATATACACATATGGATATATCGGAGCTGCAAACTAAACTCGAGTATAAGTTTGTTGGCCTTAACCTTAGTCACTACCACAATCATCCGAGTCTACAATTCTCTAGTAATGCTCCTGTATAACTTCTTCGTCAACAGTACCCCAATTGTACTCTTCCTTGGACTTTTCACGGGTCTTAATAACTATTTCCAGGTGAGCTTCTCAACTAGAATTTCCATTCTTTATATTTCGCAAGGTATCCCATCAATAATATCCTACGTCACATACTTCCTCAGGTAACTCACCAACCTCGATCCCTGTTTCGATGCGATTCTCAAGACTTAACTCTTTCCATTGCTATTTTTCGCCAACTATTTCCCCAAAAATACATTCAAGGCCTCAACAGGTTTAACTGAGAGTTTAAGTTGCTACTATCTTAAGACCAATACTCACTTGTAAATTAGATCCTATAAATCTCACATTTCATTCTAAGTCGCGTTAAGGAGTTCATTCGTTATGTTCTAACCGAAACGTTTATACTATCTACAATGTGCTTATTCGTCTAACTTAACTCCCCGTTAACCTTGAGCACAGTCAAGTCCCTAAGTCTCGTTATGGATTTGTTCTAAGCTATTCCTTCTAACTTTGAGTTATCTATGTATCCATTGGGCTCGACTTGTCAAATACGAGTCAAACCGCTGAAAATCATCATTTTACTTAAGTTTACTTAAATGGTTTCTATGAAAATCGTCCTTCTCTTTATTCTAGCTTCAAATCTTAATCTCTCATTGAATCCAACAATCTCCTTCACCTATCCCTAATATTGCACGAGGATTACCTTGATGTTAATGAATGACCTTACCCTTTTTCGTTCCTCCTAGTCGGCTCTGAATATTCTACTTTGTTCCCTTGCAACGATTTATCCCACGATCTTCTTGTTAGCAAACTTGTTGTAGATAAGTTTACGCCCGTGATTCCAATCTCCTCTAACCCCAAATCTTACTCTTCTATTTTCCTCGTACATTGATGTTCCTACTTCCTTCTCGGAGGTAAGCCTCAAACCGTATCAACCATAACCTGACTCTAGTTAAATCACCATTCCCTCTACGGTCATACTAGTTACTTTAAACCTCGAAACACGACATCTGATTCAGAGTGCTAAACTTTTCTTTCAAGTAGTTATCACGTTCGAGTTCTTAAGTCCTTCTTAGTTCTTAGGCTCTTTGGTTCTTTATTTCATAACCTCCACTCAACACTACCTCTACTACTCACCAATTACTCTTAACTTTACTATGTCTCCCCCCTATAGTAAGTCAGTCGAAATCTTTTTCACGAATTAACAACCGTCCTCAATTGACTAGTCCTTTCATACAATACTTAAGGTCGGTCAAACTTCGTATCTCGAGTAGTACCTTTTGTATAACTTTAACCCTTTATTGTCTCTAATTTCGTTAATCTTCCAACCCCGAGTAAATACCCTTATCTTCTTCATCGATGTGGGTCAATATGAACACCCCTACGTAATCGCGTCTTCAACTTTGAGTCGTTCTATCATCCCTTCAACAATCTACTTAAGCTAACTTTTGAGTGACACCTAGTCTAGGTACTCCCAATTTCTCGTGGATCTAAGTTATTTAAATTCCTACTATATTTTCTTATCTACTTGTACGTACTAACGCTATCTTGACAATCTAGAACATTCTCTAGCAAGTCTTACTTCTAAACTCCAAATTTCTCGTCTATTGATTTCATTCTAAATTCTAGGCGTGTGTTAATTAGGGTCTAGTTCCCATTTATTTAAACCTCACATTTTATAAGTTGTACCTCTGTTACGAAAATTGAATTTTAAGCGCTCAATTCTCATGGTTACATCGGGTCATGGGCTTTAACGCATAACTCTATGCTTCTTTTATTCGAAGTCTACTTCATCCCCTCTCTATTCTTAAGCTTATTTCAACTTATTACCCAATTATCATCTCTAAACTTTTAACTCTATACTATATCTCTACTCTAATATCCTTCACTCTATTAACTGTCGAAATAAAACTATACCTGAAACAGCTGAAGGTTGGGCAGTTTCCTCTTCTCCAGTCAGGGCAAGCATCTTCGGTGCAACATTTTCCTGATCCCCGCCCGATTGGTCTCTGCCTGGCTTCGAGCAATCTTTGACATAGTGGCTAACCTCTCCACATCGAAAGCACTTACCTGTGCCTAATCTACACTTGCCACAGTGTTCCTTCTGGCATTTAGGACACAGGGGTCCCCGAGAAGTTTCTCGTACGCGCTTTCGTCAACTTGATTTGATTTCTTCCTTGCCCACCCTCTTCATGCCGCGATTATTGGGAGCGACTAGTCCTTCGATCCTAGGGTTTTCTCGGTTCGTCAACATCCCCAGCTGACGAGATTGCTTATCTATAAGCTGCGCTTGTCGGTCAATGAGTTGGAATTGTTGGGCAATGACACCCCTCAATAGGTCTATGGTGTCGTCCCTAGCATCTCTACCTCGAGCCATTTTATGGTTCCTATAAAATCAAACAAATAATCCTAAGAAAATTAAAATCAATTAAACTTATAAACATACTTACAGTTGAGGAAGGATGTCCGCGTAGTGGCTGTGCAGTCGAGCAGTCTACAGAACCGATTTTAAAACCCGGGGGCTCTGATACCATAACTGTAGCAACCCTTACACTATTCCTAATTTTTATCGTATTTATATTTTTTTATCATCATACCCTTTTACTATCCTTGTAAACCTCGTGACTTTTGAGCGGAATTTAAATCAGAAACTAAACTGTTAAAACGTGCGAATCAATTTTTAAAACACTTAAACAAAACTTAAAATAATTGAAATAAAACAATTAAAAGCAATTAAATCCATCGGCCAACAATCAAGGGACAGAAGGGACTTTTGTCCTGAAATCAACAAGGGCGATCGATCGCCATCACCAAAAATGGGAGGGGCGAATGATCGCCCCTCACTGTGGTGAACGATCGCCTCGCGATCGTTCACCTGGCGATCGATCGCCACGCTCCCTGGATTTTTCCAGGGAGTAGCGATCCTTTGTGGCGATCGATCCCTTCCTCAGGTGATCGATCACCAAGTCCACTGGAAATTTATTTTCCAGCGAACTTGCACAGCTTCCCCCCCCCCCCCCCCCCCCGCCCTCTTTCATTTCCTTCTTTCTTCCTACATACCACATACTCTTCGTTTCATTTACTCTATACAACCTCAACATTTCATACACCCCAACATTCTTCATAATTTCCTAACGCCAACCATACCTACTCAAGACGTCTTTAACACGAAATACATTTTCATGAAAACGAACTGCGTAGATCCGTTTAAAAACTAAACAATTCCTCCTGTTTTTAAACCACTAACCATTCCAACGAAAACTATCCAAAAGCAATTTATAAAAACCGGTTTCCAAAACGTTTAAAAAATCTCTGAACATAAACCCTAGCAAC
>CM039516.1:39204700-39278184 GCA_022432975.1 Begonia masoniana
CAAAAAGTTTTTTTTATGATGGAAGTGACAAGTTACAAGTTTTTGTTTTGGAGGAAAAGTCTTTCACCACCGAACGAAGCGGAAGATCTCTCTTGAAACATTGTGGGATCATAGTTGCGCTTCTCAAAAGAGAAATTTTCAAGAAACAATAATATTGTGTTAGGAATATTATTAAGAGGGGAATATTTTAGTTATCTAATAGTTGCAGGGGTAAAGGGAGTATTAAACTTATAATTCAGTTAAGATTTTGTTATTTTGTGGGTTATATAAGGGAAGGAGGTGAGTGACCAGAGGGAGAAAAAAATTGGGAAATAGTGGGAGAGTGCAGAGACTCTACAATTCCTCTGCAAGGGAGAGAGTGGATGCTCTATAATTCCTCCACATTAATGGGTGTGTGGTCCGATTGGGGGTGTACTGTTGTAATTGTTTTTCTTGAATTGCAATATATCTTTGTGGTTTGTTTGTTAAGCACAGAGACCCTAACAATGGTATCAAAGCAACGTGACCTGGGGAAGAAGCAGAACTCAGCTGAGGCAGGAAGGGAGAATTCAGGCGTGAGCATCGAACAAATTGGCTCACAGTGAATGGAGGCAGGCGATGGATTCCATCAAAGAAAATCTCGATCTGCTGCTATAGATGAAGCGAATGATGGCGATGATCAAGGTGAAGCTAGACTTACTAGCAGAAGCCTGGAATGCAGCACCTTCGAGGCAGAGGAGCACCAGAAATCAGAAACTCGGCGACGAACAGAGCTGTCAAGGGGAGCTGGAGCGAGCGGACAATCGGCGACCCAGCCCAGCGACCCTAGTGGTCACTCAGCTAGCCCTGGTCTGCAGCCTTCCCGCAAGCCCAGCGCGGTCAACGTCTTCGTCTTTAGTTGCGTACACATCGCTACCATCGGTGAAATCCACCTTCGTTAGCCCACCATTCCGCTCGGCGTCAGCGTTTCGCTGGTTACCAGCAGAGTTTTTGTTGAAGAGAGAGAGACAAGGAGCAGAGGAGAGCCAAGGAAAGTCGGCCCACGAATCTGGCAAGGAGAAGGAGCAGCAAGAAGAAGCAGCGCAGAGGGAAGAAGAAAAATGGGCCCTTCTTCAGCCAACCGGGCCCGAGCCTGGTGTTGGGAAAAAGGGCTCTCTGCAATGGATTTGGCAGCCCAATCTTCTCTGCAGTGGACAACAGCCCATAGTCCAGCAAGCCCAATCCATTCAATCCATCAGTGAACCCTAGTCAAATTTTGTCTATTTCCAGCCATCTCTAATGGAAAAATTTTTTTAATTCCACCTTGAAGACAAAGTGAAACTTTAGGCTGCCGGTATTGTTAAGAATATTATTAAGAGGGGTAATATTTTAGTTATCTAATAGTTGTAGATGTAAAGAGGGTATTAGACTTATAATTCAGTTAGGATTTTGTTATTTTGTGGGTTATATAAGGGGAAGAAGGTGAGTGAGCAGAGGGAGGAAAAGATTGGAAAATAGTGGGAGAGTGCAGAGGCTTTACAATTCCTCTGCAATGGAGAGAGTGAAGGCTCTATAATTGTGATGACCCAAATGTGCACGTATAGGTACGACTGCGGGGCAAACCTCGGGACCTAAACCGAGTGTAGGCGAATCCCGGACTCGAGTATAGGCAAATCCCGGGTCGTAAAAAGGGGGTCGTCACAATCCCACATCGCTTGGGGAAGTATGTGGAAATGAAGCATATGTAAAGAGACCCTCCCAAAATAGCAAGACGCGTTTTTGAGCACAATTGGCAACGGATCCCATAAGAACTCCGAAGTTAAAAGTGCTTCGGCGAGAGCAATTTCAGGTTGAGTGACCTTCTGGGAAGTTCTCGCCAAACAAAGCCGTGAGGGGAGGATATTGGGTTACGGCCCAATCTCCAGAGCGGACAATATCTTGCTGGAAAAAGAGGTCGTTATAAATGGTGTCAGAGCCTGTACCCAACCGGAAATGTGGCCAACAAGGACGTTGGGCCCCCGAGGGGGGATGATTGTGATGACCCAAATGTGCACGTATGGGTACGACTGCGGGGCAAACCTCGGGTTGCGGGGCAAACCTCGGGACCTAAGCCGAGTGTAAGCGAATCCCAGACTCGAGTATAGGCGAATCCCGGGTCGTAAAAAGGGGGTCGTCACAATCCCACATCGCTTGGGGAAGTATGTGGAAATAAAGAGACCCTCCCAAAATAGCAAGACGTGTTTTGGAGCACAATTGGCAACGGATCCCATAAGAACTCCAAAGTTAAAAGTGCTTCGGCGAGAGCAATTCCAGGTTGGGTGACCTTCCAGGAAGTTCTCGCCAAACAAAGTCGTGAGGAGAGGATATTGGGTTACGACCCAATCCCCAGAGCGGACAATATCTTGCTGGGAAAAGGGGTCGTTACAATAATTCATCAACATTAGTGGGTGTGTGGTCCGATTGGGGATGTACTGCTGTAATTGTTTTTCTTGAATTGCAATATATCTTTGTGGTTTGTTTGTTAAGCACATAGACCCTAACATAATGTTGTGAAACAAATACAAACAATGAAGTCACTAGGAAGGACTCGACATTGTAACAAGTGAATCTGCAGAAAATTGTGGTGAAGTTTTCAATATTTCTACACAAGTTTCTAATGCTACATGGGATAATTGACTCTTTTGCTACATGTCATATGACATTTGATTCTAGACATGCATTCCATTTTAAACCATAATATAAAAATTTGTTTCTATTACCATCCTCATAGTACTTGGAACTTAGCATTTGTTTTTGGTAATTCCTTATTTAGATTATAATCATTTGTGTTTCTCAAATAACCACTGCTTTATTTAGTGTTATAATATTTGGACTTGATTTTTTTGTGGTAGGACAGGAAAGCTGCATTATTTAAACTTAATTACGTAAAGTTCGAATAAGTTACGTCAAGTTTTATCAGTGAATAACTCTAAAGCAGAGAAGAAGAAATCTTCAATCTACTTATGGCATCGACATCTAGGGCATACATTCTAAAGTGCAGAGTTCTTCTAAAATTCCAACTTTAGGTGGATCACGTTGATTCGTCACTTTTATGATGATTGCACCTGGATGACTTGGTTGTGGTTAATGAAGTCCAAAAAGTGAATGTGAACCTGTAATTTCAGAAATTTCATAATTTGAACTTCAGTAATATTTGGAGGCACATGAAATTATTAATCCAACTACTTGTTCCAATACGCCATAACAAAATGGGCCGTGAACGAAAGATTGATATTTTACTCGAAGTTGTTCATGCATTATTAATTGAAGCTCATTTGAAATAATGCTATTGGGGAGAAACATTTATTTCTGCAACATATTTAATTAACGGATAACCTCAAACTCTCTTTAATTACAAGCTCTCACTGATTCTTTGGCTGCCCCATCAATACCAAATTAAATCTTCATATGCACTAACAAAATAAGTTTAGGGAGAGTATCAAATAGAAATTCAAGCTTTAGTTTAAAACATGGTAGTTGGAGATTATGAAATCTCAGAGAAAAGTGATGACAACTGTAATATTTGCAAATTTTTGTATTTTTTAAAAGAAATTCCGAGTAATTTTTTTGCTTTTTTCGAAATTAACTTGAATGGTTGTCATTCTTTGCCATTTGGTCACATGTATTTTCTTCGATCAATTGGTCAAAGCAGACTTTGGAATTACTACGGGATAGAATTTCCAAATTCTGTGCTTAGCAAGTCATTATGCTTTCGTTTTACGAAATCTAGCTATTTTGTCTTGCTCGGGTGGATCGTATTCTTTTGAAATTCTGTTTTCGTGTTTCGATTTATTCGTCCGTTTCTACGTCGCTCATTCAGATAGTTCTTGATCGGGTCCAAGATGTTCGATTGAGCCTTTGAAATTCTCCTCATTTTGTTATATGCCCATCGTATTAGGGGTGAGCAGGACCGGACCGCCTCCCAAGAACCGGACCGGACCAATGGTTTCGGTCCGGTTTCGGTCGGTCCTCTCGGTTTCTTGGTCCGGGACCGGTCCTCCCAGATGAATTCCCATCTGGTTTGGTCCGGTCTTCGGTCCGGGTACTAAAATCCCGATCCTGGACCGTGGAACCGAACCCTTCCTAGTTCCTTTTACATTTTTACGTTTTTAATTTAATTGTCGGTTAAGGAACCAAATTGTCCAACATTAAAACTAGTTTCTGTTAAGTTCATTGTTAACAAGAACATCCTTATAATTTTGAACAGTTGAATCGAGTTTTTATGTTAAATAGTTGGATTTCATTTGGATATTGAATTTATTTTATCTTGTTAGATTTTATTTTAATCATAGTTAGTTTGATTGAATTTCTTAGATTTAATTTTAAACATAGATAGTTGACTTAATATATATTACTTTTAATATATTTAAACATAGATAATTATTATGTTAATTATATTGAAAAAAAAATTTGTATGCAATATTGAAATTTTTTATTTTTTAAATAAAAAAATAAAATTCAGCATTATAATGGGAGAAACTTGGACCGGACTGGGACCGGACCGAAACTTTTGATCTGGTCTGGTCTGGTCCTGATCTCTTGTCGGGCCGGTTCTGGGCTTGGGGATAAAAATCCCAAATCCCACGGTCCGGTCCGATACAGTCTCGAAATCGGACCGGACCGGACCATGCTCACCCCTACATCGTATTCTAATAATATTATTATTATTTTTCACTATTAATTATTATTATTTTTTTCTTTTTCTCTTCCCAAGGGGCTTTCCCTTGCCTCCCCGCTTTTCTTTTCTTCATTTTCCCAGTACTTCCACCATGAATCGATTGTTCACAGTTCAAGGTAAGGTCTTTTGTCAATTTTGGTTGGATCGTTAATGAGAACGGAGTCATTAAAACTTGTCGCTATAAAGTTTTGTCGAAACTTCAAAAGCTTGCCGGCCATGATTCCAACCTTCGAACTTGGCATTTGACCCCTCTTTAGAAAGCTCTTGTCGAGGAGAATCATTTAGACGTGAGGATCTTCGAAATGATGGCGAAAAGTGGTTGTCAGAGCCTCGCAGGAAAATTGCGTCCCGTCGCTTTAAATGCATTTTTCGGCCAATCTAAGTGTCGCCTTGGAAAACCAATGCCACCATTGGACTTAGGAACTTGAAATATATAAAACCCGTCTGGTTTTGTTCCCATCTGAATTCGTTCGCTGTTGCTCGAAAAAGTCACTGTCTTTGGAAAGTCATCGTCGCCGGTTAGTTGACGTCGCACTAACGTCCCCATGACATGGCATTGACCTACTGACTCGTCTTTTATTGATGACGTGGCAGGTGAGATGTTTTTGCCGGCCTTTTTGAACCGGTAAACGATGTCAAAAGTTTAAGGGTAATTATCAATTTGAATCCTGTACTATACATTTTTTTTTTAATTCGCTCCCTGTACTAAAAAAAACCAGCAAACCGAACCCTGTACTTTGATTTTGTTATTAAATTTGACCTTCTATCAACAATTTCATTAAACTCTCATTTAAAAAATTACCAAACGATCTTGGATCCAGTTGAAACTTTTACCACATGTTCACTACTTAATGAGAAGATAATATGAAAAAATTCGTTATTTTTTAACACATGTACGATTTATTGTAATTTTATTTTAGTATTTTATAAAAATATTATAATAAATCATACAAATTTTAGAAAATCATGAAAATGTTTTTATTATCTACCCATGATAGGTTTAATAAGTGGAAAATGTTTCAAATAAATCAAATATTTTTTGATATTTTTTTAAATTAATCTCAGTTTCTTCTTTATTTTTTAAATTAATTTTCATAAAACTACCAAATGATATTTGATTTATTTGAAAAAATTTTCACATGTTCAACCTATCATGGGTAGATAATAGAAAAATGTTCGTGATTTTCAAAATTTTTTGTAATTTATTATAATATTTTTATAAAATACTAAAATAAAATTACAATAAATCGTACATGTGTTAAAAAATAACAAACATTTTCAGATTATCTTCTCATTAAGTAGAAAATATGTGGTAAAAATTTCAACTAAATCCAAGATCGTTTGGTAATTTTTTAAATGAGGGTTTAATAATATTATTGATAGAATGTCAAAACTGATAACAGAATCAAAGTACAGGGTTCGGTTTACCGGTTTTTTAGTACATGGGGCGAATTGAAAAAAAGTGTATAGTACAGGGTTCAAATTAATAATTACCCAAAATTTAACGAACCCTATTTTTAGACTCGCGTTATCAAACACAATGGGGGCCTCAGTTCTTTGAAATTCTATTCCAATCGTTTTGCACATAAGTGGAGGTGATGCCATCAACTTTATTATTAATTGTTTGAGTTAAAAACTACCAAATTAAGTTGGTTGGTGTTGTTACTAGATAGATTCAAGATTTATACAAAAACTAAGAAGTTTTGAAGGTCAAACGTGCATATTGAAACCTCAAGTTTTGTCTTTGTCACACAAGTGAATTAACTATTTGTTAGGTCAATTGTTATTTGTTCCTAGTTGGGGTTCTTAGTCTCGAGTTAGAGCCCATATTATATCCCTAATGTTTAGATTAGAATTTTGATGGCGGTTCAAATTCTAGGTTGCGAAGTTTGGTGTCTGTTCCTGGTAGCGCCTTTCGGCTAGTTAGTAAGATTGTGATCGTCATTGAGGTAAGTATTTTATCTTTTTGCATTGAATTTTATCAAAACCGACTCATGAGCCCTCAGTGAGCTAGTTATAAAACATGCCACATACCTAGGTGGCTTTACGTCAAAAAATAAACCTTACCGTTTTCCACAGAAAAAGTCTTTATTGAAAAAGGAAGGTCACCCAAGGACCCCTACGGCACAAGCCACAGAAAGATGATGATCTGAAGACCAACAATATCTCATGAGACCGAAGGAAACTGTGATAGCAATCCTAATATCTAGCTTGTCACCCGAGTGACTGGCGACTGACAATCAGCCATGACATCACCTGCACAATCAACACTCTAATTAGGTTTAGGGATTCGAAACCCAATGAGTGCTTTATCACCGCCCTATTGCCATTTTCTGTACGTGCAAAAAATACAACCTTCACACAGTAAAAGGTGTAACAGGATAGTCTCGTGATACTTTGATGCCAAAATTACCCAAAGCATCGAGAGAATTCATTCCCTCAACGTGTCATAGCAAAATCATAATCATATATATGCTGAAAATAAACGTGAGAAAATCATACGTACATATATGTATAAATGTAACGTCCCATTTTTCCTCTCCTTAATATTCTCATAAAATTTTTCATTTTTCATTTTTCATTTCATTGACTTATTCCTTTCCTCAAGCGACATCGTTTAAGAACCTTAACCCTTTATAGCGGAAGACAAATCTGTGTGTGGGAACCTTATATAAAACTAAACTTAATTTCAAGTGCTAAAAACAGTAAAACAGGGGTTTCGATCGACACCCATAACCGTCGGTTGACACCTCAGACACCCCGGAATATCGGTCGACACCTCATTAAGCGTAAATTGCCTCAGTTTTCTAAGTGTATAGTGACTGGTCGACACCCACTGCAGGGTCGACACCTGATTGGTCTCGGGTCATAGTAGCGTTGAAATCCGGTTGACACTCGAAAGTCTCGGTCGACACTTCATTAGGCATAACACCCTCAAGGGTCGATGCCAACACACTGTGGTCGACACCCCCAACCGAATTATACTCAAATCGATCGACACTTCTGAATACCGGTCGACACGTCTAAGGCAAAATGCCATCCCTCTACACCTAACACTTCACATCTTGCCCACACTTATCCACTTTTACATAGTCATCCTCAATTCACCTTGTTTCTACCCTACCCATCTAATAACCTTAATCACATCATGAACCACACCTAGGCTCCAATTTGACCTTCTTTACAAAAACGGGCAGTATAACCCTATACTTACTTCTAGCCAGAATTTACCTAATCCACCACCATCCAGAAATTTCATAATCATATAACTATTTAACATCATTCAAATTACCTTACAAGTTTTCTAATTAAATCCTATACGTCTATCATGTCTCAAAATGTCTACACATACTCCAAAATACCTATACATTCATTCCCCAAGGGTCAAAATCGCATTGACTGCACAGCTCACTCCCACGGGCATCCTTCTTCATTCTATTCGTTCATCTTGTAGGGGAACATCTTCCTCACCTTCTTCGAGTTCAAAAACACCATAGAGACGCCTATGAGATAAAACTCAGTAAGCCTACGTAAATGACAATGCGTGAACATGTATATGTACTTTTATGAATTCAGTCCATTCATTCCATTTTCAGTCCGTGTCAGTCTTTGGTTATCGGAGCATATCACTCGGCAGGTGGATAGGACACATCAAGCGATTAGATAACCCACATCATCTGAGGGAGGAAAATCCGCTCACTACGGAACGCCAGGTCTGAACCTCACCCCGATAACCACCATGGGGGTTGTTTACATGATACTTTCATTTCTTACATTTCCTTTTAATGAAATCAATGCATAATCTCATTTTCATGTCATTTCATAAAACAATGATGCATGGATAATTGAAATGCTTAATATAAGCATAAAGAACATGAGTACCATCAAAACAATACATAAACTTAATGTATAAAACAACTAAACCTAGGCTACCCATTCAAAAGCGTATAAACATTACATTCCACCAATTTCCTCAACAAACAAAATCGACATATAGTGTAGGCATATCGGCCACAATAAGTCACGAGAATTTACCTCGCGTCCTTAGCAAAACACGCTCGGAGTCCAAAAGCCTTTATCTCATCAATTCAAACAACCTAACCATAAATACAAGTTCACAATATAAATTTCAAGCATTAATTAAAAATCTCGGAATTACACACAATTGACTAAACTTCAATCGGTTATAACTCGCTCGATTCGTAACCATTTTAAATGATCCAAGATGTTTCGTAAACCTCATGACATCTAGTTTCATGTGGCATTATCCATTTAAGTCATAAAAATTAGAATCAAAACAGAATTGGCCAAAACCGATCTGCCAGCACCTAACTCTCCTAAATTTTCAAACAGATTTTTCATCCAATTTCAAATGGCTATAACTTTCTCAATTCTTAATGAAATCGAGTGATTCAAGTTGCTATGAACTCCTTTAAGAGTCCTTTATCCAAGGGAACAATCTATTTAACCAATAAAATCACAAGCTAGGTCATTTTATTTAGAAACCGAAAGTGCTATGTTTTTGTGCATTTTCATACTCATTTCAAAATTTCTCTTCTAATATGCATAGGTTTTCCATTCTAATTCATCCACAACCTTGGCATACTCTTAACTAAATTAAAACATCAAAACAAGGAAGAAAACTCAGCCCTAACTTTGAATTTTCGGAATTCCTAAAACTCAAGGCAAATCCATCAAAACTTTCACACAACATTGTCTTTTAGCAAGTATAAACTAAATCCAAACTTTTTCTTACTTTAAACCTTCAAATGGAGGTTGCCAGGAGTAAAAGAAAATCAACAATAGAGGAGAAATGGGCTGCGGTTTACGTAGAAGAAGAAGAAGAAGAAAATGAATTAATAGGTTTAACTTTTACTCTAATTAGATTTAACCCCCCACACCTTAGCTTAATTCAAATTTCACCCACATGTTTCCCTTTTCTTATTGTTCAACCTCCTTTTTGTTACTTTCGTCACTTACTCGTTTCTTTAAAAAATCCTATCCAAAATATACTTTACATTAAATAATGTATTTCTACAAAATATTTTATCCACAAAGTGTACGAAAGTTTCAGGTGTTACAATAAAACCAACATGCTGGCAACATGTCCTGTCATACTTTTTCAAGTGGCGACACAACAAAATAATAGTTTTCAGAGTACCTCTCTGTGTCTTCCTTCTTCAACTCTATGTATCTTTTTGTTTGAAAAGACAAACTCTCTCCACAAGCTTCCAAGAGAAGCTTCTTCTCTTTTGTTGTTTATTATTAATTTATTTGTGTCATTTGCCCATTAATTGATCCGAGCCCACACACACACACACATTAAGCCCAGATACTTACAAACTCCCCCTCCGGCTCATGTGATAGTGTAACGACCCAAAACTAAGCCGAGACAGAATACATAACTTCATGACTTGTTTATATCTTTACACGTGAAAACTAAGGATATATCTTCTTTTTTTTTAAAAGAAAAACTCGTGGACATTCAACTCAGGCAACATAACTCAGTCATTTAAATCTTAAAACAACCACTTGTAAACTTTTTCTTTAAAAACTCGTGGACAGGTAAAAGAACAGCAAACTAAAACCTTAAATTCTCAGAACTCGACTCTTTCATATATCTGACAGCGTATTAATCCTCAGAGTTAGACGACATAAAATCGGGAACAATCTTGCTCATAAAATCAATCGACTTAATTGTCCACGGACTACTTTGGTATTTTCGTCCACTGATTGTTAATCATTAACGCTCTCTGATCAATTGGCTCCATCGTTCACAGACTACGTTCATAGACATACTTAATTTATCGTCCACATGACTACTTACTCACGGGTTGCTTAATCTTATCGTCCACGGACCAACGTCCATAGACTTACTTAAGCTTATCGTCCATAGACTTACTTAAACTTATCGTCCACAGACCACGTGACTTACTTGTTTACGGTCCACGTGACTACTTATTCACGGGTTGCTTAATCTTATCGTCCACGGACCAACGTCCATAGACTTACTTAAGCTTATCGTCCACAGACCGACGTCCATAGACTTACTTAAGCTTATCGTCCACAGACCACGTGATACCCACATGACTTCACTATCCCAACTCTGGACGACAACTTTAGACGACAACTTTGGACGACTATTTTGGACGACTGTCTTCACTTATCAAATCCTACCTCAACTATGGACGATGACTCATTCATAACTTTGGACGACTGTTTTCACTTACAAAACAGAACACACAGACAACTGATCAATCGCCCTCCCAGGCGAACGTTCGGCTAACTCTCTGGAACTAACTCTACAAGTAACCTCACATCTCAATTCACAGAAATCATCTTTTAACATAAAACTTAACATACGTAGCAGAAGACTTAAGAAAAACAGATGAATCTTTAGACTTAAAAATCTTCTTTAAACATGAAATTGTACCAGACAATCCCAGTATTCATCATCATGAGGAAACTTTATTTTACTTATACTTCAGTATCATAAACCTTACTAAAACATGTTACGAGCAACACTCCGCGGGTTAAAATCGCTTCCCAACCACATAAT
Organism: Begonia masoniana; assembly: GCA_022432975.1. NCBI lineage: Eukaryota > Viridiplantae > Streptophyta > Magnoliopsida > Cucurbitales > Begoniaceae > Begonia > Begonia masoniana. The sequence goes on from CM039516.1 coordinate 39,215,935, forward strand.
CCATGCCATGAGCATCATCCAGCAACCAAACTTAAACATCATCATCCAGTTTGAAGTCCTCACCTTCTAACTCGTCATATTACATCATAAAGTTTAAACTATAAGCCTAATGCTTAGTAAGGAGTGCAATATATAGTACTCATGAATGCATGCTTTGAAAGAAATCATAATCATGTTCTTATCTCGTACCTTATATGACATATACATATTCTTATTCATTGATTCATTGTGTGCGTGTACATGGTCCTCTCTGACAGAAATCATGGTCCAATGAATGGACAGTGACATATACATGTTCTTTTACTCATTCTTGTTCTTCTCATGTTCTTGTTCTTCTGATGTTCTTGTTCTTCTCATGTTCATGTTCTTTTCATGTTCTTTTCATGTTCTTGTTCATCATTTATATAACATGAATCAGGGAGGGTTTATGCCGAAGGGGGTAGGTAGAGTGCGTGTACATGGCCCCCTTACGGGCAGAAATCTTGATCCCTTTCTGGACAGTGACATGGCCAAACCGCCCCCAACTCTCACTTAATCATGGTTGCATACATTTCATATTCATATCCCATTCATAAGAGAAGCATGTACATAAAATTTTTCGTATTCTTGGAAGACAAATCATGATGCAGGAGCATGAATACGCTTAAATCATCAGACTATGGAAAGAATCATACTTCAGGTAACATATCATAACATTAACCCAAACATCATACCAGAACAGACAATTTCATAAACAGATTCCAGACATCAGAGATGAAACCAACCTAATACCCTTGTGATGTAGGGCCTTAATGGCCAGAAATCTTAAGACACTCACTTACCTGGCTTCCTTAGCAATCCGTGCACTTCTCTTTAGACCTTCTTCACCTAGGGCATTTCACATTACAATGTTAAAATCAATCCTAGATATTCTGAAATCAAAACCGGCTAAGTTCCTAACTAAGGTAACCTCCTAAAAATTCGGTTTATAATTATTAGGCATTCCATCAAACACCTTGAGTGCATATCTTAATTTCCAAAAGCAACAATGACATTTTAAATCCTTCAACCACCATAACTTAAACCAACATTCAGTATTTCTCAACCTGCTATCTCCAACAATCACAAATGCACCATTCGTAGTTATTAATACGAAAATCCTACGAATGCTACCATTGTTCTAACATTAGCCGATTCTAGAATCTCAAACATTAACCAAATGACTACCCTAACTCATAGATCTAATGAATGAATCATCTAAACCTTACCTAGGGTTCAATGCTCGAAGGAATGAACGAAGAATCAGCCGCTAGTGGAGGGTGAATCACCGGCTGAGAGGAGAAATGCCGAGTTGAAATTTGGAGGAGAGGGAGTCGGCTACATGAAACAGGGTGAGGGGGGTTTTGTGAGGGTTTTGTGAGGGTTTTAGACTTTTCCATTTTCTATTTATATCAATTAAAATTAACTTATTTACAATTCTTGCCATTACCTAATTTTCCTCTTAAAACAAGTAATACCCATCATCTTAAGACTTCGTAAATTTTCAAATTCTACAAGTCACCCCAAAATTATTCACGGGATAATTACTTGGCGACGTGCTGGTTGTTACATCCTTCCCTCCTTAAACAAAATTTTGTCCTCAAAATTTGCTTAGCACAGTGGTCTTATTCCTCTACCCATGGTCATCCTATACTCTTCGAGTCCATTTCTTACGTCTTTCCCCAAAATTCATTTTTTTTTTATCCACGATCTACGATTCTAACCATAGTTGGAATCAATCTCTATGGCTCTAAGCCGAAACTCCCAAACTTAACACCCGACATTAGCCTCATAACCGTACTCACTATTTCTAATTGAACTCAACATGTTCTTGACCATGCATCGAATACTAACAAGCTCCTAAATCTCCAATTAATCAGCCACAAGTTGAACTTTCTAGTTAATCTAATTCGGCCTTATGCTCAAATTTCTCGATTAGTTCTTGATCCAAACCCTTAACCTCCCGATAAGACTAACTTTAAGGTCTCAATAATCAATACTTCTAAGATCCCATAAAATTTAAACTTTTATTCGTATTTGATTATGCATGCATAAGGGTGCTTAATCCCGTTCAGCAGAAGACTATCATGTGTGAGAATTTCCTCTCGAGTTTTACCACTTAATTTCTCTCGGAATAAATATTCGCTTAGTTCTTCTCGGGTTTCATCAATTTAAACAATGGAGGATGTTTCTCTCTATCGGGTTTGGATGACAAAGCCTTAGGAGGCGTGGACGACAAAATCTAAGAAGGCGTAGATGTTTAAAACAATACTCAGTGTGGACGAGTGACATGCCTCGGGATGCATATTAAAAGAAAATTAGTAGAATCCCGTGCCTTACCTAAATTCTCTATTTATTACGTGTTTTTATTTTTGTAGGAATATTTATGAAGAAGGATTGCATTTGGATCACTTGGAGGAGTCACTACTTAGCCCGATGGGAATTTGTCTTCCCGGGCCCCTATTTTTGTAATTTTATTTTAAACTTATTTGGCATACATTCGCCTTTATTGTATGGATTATATAATTGCATCATGCATTAGATTGTGTGGTTAGGGTTAGATGTATCTTGGTGGATTATGGGTTGAAGAAATTCAACCAATTATTCAAAGGAAAAAGGCCTTCACAAGATCAAGCCCAAAGGAAGTCATGGCCCAAAGAAGAGCCCACATTTAAAGGTATGGTTTTGCAAGTACAAGAGTTAGTGGCCACATGGATTGATGATGTGGCAAGATTCCCTCTATTGATCCCTTTAGGCATGGCATTCATCTCCTCCCTATGATGTGTGCTTGTTTGCTTTGATCTTGACCATCCATCTTTTTTCATCCAAGGGCCACCATTCATTCATCCTTATGGAATTGCAAGGACAAGAGATAGTGGCCTCATGGATTGATGATGTGGCAAGATTCCCTCCATTGATCCCTTTAGGCATGGCATTCATCTTCTCCCTAGGATGTGTGCTTGTTTGCCTTGATCTTGGTCATCCATCCTTTTTCATCAAAGGGCCACCATTCATCCCTTCCAACCCTAATCCACTCTAGGACTTCTATAAATGCATGGCATTAGTGTTTGTATGCAACTTTTTGCCAAATTCAATAAAATACCCTATTTTCCTAAGCTTTTTTGCTTGGTTTTTCCTTGGTTCTTTGAACCAAGAGGAGTTAGCCTCCATTGCTAACCTAGCTTGGGTTGCTAGGTTAGCTCTTATTCATTCCCTCACCTTCTCCATTGGGAGTTGGATCGAGGACGAAAATTCCCGGCCTACGGTGGTCGTTTTCCTCCCGGAAAACGTTAATCCTAGAGCTTAACCCGTAAGATCGCTCTAAGGAACCTCCAAGGGTATTTCTTTACTTTTTATTGTCTTCACATTTCACACATACTCACCCCTTAAATTCGGCTCCACAACACACACCCTTCACTTTTATTTTATGTCATTTTATTTCCTTTTTGCATTGCATTTGTCATATTCTCCATAACATCTCTTCTCCATCTCTTTTCTTCTATTTTTCTTTATATTTCACATCCTCATCCAACATACTATATTCGGCCCTAGCATTGATAATCCATTGTTTATTTTCTTGCATTTTATTTTTAGTAATTTCTTTCCTTTATTCATCATTTTACACGAACACACAACCGAGCACTTATCTTGAATATTTGAGGGTTGTACACGGGCCCCTTTTCTAAGGGACCCCGTGTCAACGAGTGAAACTGTAGGCAGCGTGGACGACTGGGTTTCTCTGCCAGAAAACTTAACTAAAATTTATCGTCCACAGACTTTGGCCGATGACTTTCTTACAGAATACTTAACTAAAACTTATTAAGATTTAAAAATTTATCTTTCGACCCTCTTTGATAAAACTCATTTAAAGACGGCTAACTCCATTCAGTGGAGGGCATACTGTAACGCCCCGAGTTTTCCAAACTCAGTTCGTTACTCATAAACCTGAACATAACTAGGAAATTTTGGACCAAATTTAAAACTTCGCTCGAAAGTCAAATTTGAACGTTTGCTAAAAACACAAAACTTGCAGCGGAAAATCTTTGAGCAAAGCAAAGTTAAGCAAAACTATAAAACAGTGTTCGAATATTCAGTTATAAATATTAAGAAAAGAATTCGGCCGGAAGAGACGAAGGCTTACGCATGAAATGCTTAAAGTTCAAAAAGTCAAACACATCACCTGCTGAACGAAGTCAACAAAAAGGCAGAAATAAAACCGAAGGTTTCCACCGATGACATCAGCCGGATGAATCGTTCATCCAACCTCTGCCGTTCGCAAAACGAAAAGTTTTGCTACTCGCATCTACCGATGACGTCAGTCGGATGATTCGTTCATCCAGCCTCTGCCGATCACAAGACGACAAATCTTCTACTCACGTCTTCCGAAAGAACAAACTGTGTACACCGATCACTAAACGTCAAAACTTCTACTACATGATCCGATAGATTTAATACCCGACATCCACCGATCACTAAACGACAAAACTTCTACTACATCATCCGATGGATAAATTACTCGACATCATCCGGTTACAAAACGACAAATTTTCTACTTATATCTTCCGATGGCTTCTACTGAAGACATCATCTGATGACTTTACTGAAGACATCTTCCGATAGACAACAGAACAACAACCCTACATCTGCCGATAGACTTCATCTACCGATAGATCAAAAATACTCAACGAAAACAGCATAGCAACATTTTCACTCTAACAAAGAAAACTCCGACTACCAAAAGAATTTAAGCATTTTACTAAAAATCGTTCAAACTATTTAAATCTGTGTATTACTCCAAACTCTAGTAAACATCACTATTAAATCCAACAGAGTATCATTGTCAGAAAAGTCTCAAATTGAATTCAAACATCAAAACTACCACTGCATGGAAACTCGCAACATACTTAAATTGAATCAAATAGTTCACTAAACCTTTTCATCCACTGACACTAGTTAAACCGCCCCATCAGTTGCCAGATTGTTACATAGAAGCACTCCTCCAACCAGACTAGTCCTCAGCAAACTTAGTGAACACACCTGCTGTCACTTCTTCACCTACATCACAAAACTAATCTATTAGCCTAATGCTAAATAAGTAAAGCGATAATGAAATGATATGCTGAAACTTAAACTCCTAAATATGCGGTTTCTACTTTCTCATCTCAGTTGCATATGCATCGTTTCTGATCTGATTCCCCTGTGAAATTGAGAGTTGGATCACTTCTCCCAAAGTCATACATCCTCTCTCTTGATTAAGGGGCAGATTAGTTCCCTTAACAAACTGATCTGATCCCCCTGTGAAATTGGGGTTTGGATCACTTCCCCCAAAGTCATACATCATCTCTCTTGGTTAAGGGGCGGATTAGTTCCCTTAACAACTGTTACAGTCTATTCATTCCTTACCATGCCATTTCATGTAAATTCATTTTCGCATAAATTTTCAAAATATGATGCATGACATACAAACATTCAAACACACATAATCCTACTGTTTTGTGATGTAGGCCCGAAGGCACAAGCAAACTTTACTTACCTGGTCTCTTGGAAAAACGTCTCGGTGATTGGCTACTTCGAGAGCTTACTCAATCCTAAAATCATAAACAGAGCATACATTAAACTTTCTCTAATCTTCATTCTACACCGCTAGAAATTTAAGGAAACTAGTTTGGAAGCTTAGTTCATTGTGCATTCCCGATTTACCACAATGACCCGAACTAGTTCGCTCACAGCAATCTCGAAACTCGCATTTATACTCTCCCCTAATCATCGATAACTACCAATGCAGCAAGGAATCGAAATAGAACTCACCTAGTTTGGGAGAAAATCGAATGGAAGAATCGCCTAGAGAGCTCTGCTGCTTGAGCTAAAGACCGAGGGAAAAACAAGGAAATGGTGGCGGCTACAGTGCATTTAATCACAAAGCCTCTTTCCTTAAATAGGTTATCCATTATAAGTTCTCAATTTACCACTATGCCCTTACTTAGTAACTCATTAACCTAATTAATACTTCCCTCAATTTTCTCCACAACATGCTTACTATTAAATAACGGAATAGAAATTGGTTTAATAGAACCGGGTGCTACAATCTACCCTCCTTAAAAGAATTTTGTCCCTAAAATTCAGTACCTGAACAGTTCTGGATGTTGGTCCATCATGTCCTGTTGGCACTCCCAAGTTGTCTCCTCCACATTCAGGTTATGCCATAAGACTTTTACTAATGGAACTTTTTTGTTGCGCAGCGCCTTCACTGCATAGTCTAGTATCCTTACTGGTTTCTCCTCATATGCAAGGGTAGGATGAACTTCAATACTCTGCTGTTCCACAATCTGTGATGGATCTCTGACGCACTTCTTCAACATAGATACATGGAACACATTATGGATTCCTTCCATAGAGGTGGGTAGCTATAACTCATAAGCTGCCTTCACGATCCTTTTTAAGATTGAAAAGGGTCCAATAAATCTAGGGTTCAACTTGCCTCTCTTTTCAAATCTCACAACCCCTTTAAATGGTGATACCTTAAGAAAAACTTCATCACCTACTTCAAATTCTAATTCCCTGCGCCTTCTATCGGCATAGCTTTTCTGTCGGCTTTGAGCTATTAGAATTTTCTGTCGGATGAGGGCAATCTTTTCCACTATTTGCTGCACAATATCAGGACTAATTAGTTGAGCTTCTCCAACTTCATCCCAATACAAGGGAGATCTACATTTTCGCCCATACAATGCCTGATAAAGTGCCATTCCTATTGTTGCCTGAAAACTGTTATTATAAGAGAATTCTACTAAGAATAGGTACTTGCTCCAGGAACTTTGAAATTCCAATATGCATGCACGAAGCATATCCTCTAGTATTTGGATGGTTCTTTCGGACTATCCATCTGTTTGAGGGTGAAAGGTTGTGCTAAAGTTGAGCTATGTTCCCATAGCCTTGTGCAAACTTTTTCAAAACTTAGATGTGAATCGAGAATCTCGGTCTGAAACTATGGTACCAGGAACTCCACGTAACCTAACAATCTCTTGCACATACAAATCAGCAAGCCGATCCATCGAGTATGTCATCCTCATTTACAGAAAGTGGGCAGATATAGTTAATCGATCAACTATCACCCAGATTGCATCATGTCCCTTTGCTGTTCTAGGCAATCCCACAACAAAGTCCATCATTATTTGTCCAATTTCCATTCAGGAACTGGTAAAGGTTGTAATGTTCCTGAGGGTCTCTGGTGCTCAGCTTTAATCTGCTGACAACACAAACATGATCCTACATACTCTGCCACACTCCTTTTCATACTTGGCCACCAATAATGCTGTTTAAGATCCTTGTGACGACCCTAACACTGTACCCAATTTTTTCGTACTATTTTTTTTATCTTTATATCCTAAATAAATCTCGTCCGTGTGAGCGGAATTAAAACTTTTTAAATCGAGATCAAGTCTAAGTTTGTAACCCATTAACAAACTTTAAAACAATTTAAATAAAACTTAAAACAATTAATTAAAATCATTAAAAACCATTAAAAACGATCGGCCAGCGAAACAAGACAAAAACAGGGGCAGAAGGGACCTTTGTCCCAAAAATGTGAGGGGCGATCGATCGCCCAAAACTGGTAATCGATCGCCCCATGGCGATCACACACTGGCGATCGCTCGCCAGTTGGATCGCCCCTGGGCGATCATCTTATGCCCAGCAATTGCCATTGCCTGGTGATCGCTCGGCATGCGCTCTGGAATTTCTTCCAGAGTGCAACTAAGAGGGGCGATCGATCGCCCCTTGCAGGCGATCGGTCGCCAACCCCTCTGCCTCCCCCATTTACTTCTTCTTCCTTCTTATTTCTTTCTCTTCCCTTGCTTCTCTATACGCCTAACACCCCTTCACCATTTCATCAACACAAACATAAAATATATGTTCAAACATACTCACTCAAAATCTCATCCATTCCTCACTTCCTCAATCACCCAAAATAATAACTTAAAACTCAATTAAAAACATAACCTAATTTCATAAAAATAAACTGCGTGGTTCGGTTTAAAAACTACGAACATTTACCTAATACCAAACATTTACAAAATACATTTTTAAAACGTTTTAAAAACGCAAAACGTAACCTATCAACTATCAGAACCAAACATCTTAAAATGTTTCTATACAACCATCAGCCTGACAATTCCCAAAAATCCTCAAAACACCTAACCATCAGTCCCACGGGTCAAAATGCGCCTCGACTGCGCCAGCACACTCCCACAATCATCCTCCGTCAACTGCATCACTCCTCAGGTGGAGGGATCTCGTCCTCACCTATGTCGAAGTCACCTACACCATACAGACACACTATGAGATAAAAATCTCAGTAAGCTCTACGTAAATGCAATGCGTGCTGTGCATATGAGTTCGTAAATCATGCATCATCTTCATTATCTTTACTCCGGTTGTCACCGAGATCTCAACCCCCTAACCAGAGAGGGCACATCCAGCGGTCGGACTACCCTTTCCAGCTAGAGGAGGGGGTACACGCTTACAACACGTACAGCCGTGCCTGGGCCCCATTGCATGACCTATAACTGTTTGAGTACATATTAGATGCGGTATTGTGACAGACCCCTTCGTGCCTACACAATAGATCAATAGCTCATCTCCAGGCCGCATCGCCATTTTCTTTAAAACATTGTGCAGAAATTCATTTTCTATGCATAATTTAAAACCGTGATGTATGAACAGTTACGTACTTAAAGTAAACAAGCAACATACATACCATCAAGACAATAAAAGCTATTAAAAACATATCCTATCTAACTGCCCAACCATAACAATTTAAACCAAAAGCGTCACCAAAATTCTTCGAGACGACCTCAATGTACGGTGTAGGCCAATCGGCCAGAGAAGATCACGAGAACTTACCTCGTGTCCGTTGCAATCCAAGCTCCGTCCACGAGCGTTGTTTACCTAAGGCAATTTCACAATTTGTCGTTAAAACGAGTTTAAACTATTAAACGTCCAAATTTAACGAAACCTTAACTAAGGAAAGTCCTTAAAGTTCTAACTTAGCTCTTTGAAGCATTTTATCGAGCACCTTGAACTCGTTATTCATACAACTCCATTAATGAGATTTCTAAGTTTTCCAACAACCCAAAATTCACCTTAACGTCCATTAATTCGCCCAACTACTTCCAATGTCATTTAATACGTTCACTAAGGTTATAAATAAGGCAACTCTAGCTATTTCTAGGATTACTCAACTATTTCGCGAAAAATCCTAAACGAACCCTAATCATTTAAACTTCGTAAAAATCAAAATAAACTTTCCTAAAACCTTAGAATCGTACCTAGGGTTGCGAGAGGAGGAAGAAACGTGAAGGATCGAGACGATCGGAGAGCTTGATCGTCGGAAATGGAGGAATCGCCGTTGAGAAGGGAGAATCGCTGGCGAAGGAGGGGTTCACGCGAAGAAGAAGAAAGTGAGGAAGAAAAGAGAAGAATTTTTGTTTTAATTAAATTGACTTGGCAATTTACCATTTTGCCCTTCCTTTGATTTTCTATTTGTTTCGTCCTTCGTTTCGTTAACTAACTAAAGATTCGATTTCTCCAAATTTTCTTATTTTACCAATAAGTCCAACTTATTATTTGGGATTTTTCAAAACTGTCCGTTTGCAAATCGGATCTTGTTTACTATTTTTACCAAAATATCCTTTATATTACGAGAAACATAATTCTCTTAAAATTAATGTTACGACTCCTAAAATTCCCAGACTTTTCCTAAAATCCATATCAATTATTAGAATCGTAATAATGCTTTCCGTTCGCGAAACGGACCTGATTTGACATATTTACAAAAATACCATCATATATTAAAATATTAATTTTCGTACCGCTGGGTATTACAATCCATCCACCTTATTTAAAATTTTGTCCTCAAAATTTGATTATACAAACAATTCAGGATACTTAGCCATCATATCCTACTGTCGCTCCCAAGTTGCCTCTTCCACCTCGTGGTTCCGCCACAGGACTTTAACTAGGGGAATCTCTTTGTTGCGCAATACTTTGATCGAAGACTCCAAAATACGTACAGGCTTCTCCACATAAGTCAAGGTAGGCTGTACCTCGATGTCTCTCACCTCCACAATATGCGATGGATCGCGCAAATATTTCCGAAGCATAGACACGTGGAACACATCGTGAATGCCTTCCATTGAAGCCGGAAGCTCTAATCTGTACGCTTTAGTCCCTATCCTCTTCAGAATAGGAAAGGGCCCCACAAAACGAGGATTCAACTTGCCCTTCCGTCCAAATCACATTATGCCCTTAAACGGAGAAACCTTCAGATACACCTCGTCACCTTCTTCAAACTCTAGCTCTCTCCGACTGGTGTCAGCATAGCTCTTCTGTCGACTCTGAGCTATCTCGATACGCTGTCTAATAACGGCAATCTAGTCTCTGCCGTTTGTTGTAGGATCTCGGGACCAACAATACTGACTTCACCAACCTCGTCCCAATATAACGGAGACCTACACTTTCGACCATACAAAGCTTCGTACGGAGCCATACCAATGGTGGCCTGGAAGATATTGTTGTAAGAGAACTCTACTAGTGGCAAATATCGGCTCCACGAGCCCTGAAACTCCAGCACACAAGCTCTAAGCATATCCTCTAGAATCTGATTCGTCCTCTCAGTCTGTCCATCAGTCTGAGGATGAAATGCCGAGCTGAAATTAAGCTGAGTCCCCATAGCTTTGTGCAGACTCTTCCAGAACTTCGATGTGAATCTCGGGTCTCTGTCTGAGACGATCAAAACTGGTACTCCGTGCAATCTAACAATCTCCTGCACATAAAGCTCAGAGAGCTGATCCATAGAAGATGCCATCTTTACAGCTAAGAAGTGAGCCGACTTTGTCAATCGGTCCACAATCACCCAGATGCCATCTTGGCCCTTCGTTGTCCTTGGGAGTCCCACAATAAAATCCATGGAGATCTGCTCCTATTTTCACTCCGGAATAGGCAGTGGCTGTAATGTTCCGGCAGGCCTTTGGTGTTCTGCCTTAACCTGTTGACAAACTGAACAGGTGTCAACGTACTTGCGACCTCTCTCTTCATGTTTGGCCACCAGAAATGCTGCTTTAAGTCCCGGTACATCTTGATACTTCCCGGGTGCACAAAATAAGCTGAAGAATGTGCTTATATCATTCTGCTGAGCTTCACGTATCTTATCTAGAATAGTCGGCCTGAGAGAAATGTTGGTGAGTATACTGGACAACTCTGCCACAATCTCCATATCGAATCTCTCCATCTCAGACTGCAGTGTAACTGACAACGCTGCAAGTGAAGGCTGACTCGCAGAAGGCACTCGGCTCAGAGCATCAGCGACCTTGTTCGTCTTTTCTGGATGGTACTTGATTTCAAACTCGTAATCATTAACAAATTCCAGCCATCTCCGCTGCCTCATGTTAAGCTCCTTCTGCGTAAATAAATACTTCAAGCTTTTGTGGTCAGAAAATATCTCGCACTGCTGCCCATATAAGTAATGCCTCCATATCTTCAGTGTGAAGACCACAGCTGCTAACTCAAGGTCGTGCATAGGGTAATTCTGCTCGTACGGCTTCAATTGCCGAGAAGCATACGCAATAACTTTGCCTTCCTGCATAAGCACGCATCCAAGCCCAACTCCGGAAGCATCGCAATATATGCTGAACTTATCGCCTTCAACAGGCAATGTCAACACCGGAGCCGTAGTCAATCTCTGCTTTAACTCTATAAAACTGTTGTCACAAGCAGCCGACCATATAAATTTCTCATTCTTCCGAGTCAAACGTGAAAGAGGAACTGCAATCTTCGAAAATCCCTCTATGAACTTACGATAATAACCAGCTAATCCGAGAAATCCACGCACCTCACGTACGTTCTTCGGCTGTGGCCAATCTCTGACCACCTGAATTTTGCTCGGATCCACAGAAACTCCATCATGTGATATAATATGGCCGAGAAAACTGACTCGATCTAGCCAAAACTCGCATTTAGAGAACTTCGGATAAAGCTGGTGTCGTTGTAGAATTTCGAGAACAATCCTCAATTGCTCTTCATGCTCCTCTTTCGTCTTAAAATATATTACAATATCGTCAATGAAAACCACAACGAACTTGTCTAGGTACTCCTTGAAGACTTGGTTCATCAAATCCATAAACGCTGCAGGAGCATTAGTGAGTCCAAAAGACATGACAAGGAACTCGTAATGCCCGTACCTCATTCGAAATGCCGTTTTCGGTACATCTTCCTTTCGGACCTTCAACTGATTGTAACCCGAGCGTAGATCAATCCTCGAAAATACTCGGGCACCTTGCAGCTGATCAAATAAATCATCAATCCGGGGCAGTGGATACTTATTCTTCACTGTAAGCTTATTCAGCTCTCTGTAATCCACGCACATCCTGAGGGTTCCGTCTTTCTTCTTGACGAATAGAACGGGCGCACCCCAGGGTGAAACACTAGGTCGAATAAAACCCTTCTCCAATAACTCGTCAAGCTGAGTCTTCAGCTCTTTCAACTCAGCTGGTGACAACCGGTAAGGATTTTTAACCTTGGCGCGGTGTTCGGATACACATCAATAGTAAATTCAATCTCCCAGTCTGGCGGTAACCCGGGAAGATCATCAAGGAATATCTCAGAGAATTATCTGACGATAGGAATGTCACTCGGCTTTACTCCGCTGAGTAACTGAATATCAAATACTGCGGCCAAATAAATAGAGCACTCACCTTTAAACTGCTCGTTGACCTTCATGGAATAAGAAATAGGCGATCCACTCAATCGGTTCATTGCTTGATAAGAAAACTCGGCTTTACCCGGGGGTCGAAAGGTCACAATCCCAGATCGACAGTCGATGGTGGCAAAGTGCTGTGAAAGCCAGTCCATCCCTAAGATAAGATCATACCGCTCTATGCTCATAACTATCAAACGAGCATAAAGGGTAATATCCCCCACTGAGATGACATTGCCCTGAAGAATACGTTCTGACTGCATATGTTCTCCTGAAGGCAGCATCACTCTATACTTGACTCCAGCTAACTCAGACTCTAATCCCAATCTAGTCATGCATGCAGTCGATACAAAAGAGTGCGTAGCTCCCGTATCCATCAAAGTAAAAACAGCCGTGCCCATAATCAATATAGTACCTACTATCACAGAGGGATGAACCTCGTCGTTGACATCACCAGGCTCGATAAATGCAAAAATCCTCAGCATAATCCTCCTCTGATCACTGCCTGACTGATCTCGACCCTGCTTCGGGCAGTCTTTAACAAAATGGCCCACTTCTCCATACCGATAGCACATATTCGTGCCCACTCTGCACTGGCCACTGTGCTCCCTCTGACACTTGGGGCACCAGGGCATCTGTGAAGCCCCCTGTACTTGCTTTCCTTTGCCTCGATCGTTGCCTCCCTCTAAAGGTCTTTTAACTCCCCTCTGTTGTTGTTGCTGTGGCTGTCCTCTTGGTTGCCAGCCCTTATTCCTGATCTGAGGGTGAATCTCTCGAAAGAAGCCCTTAGCTGGCTCCCTCGGTTTGACAGAATCCCTATCAACTGCCTCAATCTCTAGGGCCCTGGCCACAATCTCGTCATAGGATACATTCCGCACCCCTGATATGGTAAGACGCATCCGAAATTCCTGACCAAGTCCCTGTAAAAATCTGCGTACCTTGTCCTCGTTAACGCTAACCTGACGTGGTGCGAATCGGGACAGTGCTTCAAACTTCCTCACATACTCGGCAATAGAACTAACCTGCCGCAACTACATAAATTCAACCATCTTCGCTTCCCGTACTGTATGGCTGAAATACTTATCATAAAATACTTCTCTGAATCGCTCTCAGCTCATAATAGTCACGTCCGTGGTAGCCTTGATGGAACCCCACCAAAATCGAGCATCCAATGCTAGGTGGTAGGTCACCAACGCAACCTTTTCTCCATCCTCAATGCTAGCATAGGCCAGCATGTCCTCCATAGTTCGAATCCACTCCTCGGCTGAAAAGGGATCCGTAGACTGTCCGTTGAATATCGGAGGTTGGAGCTTCTGGAATCTCTCCATCCCCTTATTGCTAGGAGTTGCCGCCTTCCGAGCTCTAACGCCCTCGTGGTCAATTAAGGTGCCCAGTTGTTGGGACTACCTTTCCATCTGTTGGGCCTGACGCTCCATATGTTGGGACTGTTGGGCAATGAAGTCCTTGAGAGTGTCTATCGTATCGTCTCGGTCATTTCGGTCATTACCTCGACGCACCATAGTTATATACTCCTATATAAAAGTTAAAACAAATATTCTAAGAAACTAGAAATCAGATAAAGCTATAAACGTACTTACAGTTAATGAAGAATGTCCGCGTAGTGGCTGTTCTGTCGAGCAGTCTACAGAACCGATTTTAAAACTCGGGGGCTTTGATACCATAACTTGTGACGACCCTAACACTGTACCCAATTTTCTCGTACTATTTTTTTTTATCTTTATATCCTAAATAAATCTCGTACGTGTGAGCGGAATTAAGACTTTTTAAATCGAGATCGAAGTCTAAGTTTATAACCCATTAACAAACTTTAAAACAATTTAAATAAAACTTAAAACAATTAATTAAAATCATTAAAAACCATTAAAAATGATCGGCCAGCGAAACAAGACAAAAATAGGGGCAGAAGGGACCTTTGTCCCAAAAATGTGAGGGGCGATCGATCGCCCAAAACCGGCGATCGATCGCCCCATGGCGATCACACACTGACGATCGCTCGCCAGTTGGATCGCCCCTGGGCGATCATCTTATGCCCAGCGATCGCCATTGCCTGGCGATCGCTAGGCATGCGCCCTGGAATTTCTTCCAGAGCGCAACCAAGAGGGGCGATCGATCGCCCCTTGCAGGCGATCGGTCGCCAACCCCTCTACCTCCCCCATTCACTTTTTCTTCCTTCTTCTTTCTTTCTCTTCCTTTGCTTCTCTATACGCCTAACACCCCTTCACCATTTCATCAACACAAACATCAAATATATGTTCAAACATACTCACTCAAAATCTCATCCATTCCTCACTTCCTCAATCACCCAAAAAAACATAACCTAATTTCATAAAAACAAACTGCGTGGTTCGGTTTAAAAACTACGAACATTTACCTAATACCAAACATTTACAAAATACATTTTTAAAACGTTTTAAAAACGCAAAACGTAACCTATCAACTATACGAACCAAACACCCTAAAATGTTTCTATACAACCATCAGCCCGACAATTCCCAAAAATCCTCAAAACACCTAACCATGAGTCCCATGGTCAAAATGCGCCTCGACTGCGCCAGCACACTCCCGCAATCATCATCAGTCAACTGCATCACTCCTCAGGTGGAGGGATCTCGTCCTTACCTATGTTGAAGTCACCTACACCATACAGACACACTATGAGATAAAAATCTCAGTAAGCTCTACGTAAATGCAATGCGTGCTGTGCATATGAGTTCGTAAATCATGCATCATCTTCATTATCTTTACTCTGGTTGTCACCGAGATCTCAACCCTCTAACCGGAGAGGGCACATCCAGCGGTCGGACTACCCTTTCCAGCTAGAGGAGGGGGGTACACGCTTACAACACGTACAGCCGTGCCTGAGCCCCATCTCGCATGACCTATAACTGTATAAGTACATATTAGATGCGGTATTGTGACAGACCCCTTCGTGCCTACACAATAGATCAATAGCCCCTCTCCAGGCCGCATCGCCATTTTCTTTAAAACATTGTGTGGAAATTCATTTTCTATGCATAATTTAAAATCGTTATGCATGAACAGTTACGTACTTAAAGTAAACAAGCAACATACATACCATCAAGACAATAAAAGCAATTAAAAGCATATCCTATCTAACTACCCAAACATAACAATTTAAACCAAAAGCGTCACCAAAATTCTTCAAGACGACCTCGACGTACAGTGTAGGCCAATCGGCCAGAGAAGATCACGAGAACTTACCTCGTGTCCGTTGCAATCCAAGCTCCGTCCACGAGCGTTGTTTACCTAAGGCAATTTCACAATTTGTCGTTAAAATGAGTTTAAACTATTAAACGTCCAAATATAACGAAACCTTAACTAAGGAAATTCCTTAAAGCTCTAACTTAGCTCTTTGAAGCATTTTATCGAGCACCTTGAGCTCGTTATTCATACAACTCCATTAATGAGATTTATAAGTTTTCCATTCCAACAACCCAAAATTCACCTTAACGTCCATTAATTCACCCAACTACTTCCAATGTTATTTAATACGTTCACTAAGGTTATAAATAGGGCAACTCTAGCTATTTCTAGGATTACTCAACTATTTCGCGAAAAACCCTAAACGAACCCTTATCGTTTAAACTTCGTAAAAACCGAAATAAACTTTCCTAAAACCTTAGAATCGTACCTAGGGTTGCGAGAGGAGGAAGAAACGTGAAGGATCGAGACGATCGGAGAGGTCGATCGTCAGAAATGGAGGAATCGTCGTTGAGAAAGGAAAATCGCTGGCGAAGGAGGGGTTCGTGCGAAGAAGAAGAAAGTGAGGAAGAAAAGAGAAGAATTTTTGTTTTAATTAAATTGACTTGGCAATTTACCATTTTGCCATTCCTTTGATTTTCTATTTATTTTGTCCGTCGTTTTGTTAACTAACTAACGATTCGGTTTCTCCAAATTTTCTTCTTTCACCAATAAGTCTAACTTATTATTTGGGATTTATCAAAACTGTCCGTTTGCAAATCGGATCTCGTTTACTATTTTTACCAAAATATCCTTTATATTACGAGAAACATAATTTTCTTAAAATTAATGTTACGACTCCTAAAATTCCCAGAATTTTTCTAAAATCCATATCAATTATTAGGATCGTAATAATGCTTTCTGTTCGCGAAACGGACCTGATTTGACATATTTACAAAAATGCCATCATATATTAAAATATTAATTTCCGTACCGCTGGGTATTACAATCCTTGTACATCTTTGTACACCCAGGGTGAACAGAGAATTTAGAAGAATGTACTTCAGAAAGAATTTCATCTCGAAGTTCTTTTATGGCAGGAACAAACCATCTATTTCTAAACTTAAGGATTCCATCAGCAGAATAGTTAAAATCTGATTTGTCCATAGAATTCATGTTTAACTTGTACTTATTGCACTCTATATCACTTACCTGGGCTTCCTTTATTCTTTCAAGAATGGTAGGTCTTAAGGATATTGCAGTAAGTATGGCTGACACACTATGCACTGCTTCTAGATTAAACCTTTGGAATTCAGGCTCTAAGGCTAATGGTACATCAAGAATCAAGGCTGAGGCTGAAGATGTCACTCTGCTCAAGGCATCTGCCACAACATTTGCTTTGCCGGGATGGTATTTAATCTCAAAATCATAATCCTTTACAAATTCCAACCAACGACGTTGCCTCATGTTTAATTCCTTCTGTGTGAAGATATATTTCAGACTTTTATGGTCCGAGAATATATCACAAGTTTGTCCATACAGGTAGTGCCTCCAAATTTTAAGTGCAAATACCACTGCAGCTAATTCCAAGTCATGTGTAGGGTAATTCTTCTCATGTATTTTCAACTGCCTAGAGGCATAAGCTATTACCTTTCCCTCTTGCATCAAGACACAGCCAAGTTCAATCTTGGATGCATCACAGTAAATGCTGAATTTACCATCATCAACAAGAAGGGTCAAAATTGGAGCATTGGTCAGTTTCCGTTTCAAGGTCTGAAAACTATGCTCACATTCGTCAGTCCATATATACTTCACATTTTTCCTTGTTAACTTAGTAAGGGGTGTAGCAATCTTTGAGAATCCTTCAATAAACTTCCTGTAATATCCTGCAAGTCCAAGGAAACTCCTGATATCTATAGCGTTCCTTGTTTGGGGCCATTCCTTAACTACTTGAACCTTAACTGGATCGACAGATATTCCGTCTCCAGAGATAACATGTCCTAAAAAGTGAACTTGGTCCAACCAGAACTCACACTTAGAAAACTTGGCGTATAGTTGGTGCAGTTTTAATACTTCCAACACCAACGTCAGGTGCCTAGCATGCTCATTCTTGGAACGGGAATAGATTAAAATATCATCGATAAACACTATGACAAACTTATCTAAATACTCGTGAAACACTCTATGCATAAGATCCATGAAAGCTGTCAGTGCATTTGTCAATCCAAAGGACATAACCAAAAACTCATAATGTCCATACCTTGTACGAAAGGCAGTCTTTGGAATATCTTCGGTTTTGACTTTTAGTTGGTAGTAACCTGACCACAAATCAATCTTAGAGAAAACTCGTGCACCACGAAGTTGGTCAAATAGGTCATCAAACCTCGGTAATGGATACTTGTTCTTGATAGTTAACTTATTCAATTCCCTATAATCAATGCACATACGCATCGATCCATCTTTCTTTTTGACAAAGAGAACAGGTGCACCCCACGGTGAAAAGCTAGGGCGTATGAACCCTTTCTCCAACAGATTCTCTAACTGTTTCTTTAATTCCTTAAGTTTAGTTGGTGCTAATCTCTATGGATTTTTAGACACAGGCTCAACGCTGGGATAAACATCTACAACGAATTCAATTTCTCTATCTGGCGGCAAACCAGGAAGGTCATCTAAGAATACTTCTGGAAAATCTTGGACAACTAAGACATTATGAGGACTTACTTTTCCTACATGTTGTGCGTCTAAAACGCTGGCTAAGAAGCACAAGTACTCTCCATATGAGGAAGGTCTAGCATTAATAGAAGTCATCACGGACATTTCCTTACTCTTCCTTGAAGCTTGAAAGGTATGTCTCAAACTACCAGGGGGTTGGAAACTAACTATTCCTGTCCTACAATCAATTGTGGCGTGGTGCTTAAACAACCAGTCCTTTCCTAGAATCACATCAAATCCCATTATTTCCATATCAATAAGGTTAGCAGGTAGGTTCATGTTTCCTACTAATACAGCACTATCAAGCATCACTCGGTTAGAGTGCATGCGTTCACCAGAGGGTAATGCGACATTAAACACATACTCAGTAGGGGTAAACTTTACATCTAACTTATCAGCAAATGTAGATGCTATGAATGAATGTGTTGCACCAGAATCTATCAATGTAAAAGCGGGTAAAGAGTTGACCAGTATAGTACCTGACACAACAGCTGGCTGTTCATCATCGCCCGACGCTATCATGGAGAATATCCTTGGTTTAACCATAGCAGGGCCACTCTTAGGAGCTGGGCAGTCACTACTAATATGGCCGATCTAGTTACAATTGTAGCATCTGGTGATTCTAGGCTTCGGGCACTCTTTGATCGTGTGTCTAACCTCCTCACAGTTGAAACACTTCCCAAAGCCCAATCTGCACTCGCCCGGGTGGTACTTCAAGCACTTGGGACACTGGGGGAATTTCCTGACATTCTGTACCTTCCCTTCTGTTCCTTGGCTACTCTTGCCTTCACTAGGCCTCTTCATTCCCCTTTGATGGTGTGGCTGGACAGACTTTTGTGGGACCTCTTTTGGTCTAGCACACTTCCTTTCAGCTTCTTCCACTTCCAGAGCAGTAGACACAACTTTACTGAATGACAAGCCTTTAATACCAAAAAATTTAACTCCTCGGTAAATTTCAAGCTTCAGTCTATGCACAAATTTGAACACCTTATCCTCGTCCTTGTGAGCAAAATGTCCAGCAAACCTGGACAGGGACTCGAACTGCCTACTGTACTCGGCCACAGACCCTGTCTGCTTCAAGTTTAGAAATTCCAACTTCTTTGCAGTTTGGACAGTACTGTTGAAATACTTCTCGTAGAAAATGTCTTTGAATTGCGACTAAGGTATCGCCAAGACATCAGTGGTGGTCTCTATTGTTTCCCACCAGAGTTGAGCTTCACCAGCCAAGTGAAATGTTGCCAACGTAACCTTGTCTCCTTCTCCAATGTTGGCGCACCTAAACATACTTTCAATCTTCCTAAGCCACCATTCAGCAATAACCGGATCAGATGACTGTCCATCAAACGTGGGTGGTCTTAGTCTCCGAAATCTATCTCCAGAATGTTCATTGCTAGAAATCGAGTTGGCACTTCCCTGCACCTCTCGGTTTAACAGCACTCCTAACTGATCGGACTGCTGACGCACTAGGTCTGTTTGCTGACGCACCAATTCTGTCAGCTGCCTAATCACACTAGGCTCCTCCTCACCTGTCAAATTTAGCATTTCCCTTGGCACTCTAGGTCTCCCTGGGCGTCTGGCCATTATACTAAATTCCTGCACAGGGTTAACTACTTTCATAAACAGCATAGCAACATTTTCACTCTAACAAAGAAAATTCCGACTACCAAAAGAATTTGAGCATTTTACTAAAATTCGTTCAAACTATTTAAATCCGTGTATTACTCCAAACTCTAGTAAACACCACTACTAAATCCAACAGAGTATCATTGTCAGAAAAGTCTCAAATTGAATTCAAACATCAAAACTACCATTGCATGGAAACTCACAACATACTTAAATTTAATCACATAGTTCACTAAACCTTCTCATCCACTGACACCAGTTAAACCGCCCAATCAGTTGCCAGATTGTTACATAGATGCACTCCTCCAACCAGACTAGTCCTCAGCAAACTCAGTGAACACACCTACTGTCACTTCTTCACCTACATCACAAAACTCATCTATTAACCTAATGCTAAATAAGTAAAGCGATAATGAAATGATATGCTGAAACTTAAACTCCTAAATATGCTGTTTCTACTTTATCATCTCAGTTGCATATGCATCATTTCTGATCTGATCCCCCTGTGAAATTGGGAGTTGGATCACTTCTCCCAAAGTCATACATCCTCTCTCTTGATTAAGGGGCTGGATTAGTTCCCTTAACAAACTGATCTGATCCCTCTGTGAAATTGGGGTTTGGATCACTTCCCCCAAAGTCATACATCCTCTCTCTTGGTTAAGGGGCGGATTAGTTCCCTTAACAACTGTTACAGTCTGTTCATTCCTTACCATGTCATTTCATGTAAATTCATTTTCGCATAAATTTTCAAAATATGATGCATGACATACAAACATTCAAATACACATAATTCTACTGTTTTGTGATGTAGGCCCGAAGGCACAAGCAAACTTTACTTACCTGGTCTCCTAGAAAAACGTCTCGGTGATTGGCTACTTCGAGAGCTTACTCAATCCTAAAATCATAAACAGAGCATACATTAAACTTTCTCTAATCTTTATTCTACACTGCTAGAAATTTAAGGAAACTAGTTTGGAAGCTTAGTTCATTGTGCATTCCCGATTTACCACAATGACCCGAACTAGTTCGCTCACAGCAATCTCGAAACTCACACTTATACTCTCCCCTAATCATCGATAGCTACCAATGCAGCAAGGAATCGAAATAGAACTCACCTAGTTTGGGAGAAAATCGAATGGAAGAATCGCCTAGAGAGCTTTGCTGCTTGAGTTGAAGACCGAGGGAAAAACAAGGAAATGGTGGCGGCTACAGTGCATTTAATCACAAAGCCTCTTTCCTTAAATAGGTTATCCATTATAAGTTCTCAATTTACCACTATGCCCTTACTTAGTAACTCATTAACCTAATTAATACTTCCCTCAATTTTCTCCACAACATGCTTACTATTAACTAACGGAATAGAAATTGGTTTAATAGAACCGGGTGCTACACATACCACATGTGGATACCTCGTGCTAAATTAGTAAAATAGGGTCTCGGTCGATGTTTAAATCCTCTACTAGAACATTTAACCGAATCTTTATAAGAAAACCACCTTAATGCACATAGCTTTTATCAAACATCTAATCACCCAATTAATCACTTAGGTACGAAAATGTGCAGCATAATCTTATACTTATCATCAACCTCAATTCACCTGTCCAAATCTTCCAGAAAACATACACATAAAACTTTCGTTAAATCTCCAACTTTTCCATACCAAAAGTACTTTAAAACTATTTACGATTCTCCTACTTAGTCCTATACATCCGTATAACCCGAAACATATGTATCCCACATCAAAATACCTATACGTAAATTCACCAACTGTGACCATAATCATAAGGTGTGACGACTTAGATTCTACATTTCCCTAGTAATGCCCTCCCATAAATTACTTTATTCATAGCATCCAAAATCACATACTTTCCTCAAGAAACTCTTCGTTTAATATAACTGTTCCACTGTGGGTTTCACATCTAAAGCCCCTATTGCCATAATCCTCAACTATATTATCGAACTACTCTCAAGATCACAACAGATCCGACTAAGAGCTAAAGTTGTTACTTTCTTAAGTTCATGGTACATTGCAATTTAGGTTGTAGAAGTAGTTTTGCACTTAGATATACTATCCCAAGCTTATCTTCCTATATATCTCAAACCTGGAAACATCTCATCATTACGGTTTGTTTGTTTGTTTGTTTTTTTTTTATAGCTCTCTGAACATTGATGTTCCTACCTCCATCTTGGAAGTAAGTCCCATGTCTGTGGTTCTTAACTCAACTGTATTAACTATAGACTCATCTCTTAACTCCGACACTCATAAACTAACAGAGTTTACAATCCCTTACTTTGTTACATTTCCTATAATTGGTACCCACTCCCACCGATTCGTCATTCTTCTAACATCACCCTGTGACGTTAGTCCTTTAAACATGACTTTCAATTTAAGGTGTTTAGCTTTTCCCGAATGGTTTTTTTTAAAAGGCAGAACTCATTTCCTAGGGAAATGACTCGTTCTAGTAATTTAAGTATCTCTTAACATAAAATTCTCTGGTCCCTTAAATGTCTTCGAAATTTATTAGTTCTCTAACTCTGATTGATCTCCTTGTTTTCCCTTGCGGGTAAAGGTCAACACGAACACGCCTAAGCAGTGCCTTGATTTCCGATTTTAGCTACATAGCTTTATAGGGAGTACTTATAATTTCAGAAAAAGACAAGTATGAGATAATTACTTCACCCTCTTTAAGTCGTCCCACCATACCATAAAGTATGTTATAACACCCTTCTTTCCCTTTGCTTCTTCTCTTGTAATCATTCTCTCTTAAGTATTCTAACACAATCATCTCATTCCTAAAATAACGTAGTATCTAATATCCATGTAAACTAATAAGCGACACCAACTCCCATAAGAGCAAATCTTTGAGAAAACTTTCGTCCAGCTCCTTTACTTTATCGAGTAGTCCTTGACCATATGATCTTATTCGTTACCTTAGGAGCACTAATTTGTACCTATCCTACATTCTGACAATATCTTAATAAAATTTTCTTGTAGTATATATACATATATACCATGGGCGTCCTATTATTAGAGGCCATCATTTTATCAATGCGCTAGCCTAGACATCCCTTAAATTTATCATTGTCCAAAAGGAACCTTGTAGATCCTTTCACTCCAAGGGAAAATAACCATAACAATTTTAAATATTCTCTGCCTATTATTTGGCAACAATGATCCTATAAACCCGTAATCTAACAACAAAATAATAATTACAATCAATACTTATTTCACATTAAGGCAATATCCAATTAAATCACTTCAAATTCTACATGTACATGAACATAAACATACTTACATATACATTTTATATTCTTATCTTGGTCATATAAAACGTGGACATGATACATGGACATGGATACATATAGGTATGACATACTATAAGAATGAACAATACATCGCGTATCATAACATAGCATATGACAAGTCATAATCATAAAACACATCTTAACTTTAAATGATATTACTAAAATCGTAAACACTTACAGTTGTTGGAGAGTACTCATACGGTGATTTGTGCTGGTAGGCAGTCTATAGAACCGATTTTAAACCCGGGTCGCTCTGATACTATAATTGTAACAACCCAAAACTAAGCCGAGACAGAATACATAACTTCATGACTTGTTTATACCTTTACACGTGAAAACTAAGGATATATCTTCTTTTTTTTTTAAAGAAAAACTCGTGGACATTCAACTCAGACAACATAACTCAGTCACTTAAATCTTAAAACAACCACTTGTAAACTTTTTCTTTAAAAACTCGTGGACAGGTAAAAGAACAACAAACTAAAACCTTAAATTCTCAGAATTCGACTCTTTCATATATCTGACAGCGTATTAATCCTCAGAGTTAGACGACATAAAATTGGGAACAATCTTGCTCATAAAATCAATCGACTTAATTGTCCACGGACTACTTTGACATTTTCGTCCACTGATTGTGAATCATTAACACTCTCTGATCTATTGGCTCCATCTTCCACAGACTATGTTCATAGACATACTTAATTTATCGTCCACAGACCACGTGACTTACTTGTCCACGGTCCACATGACTACTTACTCACGGGTTGCTTAATCTTATCGTCCACGGACTACCGTTCATAGACTTACTTAAGCTTATCGTCCACAGACCGACGTCCATAGACTTACTTAAGCTTATCGTCCACAGACCACGTGACTTACTTGTCCACAGTCCACATGACTACTTACTCACGGGTTGCTTAATCTTATCGTCCACGGACCAACGTCCATAGACTTACTTAAGCTTATCGTCCACAGACCGACGTCCATAGACTTACTTAAGCTTATCGTCCACAGACCATGTGATACCCACATGACTTCATCATCCAAACTATGGACGACAACTTTAGACGACAACTTTGGACGACTGTTTTGGACGACTGTCTTCACTTATCAAATCCTACCTCAACTATGAACGATGACTCATTCATAACTTTGGACGACTATTTTTACTTACAAAACAGAATACATAGACAACCGATCAATCACCCTCCCAGGCGAACGTTCGGCTAACTCGCTGGAACTAACTCTACAAGTAACCTCACATCTCAATTCATAGAAATCATCTTTTAACATAAAACTTAACATACGTAGCGGAAGACTTAAGAAAAACAGATGAATCTTTAGACTTAAAAATCTTCTTTAAACATGAAATTGTACCAGACAATCCCAATATTCATCATCACGAGGAAACTTTATTTTACTTATACTTCTGTATCATAAACCTTACTAAAACATGTTACGAGCAACACTCCACTGGTTAAAATCGCTTCTCAACCACATAATCCATGCCATGAGCATCATCCAGCAACCAAACTTAAACATCATCATTTGGTTTGAAGTCCTTACCTTCCAACTCGTCACATAAATCATAAAGTTTAAACTATAAGCCTAATGCTTAGTAAGGAGTGCAATATATAGTACTCATGAATGCATGCTTTGAAAGAAATCATAATCATGTTCTTATCTCGTACCTTTCATGACATATACATATTCTTATTCATTGATTCATTGTTTGTGTGTACATGGTCCTCTCAGACAGAAATCATGGTCCAATGAATGGACAGTTATATATACATGTTCTTTTACTCGTTCTTGTTCTTTTCATGTTCTTGTTCTTTTCATGTTCTTGTTCATCATTTACATAACATGAATCAGGGAGGGTTTGTGCCGAAGGGGGTAGGCAGAATGCGTGTACATGGCCCCCTTATGGGCAGAAATCTTGGTCTTTTTCTGGACAGTGACATGGCCAAATCGCCCCAACCCTCACTTAATCATGGTTGCATATATTTCATATTCATATCCCATTCATAAAAGATGCATGTACATAAAACTTTTCGTATTCTTGGAAGACAAATCATGATCCAGGAGCATGAATACACTTAAATCATCAGACTATGGAAAGAATCATACTTCAGGTGACATATCATAACATTAACCCAAACATCATACCAGAACAGACAATTTCATAAACAGATTCCAGACATCAGAGATGAAACCAACTTAATACCCTTGTGATGTAGGGCCTTAATGGCCGGAAATCTTAACACACTCACTTACCTGGCTTCCTTAGCAATCCGTGCACTTCTCTTTAGACCTTCTTCACCTAGGGCATTTCACATTACAATGTTAAAATCAATCCTAGATAGTATGAAATCAAAACCAGTTATGTTCATAACTAAGATAACCTCCTAAGAATTCGGTTTATAGTTATTAGGCATTCTATCGAACACCTTGAGTGCATATCTTAATTTCCAAAAGCAACAATGACATTTTTGTAGCGACCCTAAACCGTACCCTTATTTTCCCGTATTATTTTTTTTTAGCCTTAAAACTTTAAAACTAACGTTCGAGCGGAAATAAAACTTTTAAAACTCGGAATTGTTGAAGCTTATGCTTTTAAATCATTTGACAAAACTTAAAAACAATTTAAATAAAACTTAAAACAATTAATTAAAACAATTAAAACTATCAAAACAATTAAAAATAGTGGAGAAACAATCGGCCAAAGAGGGAAGGACAAAAGGGACATTTGTCCCTAAAAGCCAAGGGGCGATCGATCGCCCAGAACAGGCGATCGATCGCCTATTATTAAAATAGGAGGGGCGAACAATCGCCCCTCTTTGTGGCCATCGATCGCCCTGCGATGGATGGTCAGGCGATCGATCGCCCCTTGTGGGCGATCGGTCGCCACACTCTCTGGATTTTTCCAGAGAGTGGCGAACCTTTAGGACGATCGATCCCCTCCTTAGGAGATCGATCGCCACCCTCCATGGAATCCAAAAATTCCAGGGAGTTCCCTCCCTCAATTCTTTCTTTCTTTCTTTTCTTTTCCCCTGCACATATTTCTCACCACATATACCTCTTAGACTCCAACATAAATCACTCCATAAGCGTGTAACATGCAATAGCTCAAACCTCACCCCTTTTTACATTTCGTCGCTCACCCAATAAATGACTCAAAACACATTTAAATCATAACCCGATTTCATAAAAAAGAACTGTGTGATTCGGCTTAAAAACTAAACATTTCCTCCTGCTAAAAATCACCAAGCAGTTCATCAAAGAATTAAAATAGCGGTTTAACAAAACATTTTATAAAACAAGTTTACCAAAACGTTTAAGACATCAAAACATAAACCTATCCACTATCCAGATTCCAAACACCCTAAAATGTTCTAACTATACAATTTTTTCTACGATCTAACTATCGCATCCCAAAATACCTTTACATCCTTCTCCACGGGTCAAAAGGCACCTCGACTGCCCAGCACACCCCCGCGAGCCATCCTCCGTCAACTGCATCACTCCTCAGGTGGAGGAATCTCGTCTTCACCTATATCAAGATCACCTACACCATACAGACAATTTATGAGCTAAAGCTCAGCAAGTTTCGTAAATGCAAATGCATGCTGTGCAAATGAGTTTCAAAAATCATGTAACATTTTCTTATCTTTACATAGGTTGTCACCGAGATCTCAACCTTCTAAATGGAGAGGGCACATCTTGCGGTTGGAAAACCTTTTCCACCTAGAGGAGGGGGGTACATGCTGGCCACACGCACAGCCATGCCTGAACCCCACCTCGCATGACTATAAACATACATCAGTTCATATTAGATGTGGTATTTTGACAGACCCTTAATCGATCCACACAATAGATTAATAGCCCCCTTTCAGATCACATCGCCATTTTCTTTAAAACATAGTGTGAAAATTTGTTTTCTATGCGTAATTCAAAACTGTGATGCATGAACAATTTATAGCATAATTTAAACATACAGCATATATTGTGACGACCCTAATACTGTACCCGATTTTTCCGTACTATTTTTTTTATAAACTTTATACTTAACGTTCGAGCAGAAATAAAATTTAAAACCTAAAGAAAGTCAAAATCAAAATCGTTAAAATCTATGGTTATAAACCGTTAAAACAAAACTTAAAACATTTAAACAATTAGATTAAAAACATTTAAAACAATTGAAAACAGAAAGCAGGGCAAAATGGGAAAGTTATCCCATTTTTGCATGGGCGAACAATCGCCCCAAAATAGGCGATTAATCGCCCGTGGCGATTGTCGCCTGGCGAACAATCGCCTTTCGGCGATTGTGTCCAGCGAATGATCGCCATTCGGCGATCACTTGTTGCCCAGCGATCGCCACTCTTGGCGATCGCGAGACAGAGGAGGAGGCGATCAATCGCCCTCCTTGGCGATTGATCGCCAAGCTCTCTGGATTTTTTTCCAGAGAGCTCGGCCCCCCTCCCCCTCCTTTCTTCATCTTTTCTTTCCTCTCCTTCCCTGGATTCACACGTTACTCCTATCACCAACTTCTCAATTCAACAATACAAATTTCTATATAACTCTCAACCATGCTTTTCAACGTTAACTCACTCACAACCCCATCGGTTTCTCATTTGCCAATCACCCAAAATAAACAACTCACAACACGTTAAAAGTGTAACACCCGAGTTAACGGCCAGGTGATTTTCTTAACTGTATTAACGGTCATAAATATTTAATCTTCGTAGTTTAGGATTTATGCCAAGCTTAATTAATTACATGTGGATCTAAACTAGGTTGAGTGGCAAAGTTGTAATAATGGAAGATTGAGGCCTGTATTTAAAGAAAAAGGAAAGGATTCAAACCTCATTTAAACCACTGTAGCCGACATCCCCAACTTCCGGCGATTTCTTCTCTCCCAAGCTCTTGCTCTCTGTCAGCTGGAAATCCCTCATTCGACGATCGGTTTCCTTGCTACTTCTCGACTACTTTGTGCTCGAGGTACGGGTTTAACAATGTGGTTATCTGTTAGTTTATTAGCCCAGTTTTCCAGCTCTGTATTGAAGTTTGGATTCTTCAATGGCCGAATATTAATAAGAACATTTTGAAACCCGAGATAGGTAATGTCATTCCGAATCGATTCTGAACATTTGAAACAACCAACCCTGAGTTTTCATTATCGAATCCGTCTGTTTTGGTTTTTGGGATTTCGGGTTACATTGAGTATTAAACTAAGAACTTGGGAAGGACTCTTAGCTATTAGATCTTAGGATAACTCGAGATTAGAACTACTAGGATTTTGTTTTAACTACTGCAATGTAAATGTTTAGGTGAAGAAGTTTGAAGAGAAGGGAGCTCAAGTGCTAAGGAGACCAGGTAAGTGAATGTATTAAGATTTCCGGCTATTAGAGCCCTACATCGTGGGAGTACTAGGTTGTATAGATGTCAAATGTTTACTTTATGATAATGAGCCTGTCTGCACTTGAAGGATTCATGTATGTTGCGAGTTATACTATTTGATGACCTGCTAGTGAATGTGAAGTTGTCTACTCTGGTATGATCCTTGTCATGGTTTGATGAGTTAAAAGTTCTCGTGTTCATGCATCATGAATGTTTCTCAAGCATAAGAAAATGTTTTAACGCATGTTTTCTATGAACAAGATATGTATGTATATAAGTATATATATAAGACTTATGCAACGTGGATTAAGTAAGGGTTGGGGGCGGTTCGGCGTATGTCACAGTCCAAAGAAGGACATATGAATACGACCAGCAGTAGGGAACAAGATCAAACTCACTGTCGAACCCCCTTTACCGGCACAAATCCTCTCTTGATCCACACAACCTAAACAAAGAATATGATCAATGACTATGAATGATGAATATGATCAATGACTATGAATGATGAATATGATCAATGACTATGAATGATGAATATGATCAATGACTATTAATGATGAATATGATCAATGACTATGAATGATGATTTTGATCCATGACTATGAATGATGATTACGAGCAAAGACATGAACAAGAAAAGACTTATGAGCATGTGATTTTCCCAAATTATGCATTCATGCATCCATGTTAGTGTTGCATTTCTTACTAAGCATTAGGCTTATAGTTTAAACCTTATGATGTAGGTGACGAGTTTTCAGGTGAGGAACTCAAGGTCAATGAAGATGTCTAAGCTTGGTTGCTGGAGGATTCTCAGTGTGACAGTGAAGGCTGGATAGGCGATCAAGTTCCCTTGTTATACCCATAGTAAGTCGGAGAAGTTTATGATAAACAGATGACTAAGTAGAATAGAGTTTACTTATAACAAGGAGATTCGGATTTTTAATGGTTTGACTTCAGAGTCTGTTAACGATTTTAAGGATCATTGAATGGTCTGTTTTGTTTAAGCCTTCCGCTATGTGTATCTTGTATGGGATATGGTTTTCACTCATTAGGGTTTATAATTCCTAGGTTAAGATTTGGGTGAGTTGTAGTATTTTTCTGTTGGATGAGGTTGTTTGATGATCATAGTGTTTTACTGCCATAAGATAGAAGCTGGATGAGGCATTCATCCGGCTGACGTCATCGGCAGATGTAGAGTGTTTAGCCATCGGATGATGAAAGTGCTATTTTGTCGTCTAGCGATCGGCAGATGTAGAGTGTTAGCCATCAGATGATGAAAGTGCCATTTTGTCGTCTAGCGATCGGCAGATGTAGAGTGTTAGCCATCGGATGATGAAAGTGCCATTTTGTCGTCTAGCGATCGGCAGATATAGAGTGTTTAGCCATCGGACGATGTGAGGGTTTCCTTGTCGTTTAGTGACCGGGTCATGTTTTAATTATGCACGTGGGGAGCACATGTCCATCAGATGATGTTTCCCTATTTCACTGGAAGATGAAGTATATTCCCTCACCGGATGATGTAAATAATAACTTGTCGTTTAGTGATCGGATGATATAGAGCTTGTAAGCTGTCGGAAGACGTCATAGATGAACACGTGAATATCACATGTCTATCGGTGGATGTTTTAAATTGGTCACCCGAGATGCACGTGATCGTCGGTCGATGCGAGTATTCACATCTGCCGTTGGGTGTTTAAATGAGTCATGAGAGGTGCACGTTCCATCCGGAAAATGCAATGTCTGTCTGTTGATGCATGCAGACCCATGCAACTTCTACGTCGAATGGAAGCATGTATGAGGGACTAACTTTCCAACCATTAAGTTGAAGTCTTTAAGCCTGTTAGGTATACTGTTATAAAGAAAAAAAAAAAGGGAGAAGGAGAAAATAGTTCAAATATGAGTTAAAGTTTTATGAAAAGTCAAGAATTTCGTGGCGATCCTCCCCGGGTCGTTACAAAAAGCATAACCTAAGTTCGTAAAAACAAATCGCGTGAATATGTTTAAAATCTAAACAAATCCTCCTGTTTTGAAATCCAACAAAAGATTATAAAATCAATTTCTAAGTCATTTCAAAACATCAATGCGTAAACCTGTCCAGACCCAAACAACCTAAAATATATCTAACTTTATACATATGTTGTCCCAAAATAACCCAGTACTCTCAAAAATACGTACAGACATCCCCCACGGGTCAAAATGCGCCGACTGCTCAGCACACTCCCAGCCATTCTCCATCAACTGCATCATACATCAGGAGGAGGAACGTCGTTCTCACCTGGCTCAATGTCACCTACACCATACAGACATACTATGAGTTAAAGGCTCAGTAAATTTTACGTAAATGCAGATGCGTGCAGTGCGTATGGAGTTCAGAAATCATGCATACATACAGAGCATCGCAGACAGAATATCACCGAGATCTCATCCCCCTAATCGAAGGGGGCCCATCCAGCGGTCGGACTACCCCGTGCGGTTAGAGAAGGGGGTACACGCTTACAACACGTACAGCCATGCCTGAGCCCCACCTCGCGTAATCAGATAACAGATTACGTTCATTAGTTACATTACATGGGATGTGGTATCGGCCAGACCCTTAATCGGCCCGCACAATAGATCGATAGCCCCCAATTTCTGGGCCACATCGGTTTTCTGAAAACATCGTGCAGAAATTCATTTTCATGCCAAGTTAAAATACGTGATGCATGAACAATTCAATATAAATGTAAACAATCAAGCATGCGTACCATCAAGACTGTAAAGGAAATAACCTACAAAAACGTTTAAACCTAACTACCCAACCAAAGCAATTTAAACACACAATACTCTAAGATCCTTGACGCGACATCGAAGTACGGTGTAGGCCAATCGGCCAGAGTAAGTCACGAGAACTTACCTCGTGCGCGGTGAATTTTGAGCTCCTTCCACGAGCGTTGTTTGTTTGAGGCAAAACACAACGGTTGTCATTAAAACGAGATTTAAACCGCTAAACGTCCAAATTTAACGAAATCTTAACTAAGGAAATTTCTCAAAAAATTCTAACTTAACTATTTGAGACGTTCCATCGAGCAATTCACGCTCGTAAATTTCTAAACTCCATTAATAGAGATTTCTCAACCTCAAAATCCAATTTTTCAACCTAATCACCGAATACGCTCTAGATTTTGTCCAATAGCGTTTAATACGTTTAATATGCTCTCCAATACAACAAACCTATCAATTTCTAACTTTAAACTAGGTTTTTCACAAAACCCTAAACGAAACCCTAACCGTTAAACTTTGCGAAAACTATGAATAGACTTTCCAAAACCATAGATTCTTACCTAGAATCAAGTTTGGGGAAGAAAACGTGAAGGACGGAGGAAGAACGGAGGACTGACGGACGTCGAAGAGAAGTGATCGCCGTTGATCGCCAAAGGGGAAGGTGAAATCGCAGGAAAAGAAGAAATGGCGTGGAGAAGAAGAAAAAGCATTATGTTTTAATTCAAATTTTGACTTTGCAAATTACCATTTTGCCCATCCTTGGATTTTCTATTTGTTTCGTCCTTTGTTTCGTTAACAAATCGACGATTCGTTTTCTCCAAATTTTCTTACTTCACTCATAGCTCCAACTTATTACCAGGGTTCCTTTAAAACTGTCCGTTCGCAAAACGGACCTCGTTTACTATTTTTACTAAAATGTCTATTATATTACGAGAAACATAATTACTCGACATATAGCGTTATTACTCCGAAAAATCCCGTAAATTTCTTAAAATTCCTATTAATCGTTAATATCGAAATGACGCTTTCTTTTCGTAAAACGGGTTTGATTTGACATATTTACAAAAAATGCCAATATATATTATAATATAAAATCCCGTACAAGCCGGATATTACATATATACCATCAAGACTATAAAAACATAACCTATAAAAGAACTAAACCTAACTACCCAACCAAAGCAATTTAAACAAACATGTCACCAAAGCTCCTCGAGACGACTTCGACGTACGATGTAGGCTAATCGGCCATAGTAAGTCACGAGAACTTACCTCGTGTCTGTTGCAATCCAAGCTCCGTCCACGAGCTTTGTTCACCTAAGGCAATTTCACAACATTGGCGTTAAAACGAGTTTAAATCGTTAAACGTCCAAATTAACGAAATCCTTAACTAAGAAATCTCTTAAAATTCTAACTTACCTAATCGAGGTATTTTAAATAACAATTAACGCTCGATACCACGAAACCACCATTAACGAGTTTTTCCCAAAAACCCTTAATTCCTCGAATTTTAACTTTTCTCACAAATCAATTTAACTTCGTCTAACAACGTTTAATACGTCCTTTATACCAAACACAATAAACCTATCAATCTCGAACCCTAAATCACGTTTTTAACGAAACCCTAAACGAACCCTAATCGTTTAAACTCCGTAAAAATCGAAATAAACTTTCCTAAAATTTTAAAATCGTACCTAGGGTCGGGATTGGAGAAGAAAACGGGTCGCCGGAGGAGAGTTCAGTCGTCGGAAGGAGAATGCCGTGAGGAAGAAGATGTCGCCGTGAGAGAAGAGAGAAAGAAAAATTGAAATCGTGAGTGTCTGGAGGAGAAGAAGAAAGGATTTATAATTTTTTATAATATTGACTTGTCAAATGACCATTTTGCCCTTACTTTAATTTTCTATTTGTTTCGTCCTTGTTTCGTTAATTAGCCAGCGATCTGGTTTCTCCAAATTTCCTTATTTCGCCAATAAATCCAACTTATTACTAGAGTTCCATTAAAACTGTCCGTTCGCAATTCGGACATCGTTTACTATTTTTACCAAAGTATCCATTATATTACGATAAACGCAATTCTCGTAAAATTAACGTTACAACTCCTAAAATTCTCGAAATTTTCTTAAAATCCTTTTTATCATTAGGATCGTAATAACGCTTTCTTTTCACGAAACCGACCTAATTGACATAATTACAAAAATGTCGTTTACATTAAAATATTAATATTCTGTACAGCCAGGTATTACAATTTTAAATCCTTCAACCACCAGAACTGTAACGACCCCTATTCCCAGCAAGATATTGTCCGCTCTGGGGATTCGGCCGCAGCCCAATATCCTCCCCTCACGGCTTTGTTTGGCGAGAACTTCCCAGAAGGTCACCCAACCTGGAATTGCTCTCGCCGAAGCACTTTTAACTTCAGAGTTCTTATGGGATTTGTTGCCAATTGTGCTCCAAAACGCGTCTTGCTATCGTGGGAGGGATCTCTTACATATGTTTCATTTCCATATACTTCCCCAAGCGATGTGGGATTGTGACAACCCCCTCCTTACGATCTGGGATTCGTCTTATACTCGAGTCCGGGATTCGCCTACACTCGGCTTAGGTCCCGAGATTTGCCCCGCAACCAGAGGTTTGCCCCGCAGTCGTACACATACGTTCACATTCGGGTCATCACAATCACCTCCCCTCGGAGGCCCAACGTCCTCGTTGGCCACATTTCCGGTTGGGTACAGGCTCTGATACCATTTGTAACGACCCCTATTCCCAGCAAGATATTGTCCGCTCTGGGGATTCGGCCGCAGCCCAATATCCTCCCCTCACGGCTTTGATTGGCGAGAACTTCCCAGAAGGTCACCCAACCTGGAATTGCTCTCTCTGAAGCACTTTTAACTTCGGAGTTCTTATGGGATCCGTTGCAAATTGTGCTCCAAAACGCGTCTTGCTATCGTGGGAGGGATCTCTTACATATGTTTCATTTCCATATACTTCCCCAAGCGATGTGGGATTGTGACAACCCCCTCTTTACGATTCGGGATTCGCCTATACTCGAGTCCGGGATTCGCCTACACTCGGCTTAGGTCTCGAGGTTTGCCCCGCAACCCGAGGTTTGCCCCGCAGTCGTACACATACGTTCACATTCGGGTCATCACAAGAACTTAAACCAACATTCAGTATTTCTCAACCTGCTATCTCCAACAATCACAAAGGCACCATTCGTAGTTATTAATACGAAAATCCTACGAATGCTACCATTGTTCTAA
Organism: Begonia masoniana; assembly: GCA_022432975.1. Classification (NCBI taxonomy): domain Eukaryota; kingdom Viridiplantae; phylum Streptophyta; class Magnoliopsida; order Cucurbitales; family Begoniaceae; genus Begonia; species Begonia masoniana. Next base: position 39,250,984 of record CM039516.1, read on the forward strand.
CATTAGCCGATTCTAGAATTTCAAACATTAACCAAATGACTACCCCTAACTCGTAGATCTAATGAATGAATCATCTAAACCTTACCTAGGGTTCAATGCTTGGAGGAATGAACGAAGAATCAGCCGCTAGTGGAGGGTGAATCGCAGGTTGGAAGGAGAAATGTCGAGGGGAAATTTGGAGGAGAGGGAGTCGGCTACATGAAACAGGGTAAGGGGGGTTTTGTGAGGGTTTTAGACTTTTCCATTTTTTATTTATATCAATTAAAATTAACTTATTTACAATTCTTGCCATTACCTAATTTTCCTCTTAAAACAAGTAATACCCATCATCTTAAGACTTCATAAATTTTCACATTCTACAAGTCACCCCAAAATTATTCACGGGATAATTACCTGGCGACGTGCTGGTTGTTACAGATAGGCTCTAACAAGCCCGCTCTTTGCCTACAAGCCTCGAACTTCTCCTTCGATAAAAACTTCGTCAGCATATCTGAACCGTTCTCACTACTGTGCACTTTTGCCAAGTGAAACTGCTTTGTCTCGAGTAGGTCTCAAACTCATTGATACCTCATATCAATATGCTTAGACCTCGAATGAAATGGCGAATTCTTGGAGATGTGAATAGCACTCTAGCTATTGCTGAACACAATATATTTTTCTCTTGACGCGAATCCAATTTCTCAAGAAATCTCCTCATCCACAAAGCCTTCTTGCAACCCTTAGTAATCGCAATGTACTAGGGTTCTATGGTGGACAGCGTAACACACTCTTGCAGCTTCGATTGCCAACACACGACTCTCCCTGCAAAAGTCATTAAGAATCCTGAAACTGACCTCATGGAATCAACGTCACTGGCCATATCTGAATCGGTATACCCAACTAAGATAGGATCACTGCCACCGAAACACAAACACAACCTGGAAGTACCTCGGAGATATATAAGTATCCACTTCACCGCTTTCCAGTATTCTTTGTCAGGATTGGAGAGGAACAGCCTGATTATTCCAATGGAATGAGCAATATCGGATCAAGTACAAACAATGACATACATCAAACTGCCAACTGCAGTGACATAAGGAACTCGACTCATATTTGCCTTGTCTTTGTCACTTGTGGGACATTGCTTTGTATTGAGCTTGAAGTGACCTGCAAGTAGAAAACACACAACTTTGGCCTTGCTCATGTTGAACCTTTTAAATACCTTCTTGATGTAGTCTTCCTGAGACAATCAAAGTTTCCCATTCTTCCTATTACGAGAGATCTTCATACCAAGTATCTTTTTCGCCGCACCCAAGTCTTTCATTGCAAAAGACTTGCTTAACTCTCCCTTTAACGTAGCAATCTTGCTAGTATCATAGTCTATAATCAACATATAGTCAACATACAAGAGGAGAATAATGAAGTTATCATCGAAATATCTTCTGATGAATACGCAATGGTCTAAAAATGTCCGGCTATATCCGTGACTCACCATGAAAGAGTCAAATTTCTTATACCACTGTTGTGGAGCTTGTTTGAGGCCATGCAAGCTCTTCTTCAATTTGCACACAAGTTGCTATTTTCCTCTAACTTTGAATCTCTCGGGCTGCTCCATATAGATCTCTTCCTCAAAGTCACTATGAAGAAACGCAGTTTTCACATCAAGTTGCTTGATCTATAAGTTCAAGTGCACCGCTAAACCAATAGCAACTTGGATCGAGGGCATCTTCACCACCGGTGAGGATATATCTTCAAAGTCGATTCCCTTTTTTTGACCGTACCCCTTCACAACTAACCTAGCCTTGTACCTTGGATGTGAGATTGCATTTTCAGTCTTCAACCTGTAGGCCCATCTGTTCTTGAGAGCTTTCTTGCCTTGAGGTAACTTCACCAGGTCATACATGTGATTCTCGTGAAGAGATTGCATCTGCTCTTCAATGACTTTCAACCACTCTTTCTTCTCATTAACGGAAGTCGCCTCTTGGTAAGTTTCTGGCTCTTCGGCATCTGTGAGCATCACATACTCATCTGAAGTGTATCTCGTCGAAGGACGCCGATCTCTAGTGGATCTTCTCAAAGGAGGTTCATCTGGCAACTCTTAAACCTCTTCTTCAACTTGCTCAGCAGGTTCAACATCATCAGCTGTGGGGACTTCGCCATTTGCGGGACCGATATCATGCTCCGGTTCCGCTCCCCCTTGATCGGAATGCTCTACAGGTGCAGAAATTTGATCCAAATTGATCAAATCATCACTATACCTATCTGCCATTTCTGCCTTATCGATGTCTTTGATGCATTGATCTTCCACAGACATGACATCTCTGCTTCTGACAAGGTTTTTCTGCACCGGATCATAGATGTAACACCCAATTTTCGGGATTTAAATTATATTCCAATATAAAAGGCAATTTTGTAAATACGTCGAATTATGTCCGTTTCGCAAACGAAAAGTTTTAACGGAGCCGTAACAATTAATTGGAATTTATGGTAAAATATGAGAATTTTAGAAAATAGGATCGTTAGTTAAATAACGAGATAATTGGAAGAAGAAAATTTAAATTAAGTGAAGGGTGATTTGGTAAATTGCAAACCAAAATTTCCAATTAAAAATCAAATTCCCTTTCATTCTTTCCCCTCACCCACGAAACTCCATTTCCTCCCCCTCAACGCGCGACATTCTCTTCCTCCTCCGACGATTCTCCATTTCGGCGGCGATTGCCTTCCTCCGGCGACTCGAATCTTCACGCTTCTTCGTCGTCTTTGCTCTCTAGGTAAGGCTCTACACTTTTGGAGCGTTAAATATCGATTTCTAAGGTTTAAAACAATTAGGGTTTGTTAGGGTTTTCGTTGAAAACGTGAATCGATGTTTGAAATTGATAGGTTGAGCTTATTTATGCCCCTAATAGACGTAATGGTTATTATTGGAGCTTAGTTCGTCGGTTTGTTGAGGTGTATTGGAGATTTGGATAAATTGGAGCTTAAAAACCCCATTAATGGAGTTTTTGTAATCTCGAGCGCGAATTGCTCGATGAAATGCCTCAACGAACTTAAATAGAGTTTAGGAGAATTTTCTTTAGTTAGGAGTTAATAGTTTTTCTAGAGTTTGAGGATTTAGACTCAGTTTAACGTCGTATATTGTGAAATGTATAGGTGAACAAACGCTCGTGGACGGAGCTCGTTGTGCAACGACGCGACGTAAGTTCTCGTGACTTACTCTGGCCGATAGGCCTACACCATATGTCAAAGTCGTCTCGAGGAACCTTGAGGATTGTTTGTTTAAATCGTTTTGGGTATGGGTAGTTAGAATTAGTTGTTTTTATATGTTGTTTATTTATCGTCTTGATGGTACACATGTGATTGTTTACTTTATGTTATATTTGAACTCTTCATGCATCACAGTTTTAAAAACGACATGAAAATGAATTTACGCATGGATTTCATGAAAAAACATTCATGTAAAGGCAAGTAAAGTATCACAGTAAACAACCATGACATGGGGTTATCGGGGATGAGGTTCGGACCTGGCGTTCTGTGGTGAGCGGGTTTCCCTCCCTTCAGATGGTGTGGGCTGTCTAATCGCTTGACGTGCCCTATCCATCTGTCGAGCGTTTCCGATAACCATAGACTGACACGTATGGATATACGCATTGACATGGACGGTTTTCATAGTACAGAGCATACATGATCATGCATTAGCATTTACGTAGGGCTTACTGAGATTTTTATCTCATAGGTGTCTCTATGGTTTAGGTGATTTCGAGACAGGTGAGGATGATGTCCCTCTGCCTGATGTATGAGCATGTTGAAGAAAGATGGCCCGTGGGTGCGCGCTGGCAGTCGGAGCGTGATTTTGACCCGTGGGGACGTACATAGGTATTTTGGATTATTTCTAATAGAAATGGTTAGAACAAATAGGTTGATTGGATCTGGATAGTTGATAGAATGCGTTTGGGAAATTGTAACTATTTTGAAATGTTTTGGTATTTTAAAACAAGAGGAATATGTGAAATGTTTAAACGGAACCATGCTATTTGTTTTCATGAAATTGGTTTTAAAACGTATTTTGAGTCGGTAACCGGATGACGAGTGTAAAGTGTGTTAATGATAGTGTTATGATGTAGAAATGCGTTTTAGAGGAATGTATGAAATGTGTGAAAATGGAATGTGAAAGGTGAAGATTGGGTGATATGTGAGTTCAGGGTTTAATTGGTGTATGTAGGGTGAAGGGCGTGAAATGGTTAAGGAAAGGATGCCTCTGGATTTCAATATCCAGAGGAAGTGGCGAATAATCGCCTGAGGGAGGCGAACAATCGCCCCTCCCTCTACTTGAAATCGCCAAGAGGTGATAGTGATCGCTGCCCTATGGAGAATTCCAGAGGGTGTGGCGATTGATCGCCACAATTGTGGTGATCAATCGCCACAAGCGATTGCTCGCCACAATTGTGGCGAGCAATCGCCACATGTTCTGCCATTTTGGCAGAACATATATATAAAAAATAAAAATAAAAAAATAAAATTTAAAATAACTTTAAATTAAATGTTTTCCTTTATTACTTAATCGTTTGAATAGATTATTTTAAGTTTATTTTACCTAGTTTTAAAAAGAAAATTTCAAACGCTGTTAGTAATCTCAATTACGCTTTAAAAAGTTTTATTCCGCTAGAATGAGAGATTTAAAGTTTGTACGTATAAAATGAAAAATTTATACGAGAAATTAAGGGTAGGTTTAAGGGTCGTTACAGTTATGGTATCAGAGCCTCCGGGTTTTAAAAACGATTCTGTAGACTGCACGACTGCTCAGCCACTACGCGGACATCCTTCATCAACTGTAAGTACGTTTAAATGTTTTATTTAAATTCGATTTCTTAGGATTTCTATTTTAACTTTTATAGGAGATTATAGAAAATGGTTCGAGGTAGGGACGCCAGAGATGATGCCGTGGATAGGCTGACAGACTTACTCGATCGTCAATCCCAACATATGGATCGACAGGCATAACAAATCACGGACCTGGTTTGTGAGAATTGGAGGGTCCAAGAGATAGTAGTCCCTAATGGTCAAAGCATGGAGAGGTTTCAAAAGCTGAGACCTCCGATATTCGATGGGAAATCTTCGGACCCCTCTATTGCTGAGGAGTGGGTTCGGAAAATAGAGGATATGTTGGCGTATGCCAAAGTGGACAACGCCGAGAAAGTTGAGTGCGTCACATTCCACCTAGCACTGGATGCCCGGTCTTGGTGGGATTCAGTTAAGGCTACAACAGACGTGGCGCTAATGAGGTGGGAACGGTTTAAGACCGTGTTCTTTGACAAATATTTTAGCCGTACAGTGAGGGCGGCAAAAAGGGCTGAGTTTACACAATTGAAGCAGACTAGTACGGTGGCAGAGTATATCAGAAAGTTTGAAGCTTTATCTAAGTTTGCACCGCGCCTAGTCAGTGATAATGAGGACAAAGTGCAACAATTCATGGATGGACTGAATAGAGAAGTTCGGAAGAATATTATAGTGTCTGGTATTCTGGGTGTGCCTTATGAGGAGATTGCAGCGAGGGCCCTAGAGTTCGAGGCTGCTGAGTTAACATGCATTAAGCCGAGAGAGCCTGCCAAGGGCTTCTTTCGGGAGATTCAGCCTCAGGTACGAAACAGGGGCTGGCAATTCAGAGGGCAACAATAACAACAACGAGGCGTCAAAAGGCCTCATGAAGGAGGAGGCGATCAAGGTAAGGGGAAACAAGTCCAAGGGGCACAGAAACTTGTTTGTCCAAAGTGTCAGAAGGAACATTATGGCACTTGTCGGTTGGGCACGGACAGTTGCTATAGATGTGGAGAGATCGGTCATTTTGCTCAGAACTGTCCGAGAGCGACTACCAATCAGAGAACAGTTATGCCGAGGATCTTCGCATTTATCGAGCCCGGAGATGTTGATGATGAGGCACAACCATCTGTCATAGCAGGTACTATTCTAGTCATGGGTGTTCCAGTGTTTTCTTTGATAGATACAGGAGCTACGCACTCTTTCATTTCAACTGCTTGCATGATTAGATTGGGGCTAGTATCTGAGTTAGCTGAATGCGAGTATCGAGTAATGCTACCTTCGGGAGCGAATATGCAGTCTGATCGGGTTTTCCAGGGCAACATCGTCTCTGTGGGAAACAACACCCTCTATGCCCGGTTGATAGTTGTGGGTATAGAGGTGTATGATCTTATTTTGGGGATGGATTGGCTTGCACGCCATTGCGCCACAATTGACTGCGGGTCCGGGATGGTGACTTTCCGCCCCCCGAACAAGGTTGAGTTCACTTTTTAAGCGACGAGCAGGTTAAGTAGACTACCTGCAACTTATTCGATGTTGACCAGAGAACAATTTAAAGATGGATGCTCGATTTTTGTGGCCACAGTGATTGATACTCGGCTACTTGAAAAATTGAAACCGGATGATCTTCCAGTTGTTAAGGAATTCTCAGGGATTTTTCTCGACGATCTTCCAGGGTTACCACCAGATCGGGAGATCGAGTTCGTAATTGATGTTTACCCGAGTTCAGCACCGGTATCCAAGAATGCGTATAGATTGGCGCCTGCTGAATTGAAGGAGCTGAAGTCACAGTTGGAGGACTTATTAGACAAAGGGTTTATTTGACCCAGCTTTTCTCCTTGGGGTGCGCCAGTCCTGTTTGTGAAGAAAAAGGACGGAACTCTCAGGATGTGCGTTGATTATCGAGAGTTAAATAAACTGACCGTGAAGAATAAATATCCACTGCCTCGAATTGACGATCTATTTGACCAACTGCAAGGTGCCCGAGTGTTTTGAAGGATCGACCTACGCTCGGGTTATTATCAGTTGAAGGTCCGAAAGGAAGATATTGAAAAGACAGCATTTCGAACGAGGTATGGGCATTACGAATTTCTTGTGATGTCCTTTGGGCTTACCAATGCTCCTGCAGCATTTATGGATATGATGAATCGCGTCTTCAAGGAGTACTTAGACAGGTTCGTCGTTGTTTTTATAGATGACATCCTGGTTTATTCTAAGACAAAGAAGGAGCACGAAGAGCATTTACGGATCGTTCTAAGGACCCTGTGTCAACATCAATTGTATCTGAAATTTTCTAAGTGTGAATTCTGGCTTGATCAAGTAAGTTTTCTTGGTCATATCGTATCTCAGGAGGGAATCTCAGTAGATCCGGCTAAAATAGAGGTTGTCAAACAATGGCCACAGCCTAAGAATGTACGAGAGGTACGAGGATTCCTTGGTTTAGCTGGATATTACAGGAAATTCATCGAGGGGTTTTCAAAGATAGCCGTTCCTCTATCTCGATTGACGAGAAAGAATGAAAGATTTTTGTGGTCTCCTGCTTGTGAGAAAAGCTTTGTGGAGCTGAAACAGAGATTGACTACGGCTCCAGTCCTGACGCTACCAGTCGAGGGTGATAAGTTCAGTATTTACTGTGATGCCTCGGGGATCAGACTGGGATGTGTGTTAATGCAGGAGGGCAAGGTAATCGCTTATGCTTCTAGACAATTGAAGCCATATGAACGAAACTATCTGACACACGATCTTGAGCTCGCAGCGGTGGTCTTTGCTTTAAAAATCTGGAGACACTATCTGTATGGGCAGTAGTGTGAGGTGTTTTCGGATCACAGGAGCTTAAAGTATCTATTTACGCAGAAAGAACTTAATATGCGACAGCGACGGTGGTTAGAGTTCGTTAAAGATTACGATTTTGAAATTAAATACCACCCAGGGAAGGCAAATAAAGTTGCTGATACCTTGAGCCGAATGCCTATTGCGAGCCAACCTTCACTTGCATCTATGTCGGTAACGTTGAGGTCTGAGATTGAGAAGTTCGATGTGGAGATAGTAGCAGAATTGTCCAGCATGCTTACGAACATTTCTCTTAGACCGACGATCTTGGACAGGATACGAGTGGCTCAACAAAACGATTTAGATTGTGAAAGGCATAGAATGAGCATGACATCTGAGGATTCGACTGAATTTAACCTGATAGATGACGGAGTGTTGAAATTTAGGCACAGGTGGTACGTGCCTAACGATGGGAGTTGAAAAAGGAGATCTTAACTGAAGCACACTCCTCGGCGTATTCAGTGCATCCGGGGAGCACCAAAATGTATAGAGACTTGAAACAACATTTTTGGTGGCCTAACATGAAAAGAGAAATTGCCAGGTACGTAGAAACCTGCCTGATTTGCCAACAAGTTAAGGCAGAACATCAAAGGCCCGCTGGAACCTTACAGCCACTGCCTATTCCAGAGTGGAAGTGGGAGCAGATATCCACAGATTTTATAGTTGGACTCCCGAGAACAACAAAGGGGCACGATGGCATTTGGGTGATTGTGGACCGTTTGACAAAGACGGCCCACTTCCTACCAGTAAAAATGACATATTCTATGGACCAGCTAGCTGAGCTATACGTACAGGAGATTGTGAGACTACACGGAGTGCCCATCTCTATTGTTTCTGATAGAGATGCCAGGTTTACTTCGAAGTTCTGGAAGAGTTTACATAAGGCAATGGGAACTCAATTGAATTTTAGCACGGAGTTTTATCCTCAGACTGACGGACAGACTGAAAGAGCAAACCAGATTCTCGAGGATATGCTTAGAGCCTGCGTGTTAGAGTTTCAGGGCTCGTGGAGCCGATATCTGCCATTGATTGAGTTTTCGTACAATAACAGCTTCCAGGCTACTATTGGCATGGCTCCGTATGAGGCGCCGTATGGTCGAAAATGCAGGTCTACTATATTGGGATGAGGTAGGCGAAGCTAGCATTGTTGGCCCAGATATTTTGCAACAAACAGCGGAGAAAATTTCTGTTATTCGACAACGCATAGAGATTGCACAAAGCCGCCAAAAGAGTTATGCTGACACCAGACGGAAAGAATTACAGTTTAAAAAGGGTGATGAAGTATATTTGAAGATTTCTCCGTTCAAAGGCGTTATGTGATTTGGGAGGCGAGGCAAGTTGAACCCGCGTTTTGTGGGGCCGTTCCCTATTCTAGAGAGGATTGGAACTATGGCGTACAGATTGCAACTCCCGGCGTCTATGGAAGGTATTCACGATGTATTCCACGTGTCTATGCTCAGAAAATGTGTACGTGATCCGTCACACATCGTCGAAACACGGGAGATTGACGTACAACCAACGCTGACCTATGAAGAAGGGCCAGTACGAATCCTAGAGTCTTCTATCGAAGTGTTGCGAAATAAGGAGATTCCTCTGGTAAAATTTTTGTGGAGAAACCATGACGTGGAGGAGGCTACTTGGGAGAGGCAGCAGGATATGATGCTAAAGTATCCCGAACTATTTGTATAATCAAATTTTGAGGACAAAATTTCAGTTAAGGTGGATGGATTGTAACACCCGGTTTTCGGGATTTAAATTATATTCCAATATAAACGGCAATTTTGTAAATACGTCGAATTATGTCCGTTTCGCGAACGAAAAGTTTTAACGGAGCCGTAACAATTAATTGGAATTTATGGTAAAATATGAGAATTTTAGAAAATAGGATCGTTAGTTAAATAACGAGATAATTGGAAGAAGAAAATTTAAATTAAGTGAAGGGTGATTTGGTAAATTGCAAACCAAAATTTCCAATTAAAAATCAAATTCCCTTTCATTCTTTCCCCTCACCCACGAAACTCCATTTCCTCCCCCTCAACGCGCGACATTCTCTTCCTCCTCCGACGATTCTCCATTTCGGCGGCGATTGCCTTCCTCCGGCGACTCGAATCTTCACGCTTCTTCGTCGTCTTTGCTCTCTAGGTAAGGCTCTACACTTTTGGAGCGTTAAATATCGATTTCTAAGGTTTAAAACAATTAGGGTTTGTTAGGGTTTTCGTCGAAAATGTGAATCGATGTTTGAAATTGATAGGTTGAGCTTATTTATGCCCCTAATAGACGTAATGGTTATTATTGGAGCTTAGTTCGTCGGTTTGTTGAGGTGTATTGGAGATTTGGATAAATTGGAGCTTAAAAACCCCATTAATGGAGTTTTTGTAATCTCGAGCGCGAATTGCTCGATGAAATGCCTCAACGAACTTAAATAGAGTTTAGGATAATTTTCTTTAGTTAGGAGTTAATAGTTTTTTTAGAGTTTGAGGATTTAGACTCAGTTTAACGTCGTATATTGTGAAATGTATAGGTGAACAAACGCTCGTGGACGGAGCTCGTTGTACAACGACGCGAGGTAAGTTCTCGTGACTTACTCTGGCCGATAGGCCTACACCATATGTCAAAGTCGTCTCGAGGAACCTTGAGGATTGTTTGTTTAAATCGTTTTAGGTATGGGTAGTTAGGATTAGTTGTTTTTATATGTTGTTTATTTATCGTCTTGATGGTACACATGTGATTGTTTACTTTATGTTATATTTGAACTGTTCATGCATCACGGTTTTAAAAACGACATGAAAATGAATTTACGCACGGATTTCATGAAAAGAACACGCATGTAAAGGCAAGTAAAGTATCACAGTAAACAACCATGACATGGGGTTATCGGAGATGAGGTTCGGACCTGGCGTTCTGTGGTGAGCGGGTTTCCCTCCCTTCAGATGGTGTGGGCTGTCTAATCGCTTGACGTGCCCTATCCATCTGTCGAGCGTTTCCGATAACCATAGACTGACACGTACGGATATACGCATTGACATGGACGGTTTTCATAGTACAGAGCATACATGATCATGCATTAGCATTTACATAGGGCTTACTGAGATTTTTATCTCATAGGTGTCTCTATGGTGTAGGTGATTTCGAGACAGGTGAGGATGATGTCCCTCCGCCTGATGTATGAGCATGTTGAAGAAAGATGGCCCGTGGGAGCGCGCTGGCAGTCGGAGCGTGATTTTGACCCGTGGGGACGTACATAGGTATTTTGGATTATTTCGGATAGAAATGGTTAGAACAAATAGGTTGATTGGATCTGGATAGTTGATAGAATGCGTTTGGGAAATTGTAACTATTTTGAAATGTTTTGGTATTTTAAAACAGGAGGAATATGTGAAATGTTTAAACGGAACCATGCTATTTGTTTTTATGAAATTGGTTTTAAAACGTATTATTAGTCGGTAACCGGATGACGAGTGTAAAGTGTGTTAATGATAGTGTTATGATGTAGAAATGCGTTTTAGAGGAATGTATGAAATGTGTGAAAATGGAATGTGAAAGGTGAAGATTGGGTGATATGTGAGTTCAGGGTTTAATTGGTGTATGCAGGGTGAATGGCGTGAAATGGTTAAGGAAAGGATGCCTCTGGATTTCAATATCCAGAGGAAGTGGCGAATAATCGCCTGAGGGAGGCGAACAGTCGCCCCTCCCTCTGCTTGAAATCGCCAAGAGGCGATAGTGATCGCTGCCCTCTGGAGAATTCCAGAGGGTGTGGCGATTGATCGCCACATGTTCTGCCATTTTGGCAGAACATATATATAAAAAATAAATAAATAAAAATAAAATTTAAAATAACTTTAAATTAAATGTTTTCCTTTATTACTTAATCGTTTGAATAGATTGTTTTAAGTTTATTTTACCTAGTTTTAAAAAGAAAATTTCAAACGCTGTTAGTAATCTCAATTACGCTTTAAAAAGTTTTATTCCGCTAGAAAGAGAGATTTAAAGTTTGTACGTATAAAATGAAAAATTTATACGAGAAATTAAGGGTAGGTTTAAGGGTCGTTACAGTAGAACCTGTAGTCAAACTCATCAAGATCATAATCAATGAACACATATGGCCTCGTCTTCATATCAAGCTTCGACCACTCGTCTTTCGGAATGTGAATAATGACCTTGCACCCAAAGATGTGCAAATGACTATAAGAAGGTTCTTTTCTCGACCATATCCTATTCAGAACTTTGATATCCAACGAAACACTAGGCATGAGATTCAAAATATGAACCACTATACTCAAGGCTTCACCCCAAATGGACCTCAACAACTGTGATTGAGAAAGCAAACATCTCACTCTCTGAACAAGTGTCTTTTTCATTCTTTTAGCTAAACCGTTTAACTGAGGAGTCTTCAGAGGTGTCTTTTGATGCCGAATACCCTGCTCCGCAGTACTCACCCCCATTCTCTGTCTAGATGCACTTGAGCTTCACACCTGTTTCTCTTTCCACACGAGCATGAAACTAATTGAAGACATCTAGTACTTGATCTTTTGACTTCAACATATACACCCAAATCTTCCTTGAATGATTGTCGACGAAAGTCACAAAGTACAACACACCACCAAGTGTTCTTGTCTTCACTGGACCACACACTTTGGAGTACACCATGTCGAGTATACCCGGTTTTCGCGAGTGAGGAGCTCTCTTGAAAGATACTTGAGTATGTTTGTCAGCCAAATAATGAACATACCGCTTTAGATAGCCACTTTTCATACATGATAGTAGGTTATTCTTGGCTAGGATCATCAAACCCTTCTCGCTCATATGACTAAGCCGATTATGTCAAAGTTCTACCGCGCCTTCATCGTCCACTCTATGGACTGTGGGATCCGGGATCTTCGCGTGCATCACATACAATAAGAAACATTTTTCTCTCCTCGTCACAATCAAAGAGCCTTTGGTGAGCTTCCATTTTCCATCACGAAAGGTGTTGCAAAACCCTTCGCATCGAGCTTGCCAGTCGAGATCAAATTCATTCGGATGTCGGGGATGTACTTCAAACCTCTCAAACCAAGATGTTGACGGTGTCGGCTTCCAAACACACGTCTCCCATACCAATGGTTTTTGTAACGCCATCATTTCCCATCCTTACATTTCCAAAGTCATCGGAAGTGTAGGATGTGAAGAAATCCCTCCGCGAAGTAGCATGTATCGAAGTGCCACTATCGATCACCCAACTTGTATCTTGGCAAGCGAGATTGACGACGTCTTCATCGTACACAATAAATAACTCCTCAGTGGCCGTGGCTACCTTCTCGCTTGTTTCACCCACGGTCTTCTTTTCCTTTCCCTTGACATTTAGATTTTCTCGAAGAAACTTTCGACAAAATCTCTTGATGTGTCCCTTCTTGCTACAATGATGACACTCAAAGTTGGCATATTTTCCCGACTTGCTTTGACTTCGGTTTCTATTGCTCAGATATTTACTATGACTCTTCTCCCTGTTTTCGATGAATAAAATGTCTGACTGTGAAGAAGAAGAACCCGTCAACTTTCTTCTCATCTCCTCGTTTAGAACACTACTCTTGACTATATCCGTAGCCAAAACACCATCTGGGGCTAAATTGGACAACAACATTCCGAATGTCTCCCACGAGTCAGGTAAAGTTCCAAGAAGCATCAACTCCTGAACCTCTTCATCAAACTTGATATTCATTCCAGCTAACTGATTGATAATTCTTTGAAAAATATTTAAGTGATCGGTCATTGCTTTTTCATTCTAATACTTTAACCTTATAAGCTACTTGATAAAAAACAACTTATTATTTCCGGTGTTCCGAGCGTATAACTCCTCAAGCTTTTTCCACAAGCTCTGAGTGTTCTTTTCTTCACTGACATGGTTGAGGACGTTATCATCTATCCACTGCCGAATATAATCGCACACGTGATGATGACACAATTCTCATTCTACATCAGATTTATCCGCCGGCTTCGCACAAGTAAACACAGACAAATAATAGTCTTTCACATAGAGAAGATCCTCTGTCTTCCAATTTCCACACAAGATAGTTGCTGCCGTTCACGTGACCATCCGACTCAGGTTACTTTCTATGATTCTAACACGGCACTAGGACTACAACTTGGATCTGATACCAGTTAGAAAAGAAAAAAGCCAAGGTGATAACAAATCAATCAACCAAACACAAGTTGCAATAATAACCAAACAATCAAACCAAGAGCGAGACACAAATACTTTTAGCGTGAAAAATCCCAAAACGGGTAAAAAACCACGGGATCTGATTGGGCTGCTTAAAACATCCATTATCGATCAATAGTAATGGGTACACTAAGGTCTCAAAACAACCATTATAATCATCTTCTAGAATCAAATACAAGAGTAAAGAAAAAGAATCTCACTGACTTCTTCTTCTTTCTCAAATACAGAGGTTTCAAAAATGAACTAAAGAAGATAGCGGCTTTCGCAGGAACTGAAACCATGCACGCTCCAAGAACCAAGCCACACCTTTTACTGCCATGGATAGCAGCTCTAAGAGACTGAAAAAGCTTTTAAGGAAGATGAGGAGTACCTCTCCGTGTCTTCCTTCTTCAACTCTGTGTATCTTTTTGTTTGAAAAGGCAAACTCTTTCTCCAAGCTTCCAAGAGAAGCTTCTTCCATTTTGTTGTTTATTATTAGTTAATTTGGGCCATTTGTTCATTAATTGATCTGAGCCCACACACATTGGGTGCTGCTGGAATGGAGAAATCCAGGCGACGGTGGAGCTGAGCAAAGCTAATAAATTTGAATAAATATGTAATCTCAATCCAATAAACACAACTTCTACCTGCTAAAATCATGTCAAAGGCAATCTCGAAGAAGACGTTGAATATGCATCAGAAATTCATCAAGTTTGGAACACACAATAACAATAATTTAATCCGTCGGAGAAATTGGTTGATAAAGAAGAGCTGTCTATGCCTTGCCTATGAACTCCACCTCAAACAGCAGAACTGAATCTGGAGGAATGATGCATGAACCTGCATTTACCATATCTCGTCTCATCAGAACCTAAATCTCCACAGTTTATTGAGGGAAGATGGCGAGTTACCTCCTCTGCAACCAGCTCCTCTCCCGCCATACCCAAGTTCTGGAGGAAGCTTCAGTACTCTTTTCCCCCCTGCACCGCATTTTTCAAATTACCACAAATGAAGATTGGAGGAGGACAATGATTGAAAATGAGGATGACCAACCAGCAAGCATAGGAGGAATTCCATCCCCACCCAGAATCCCTTGGTCCCAGCCTTTAATTACCTGTCAAAGTTATAGATTTACACATGACATCTTCTCATGCCACAAAAATTGAACCAAACCAAGCCAAGCCATTGCCAATGATTTGAACAGAAACAATAGAATCCCTAACAATGGAGAAAGGGAAGTTGGAAGCACCTCGCCAACTCCGACTCGGAAGGCCAAGGGTTTTCCCCGATTGTAGCTGCTGTCGAACACCTTCCCATTCTCCAATTTCCCCACGTAATGCGCCTGTTCAATCAACGAGTCTGAATACAGAATTTTTCTAGGAAGAGAAGTCTGAAAGTGGAGAAAACAGGGACCTTGATTAACTGTCCCTGGAGAGCCTCGGGGCCATTGCCTACGACTTTATCGCAGAACGCGAGACCGGAAGGAGCGACGGTGAATTCACAGGGAGCGGGAGAAGCTTCCGCAGCTTGGGAGGGTGGGACGAGAGCGTGGAGGAGAGCGAGAGAAAGGGCAAGCCCAATCGATTCTCTTCTTCGAAACAGAGTCGTCGGGGTCTCATGTAGGTGCAGCTGCAGAGAAGAAGAGGAAGAAGAAAAGGGTTTGGGAGAGAGCGTGGAGAAGACGGGCGTAGTAAGTAGGCATCTAGAGTTGGGGAGGCATGATAGCGCCGGAGCTCTGCAGCTGCCTGCGGAGGGGAAAAGCATGATGGATGGGAAGGGGATAGAACCCGAGCACAGCCACAGCCACAACCACAACCACGAGCATAGGCAGGTGGACATAACCCCACATTCAGCCATAATATCTCAAAGGGAAAAAACCAATTATAGACATGTACTACGAGTTATTTTCAATTATAAACACAAACTATCAATTTTTACAATTCAAAACATGTACTTTGAATAATGTTCCAATTATAGACATTCCGGACGGACGGACTCACTCTCTGTCCGTCCGGACCTCATTTTCGCCAGACCGCGGACGGACGGTCTATATTACCGTCCGTCCGCTTAAATGAACGAATCATCTGCTGCCACGTCTTCCGGCCGGACGGAAACTTTCAGCGTCCGTCCGGTGAAGCGGGTTGATCAAATTAACGAAAAACCTGCCACAAACGCCGGACGGACGGACTATTATACCGTCCGTCCGTAGTAGTTTTCAGTAAAAACCCTATAAGAACTACCGCGGTAGTTTTGGTAAAGTACCAATTCTAACCGCGGTAAGTTCGGTTTTCTCGATCTTCTTTGAGAACGGACGGACGCTGTTGTCTGCGTCCGTCCGACCGATCTTCGGAAGAAAACGGACGGACGGAATAATACCGTCCGTCCGCAGTTTGGCAAAATTCTCCGAAGCGGACGGACGGAAGAATACCGTCCGTCCGTAGTTTTGTAAATATTTTCTGCGGACGGACGCAAGATGCTCCGTCCGTCCGTTCTTTCGCAGTTTTGTTTTTTTGTTTTGAATGACACTTAACTTTATTTTCTATTCGTTTTTGCAGATACTCCTCGTAAATGGCTGATTATTCAGATGATTCGATTGACCTTTCAAACTCCGAAGATGAACTTCGATATCTAGATGATGTTTCGATAGATTATGATAAGGAGGATGAGGCCCCGATGTACGATGATATCCCGGACGATGATTATCTAGATGATGTTTCTATTGATTATGCTATGGAGGAGGAGGCCCTGATGTACGATGATATGGAGGAGGAAGATCCATATTTTGAGGATATGCCAGTAGACGAACATATTGAAGAGGAAGTGCAAGCTCCAATATACGAAGAAATGCCTTCATTTGATCACTTGGAGGCGGTTGGACTAGTACAAGTACATTCAGTATCGCAGACTCTAGATGATGAGCTTCGAGAACCGCTAAATTCAGAGGATGAAGAGGTGCAAAGTAGACAAATACGAGCGGCCAATTCAGGTGATTTTGTTGTGAGCAGAAAGTATGGCTCTTTACAGGAAATTAAGGATGAAATAAGTCAATATTCTATGAAAAAAGGAGTTGATATAAAGATCGTTAACAGTTCAACGAAAAGGCTCACAGCAAAATGCCAAGGAGTAGGGTGTAAATGGCATTTGCATGCTTCGGTTATGAAAAATGAAGCGAACTTCCAAATCAAAGCTTATTATAATGCACACAACAAATGTAAAAGGGAAAAGTCTAATCGACACGCAACGGTAAAGTGGTTGGCAACCACTTATGCGGATAGGTTCAAAAGTCAACCAGATTGGCCGATCGGTGATATTATCACCACCGTCAGGGTCGAGCGTCGAATTCACATTAAGCGTAGTCTTGCAAGAAGAGGAAGAGCCTATGCTAAAGAGCTTAATTACGGGAGAAACGAAGAACAACTCAAGCTACTTCGTCATTATGCAGCAGAAATTCTGAGATCAAATCCTGGTAGCACAGTCATAATAGATGGTGATTTGGTCGTTAGGAATAGAAAGGAGTATCAGATATACAAAAGAATGTATATGTGCCTAGCTGCTTGCAAAGCTGGTCTGTTGGAAATGGGAAGACCTGTAATATGCTTGGATGGATGTCATCTAAAGGGAGCTTGCCCTGGCCAACTACTAACTGCTGTAGGTATTGATGGCAACAATGGCATATATCCCATTGCTATTGCCAACGTGGAGGCAGAATGCACGGACTCGTGGACATGGTTTTTGACCTTATTGCGCAGCGACTTGGGCATTGGCCAAGGGAGAGGATGGACAGTAATCTCAGATCGACAAAAGGTATACATTGTTTGTATTAATCTTCTTTGAAGCATTTTGTTTATATTATTTTCTGCGGTTGTGTTGATTATGTTGTTGTTTTTAACTTCAGGGGTTAGTGGCTGCCGTGGACGATATATTTTGTGATGCCGAGCATCGTTTTTGTCTAAGGCATATGTATGCAAACTTCAAAGGCAGGTTTCCGGGCGTAATGTATAGAGATGCCTTGTGGAATGCAGCAAGGGCCACAAGAAGAGAAATTTTTGAGATTCATATGCGAAGGGTAAACGAGCTCAACACAAATGCATATGAATGGCTCCGAAGAACACCGCCAAGGTTTTGGGCAACTCACGCATTTTCAACAATTCCCAAGTGCGATTTGGGCCTTAACAATCTCAGTGAGTCTTTCAATGCATCTTTAGAGGAGGCCAGGAACATGCCTATCTTGACGATGTTCGAGATAATTCGATCAACAATGATGACTCGCATCGTTAAGAAAAACCATGAGATGCGCAAGAACGAAGATCCCCTGTGTCCCAAGATTAGAAACATGCTTGAAGCAATGAATGATGAGGCTCGCAATTGGTATATTGAATTAGCAGCCGGGGATGATGTGTATCAGGTTAGCAAGGACAGTGAACAATATGTCGTTAGGCTGAGCGAACTCACATGCACATGTCGACGCTGGGAGCTTACTGGAATCCCATGTGTACACGCCTATGCATGCATTATTGACATGAGACTGGAAGTAGACGACTATGTTCATATATATTTTCATCATCAGACATATATGGAGATGTACTCACATTACATTCAACCCATAAATGGCCAACAGCTGTGGCTGGAACCTGAGAACCGGATCCCAATAATTCCAGCCATGAGGAGGCGGCAACCTGGCAGGCCAAAAAAGAAAAGAAGACGAGATGTCGATGAGCCTTCTACTTCTTCGCGTGGTCGGCTTCATACTTCTAGGAAGAAGGCCAGAATGACGTGTGGCAAATATGGGCGACAGGGGCATAACAAACGCACATGCTCTGAGCCGGGATCCAGTTCACGCGCTGCTTCGGGCCGTGGCACATTTATGGGTTTTCGGACACCACTCGGGACACAGGTACAATTACTTTTAACCATTGTCTTTATTTATGTTATGACTTTTAACTGCCATTACTTTTAATCTAATATTACTATCATTATATGCAGGAATCGACTTCAGAAAGAGGAAGCGGAAGAGGAAGAGAAAGAGGAAGAGGAAGAGAAAGGGGAAGAGGAAGAGAAACTTCAATGTAAACTTCAATTGATTGGATGTAAACTTCAATGTAAACTTCAATTGATTGGATGTAAACTTCAATGTAAACTTCAATTGATTGGATGTAAACTTCATTTTAATTGGATGTAAACTTTATTGTAATTCATTTTATTCATAGTACTATAGATGTTGAAATATACAGGATGATATTACTTTCGGGGAGCCAGAAAACAAAGGAAACTCTGCCGAAATTCGGGCAGAGTTTCCTTTGTTTTTTGGCTCCCCGAAGCTATCCTGCATATTTCTACATCCAATCCATCTATCAAACATCAGATCTATCAATCTATCAAACTATGAACATATCAAACAGAATATCCATAACCATTCATCAGATCCATCCATCCATCAAAACTTATGAATATACAAAACAAAAAACTTATCCAGTCATAACCATTCATAACTATTCATCAGATCCATCTATAAAAAACTTATGAATATACAAAACCAAAAACAAGTCTTCATCGCCAAGTCCTCATTTCCAAGTCCTCATCGCCCGCCCTGCATGTAATATAAGTTAGATTAGAATGAATTCAAATATAACTATTAATGAATGAAATAATAAAATCGTTCAAACATACCTAGGAGTCCCCAGCCTCGTCATCTCTAGCCCCAGCCTCGTCATCTCCATCCCCAGCATCAGTCTCAAAAAGGCTGTCACCCCCAGGCATCACTGCCTCGTCATCGGCATCATCGGCACCAAGGTCGGCACCAAGGTGGACAGGATCAAAAGAATGAGCATCAATCCAAGTCTATAAGATCCTTCTCGTCTCTCTTTGGTAATCCGAGATACCTTTGAGGTATTTCATGATCCTCCGTTCACTAGCTGCCACCGTATCTCGAATCTCCTGTCTGATAGCAGCTATATCTATGGGTGGTCCCCCTCGACGAGGGGTTGCAACAGAGGAGGGGGTCGAACATCATCAGGCTCAGTCCAAACTCCATCTACCTCCCTTAGGCCCATCTTCACAAGATGAGACCTGCCGAAGGCATCAATCTGTCTCTGTGGAAGGAGCTGGGCCGCTCGTGGAATCTGAATCTGAAAATGCTGGATAATCTTCATAATCAGAACTGTGTAGGCGAGGTTCTTGTTGCGGGCCCGTGAGATCTCCCGCATGTGGCTCAGAATGACGAAGCCGGGGTCAAACTTCCTGCCGCTGTACAATCTCTCCATGACATAGAGACACATGTAGCTGACGTGCTCTCTATGTCCTACGCGTGGCAGGATAGTGTGTGCGATGAGGTTGTGGAGGATGCGAGCCTTGACATTGAGCTCTCTGGCTATTGGCTTCACGAAGCCTTCAATATCAGCGTTCCTGTGAATTTGTCTACAGAACGCTGTACCCTCATCTGTTGCCAAGATAGGAAATGTCTTCAGGGCGTGGTAGTACCTCTCAGCGTCTTCTTCGTGAAAGCCAAGAATATCATTCACCACCTTAGGCGTAACTTCAAATTCTTGGCCCATGATATAGCTGGAGATAACTCCTTCCCTAGCAGTAACTGCTATGTTCGCATAGAATAAGCGAACTATCTTCTCGCAACTATCTCCATGCAGAGAGTATAGCCCTTGGAGTCCGATTCTGTCAAACATTTCTCGAATCTCGAAGGACTCCCACCCTGAAAATTGTAAATAACAAATGAATAAGACATATCAACAACTTATTGAATGAATAAATAATAACTGAGTGAAAATTTACCTGTAAAGTCGATTATCTTGGTCATCGAGACCTTCCTCTGTGGAATATCTAGGAAATACTGCTCTCGGCAATGTTCACTGCGAAAATCACGACTACTTTGCAGGTCTCCAAGCCGTGAGGATGATGCAGGGGGGAGTGGAGGCAGAGGACGTGCATCTGACGCCCGTTGAGCTGACTGTGTGGCCTGCGGCCGTTGCTCTGCGACCCTTGAAGCTGCTTGCTGGGTCGGGGGACGTTGCTCTGAACCCCTTGCAGAGGACTGTGGGGTCGGGGGATGTGAAACCCGTGGAGTGGGCTCTGTAGAAGGTGGAGCAGTCTTTTGACGCTTTGACTGTCCATCTTTCGACTTCGAACTTTGTTTTGATGTCGAAGCTCCCTCTTTTCTGAAGTATGTCCGTTTGTCTACCATTCTTTACGATATGAAAATAGGAAACATCAATATTAGCCACATGAAAATCAAATTTCGAACAAATACAAAACACAACAAACAGCATTGGTCCGGACGGACGTACCATTTCTGCGTCCGTCCGGAACTTAAAGGCGAATCAACCGGACGGACGGACTATTGGTTCGTCCGTCCGGATTGTTATGGATGATCCATACGGACGGACGTACTAAAACTGCGTCCGTCCGGAGGATCATCGTAACTAAAACCTAGGGCAGGCCGATTTCTACCGATTTAACCATACAAACCGAGAAAAATCATTAGGAGATGGACCGAAAATATACCTGGTATGTTTTGCAGTCGACGATTTGGCAAGAGATTTGAAGAACGTTGATGAAAAATCGAGTATTTCGAACGGTTTTTCGTCCGACCTAAAACTCGTCGATCTGTTATAATCGACGGAAACGGACGGACGGACTAAAGTGCGTCCGTCCGTAGAGTACATATGAATTCATACGGACGGACGGACTAATGTACGTCCGTCCGTAGGTCGAGAATTACAATACTTTTACCGGACGGACGGGGAAATGTTCCGTCCGTCCGTGCACGTGGCATCTTTTAATTGGCTTGACACGAACGGACGGACGGTAATATAGACCGTCCGTCCGCTGTCTGGCGAAAATGAGGTCCGGACGGACGGAGAGTGAGTCCGTCCGTCCGACATGTCTATAATTGGAACATTAATCAAAGTACATGTTTTGAATTGTAAAAATTGATAGTTTGTGTTTATAATTGAAAATAACTCGTAGTACATGTCTATAATTGGTTTTTTCCCTATCTCAAATTAGGGAACTGCAACGTTGTAGTTATCAATAAATAAAAACTATTAAAATTAGTTATAAGACTTATTGTAGATAACATAATAGACATGACATCAAAATTATAGAAGCCAAGGTAGGAATAAACTTCTTAGTCAAGAATCACCAGCCCAGTCACCTAAGCGACTGCTCAATGATGATGGAGGTAGGGGTGTGAAGACATTAAAAGGTTTGCCTATTCTGTGCAAAATAAAGAGGCGAGCGTGTGTTTGGTTAAGAAAGTTTCCAAACATTTGTTCTACGTCCTTTGATCTCAAAGTAAGACTCGTTAGAAATCAAATTTTCACACAAAAACTCTTGGTACAAAATGTTGCAATAAATTTGGGTAACATGGAAATGGTTTTGGGCTAAAGGAGAATTTATAGATCGGTGAATAAGAAGTTCCTACATAACTTTAGTTTTAAAATCATAACAAGTTTACAGCCAATGACCAGAATATTTATAATTTGATAGACAGACAATTATTATCTTAGATGGTGCATTAAATTGTCTAAAATGATTACAGGTAACAAACTTCTCCCTCTCTGTTCACTCAATTTGGAAGAAATGCTCAGATCTAAAGGTTTACTGGTTAGATTTGTACAGAAAGTTCTTTATGTTAAAGTATTAAGAATAAATATGTACTTTCTTGGTACTTAGTACTTACCGTTTGACTCGACTATTTACGATTCAAAAATTTGCAAAGTTCCAAAAAACCTACATTTGGGTTGCAATCACTCGTATTAGAGGTGTTCGTAAGTCAGTTCGGTTCGATTTTAAAATAGAACCGAATCAAACCGCTTTAAATCGGTTCTATTATTTTTGAACCTGTACCAGTATTTTTAATGACCAGAATCAAACATGAACCGAACCAAAAATTTTAGTTTGATTCCGGTTCTACTCATAATATATATATTTTTAATTTATATAATACTTTTATTTCAATTCCAAATTGCACTTTGCTGTGCCACTCTACCGAGCAAAGAACAAAACAAATAACATTACTTGCATTGTTATATTTAGTATTTAATAATGAATAATGCAAAAGAACCTATTTGTTGGTAGGGGTGGGCACGGTCCGGGCCAGTCCAGTTCCGACTTGGAATCGAACCGGTCCAAACAGTTCGGGATTTTTCTGTCTAGAACCAAAACTGGTCCTGTACCATTTGAATAATTAAGGCAACAGAATTTCGTAAGCCTCAGCCTGGAATCTCAATGGAATGCAACAAATCAAACCTGGAATTTCGTCCCCCTGTTACATTTTAGACACTTTCACGGCCTCAGTTTGGAATTTCGCCGGTGACTGCCGACTAAAGTTTCGTCGGTGAGAGCGAGGTGACTGTGATTGCGTTTGAGCTTCGAGTGTCGTCGGTGACTGTGTGATTGTGGGAGTCAAGAGTCGATATAGAGTCGGGACTAGGGAGATTCTCGCCTTCTCGGTTCTTCTGATTTCAGAATTTTGAAGGCTTCAGATTGAAGCAGCTGAAGACAGAAAAGTGAAATGCACTGCTGAGTGCTGGTTGGATAACCAGTTTTTTTCGTGCTAACCCATGGGTCGGTACTCCCATGGGAAAACCCGGTTCTTGAACTAGGAACTGCGAATCGGACCGCGGTTCTCAGTTCCTCAATCCATGGAACCGAGACCGGTTCCATGGCACCAGGAACCGACCAAGAATCGTCCCGAACCGGTGGTCCGGTCTGGTTTGCCAGTTTCGGGACGGTTCTGCCCACCCCTACTTGTTGGTCCAAAAGGGCTCTGTTTAAAAAATTAAAAAAAAAAAACCAAAACAAAAATATATTAATGATAGTAATTAATAAAAAAAATATGAGTTACTAGAAAAAAAAAACATACAAGGTTAGAGTTTCAACTTGTCTATTTCCTCCACTAGTTAATATAAGCTTTGCAATATACAAAATTATAAAAAATTATGTAAAAGATAGTAAAATAACAAAAGAAATATAAATGAATAGAAAGGCATATAGAAAACACACTTTGATCAAATGTTGACTCTGTTAAAGAAAGAAATGTTTTGATATTATAACAAGTTCATTTAAAAAGGGCTAAAACACAAATGCAATTTTATGGTGCAATTTTATTCTCCTGCTCTCTTTTTTGCTTTTCACTACAAATAATAAGTACGTTTGAAATTATTTTCTATCCTTGTTGCAGGTTTGTATGATTAACCAAAGTTAAAGTTTGGAGGAAAGTGTTAATACACAGTGTTATGTCGTGTGTGATATACTCACTAACAGCAATGTATCCAAATTCCATAAATAAGAACAAAAATTGCAAACTTTATACGCGTTCAAAAATTTAGAATTCCAAATATTATGTATAAAAAATATTTTCATTTACTATCATTGAAATTTAAAATTCAGATAATCTGTAATTGTTGAAACTCAAAATCTTTCCGATCCATTTCTAGGATTCTAGTTCTCACCAGAAATTTTTATTTTTATTTTTGGATAAAAATCAATTTAAACCCAAAATTATTGATTTTTTTTTAAACAAACCCCTAAACTAAAATACCTAACAAGTTAAACCTTAAACTATCCGAAATGTAACAAATCAAACCCTAGCGGTTGACCAATCACCCCTCATTTACTGTTTACATCTGAAACGGGTGATCATTCTAAAAAGAACAGTCGCCCGTTCTCTAGTGCCTACGTGCCACTGGACACGTTAGGTCGGGGGTCGACGGGGAGTGGAGACCAAACGATCCACGTGTGGTTCACATGAATCGAGAACAGGGATCACAAGTGGGACAATAATTGAGAACATGGGATGCCAACCACAGAACGGGTGACTGTTCTCTCTAGGAGATTGAATTATTGTCTCACCCGTGACTGAAATCACGGGTGGGACAATAATGGGGAGAACGGTCGCCCGTTCACGAGAATGGGCGACTGTTCTCATTATATAAGGAGGCAACATGACACTCCATTCTCACACCCGGCTCAGAAAAACTTTAAAACCTCTACATTATTTTCTTGCTACTGCGAATTTTCTCATTTTATTAGCGACAGTGATGAATTCTGATTCAAGTAGATCGGTTGAGACAGCTGAGACAACAACTTATGATGCAAATATAGACTGATATTCAGACGCCACGTCCATATATGGTGATCTTCGAACATTCGATCACTTAGAAGGTAATGAAGATATAGAGGTGCATTCGACCTCGAAAACTCTGGACGATGAGCTTCGAACCCAGGTTGACTCGGAAGATGATGAGGTGGAAAATATAGCGGTAAGGGAAGAAATTTCAATGAAATTTTTGTGGGAAAAAATATAGTTCTTTAAAAGCCATTAGAGAATAATAGTCGAATATGCTTTGAAGATGGGTTATGACATCAAATTCATCAAAAGTGAATCTCGACGACGCCGCAGTAGTGTGTAAAGACGGATGTGAGTGGCAACAACATGTTTCGAAAATGAAAAATGAGTTCACATTCCAAATAAAGAGTTTTACCGACTCTCACAGCTGTGCAAGAAAAATTGAGAATCACATCCTATTGAAAAATGGGTGGCAAACCATGTTTGGATAGGTTCAAAAGTCAACCTATGTGGAAAATTCCTTCCATAATCGAGACGGTGAAGAAAGATTGAATGTTAACATTACATCAAGTCTTGCCAGGATAGCAAGAAGCGATGCTCGGAAACTTAACGAAGGGAAGGACGACGAGCAATACAAGGTACTACGGTCATACACAGGAAAAATATTTAGATCAAATCCGGTAGCACAGTGCACCTACAACTTATTTGCAAGGCAGGTTTGCTGCAGTGTGGAAGACTTATATCTGTTTGGATGGTTGTCATCTTAAGGACTCGTGTTCTAGCCAATTACTCACAGCCGTCAGTATTGATGACAACGATGACATATATTCCGTTACTGTTGTCAATGTGGAGTCAGAGTGCAGATATTCATAGACGTGGTTTTTGCAAATATTAAAGCAAGACCTAGACACTGAAGATGGATAGGATGGACAATTGTGTCAGATCGACAAAAAGTATAATGCATTTCCAATCGTTATTTGAAATATTGGGGTATTGTAGTAGTTATATTATTTTATATTGACTCTGTTTTTCTTTCAAATATCAGAGGTTGTTGCCTGCTGTGCGGGATAAAATAAGTTTGGCCAAACACCACTACTACCTTCGGCATATGTACACAAACTTCAAAAACTAATTTCAGGATAGAGTGTATAGAGATGCAATGTAGAATGCAGCCAGGCCAATCACAAGTTTTCATTTCAAGATAGAAATAAGAAAGTTACATCAGATTAATCCGGAAGCCCACAAATATCTTCGAGGCATAGAGCCTTGATATTGGGCTAGCCATGCATTTTCTTCGATTCCCAAGTGCGAAATGGGATTGAATAATTTATGAGAGTTATTCAATGCAGTTCTATTGCCTGACAGAGAAAACCGATCTTGACCATGTTCGAGATGATTTCGAAAGTAGTTGATGACTCGGATAGTGAAAAAAAAACTTGAGAAGTTGCCTTCATCAACAAAAAAAATGGCAGTTATATTAAACCTAAAATCTTTATTTGTTTTAGACAATAATGCCGAAAATATACCGAGTCCGTTAAATGTCTAGCAAGCTATAAATTTGTCCACGCAAGTAGCAGCACCTGAACTGATCTCCTCTCAGACAGTTCGACCTGTTATGCCCTTTGATTGCACGACATATACCACACGACATTTGTTGACTATAGAAATTAGCGCGTAGAAAAGCTCATCGACATGACGCACTTTTTTTTTTGCCGTACCAGGTTGGGGCCTCTCTTAGTGAACTATTGGGGTCTCGATTCTCCTAGTTCCGGTCATATTTGTTGCTATTAAGTGGGGACGATGAAGTGGTGAGTAAATCTTCAAATAATTCCCGTTGAGAGTATATATTACGAAATTTCCACCGGCTCTCCATGAAATAAATGCATGGAATGCATGAACAACATAGATTCCAGGAACTCCCACCTCCGACATGCACACAGACCTTCATCAGGTCAAACCGACATATTGTTCGGTGCCGTTGTTAACCTCAAATCGTGTATCTCCGCGCTAATTCAGCACTCAACTGTGAGCTGTCTCTTTGAGATTATTCTAGCTTTTCCGACTCTTAGACCATGACATCTTCTGCTTGATCACTCGTACTTCGTCTCTAATGACCTTTAAAGACTATACTATCCTACCCCCAACAAAGTCACCTTAATTTTTTGCCTTATTTGTATGCTTTGTGTCTCTCATCACAAGCCGAATTTAAATCGTTCCCTAAGTCATCGTCTAAAGTTTACGATTTGAATGCACCTGTATTCGCCTTCACTCTCTAAGTGATCAATAGTTGGAATATTACCGTATATGGTCGGTGCTCTTCCAA